>JAYEPQ010000012.1:27612413-27664913 GCA_036321105.1 Dracaena cambodiana | reverse complement strand
ACAAGACTTATTAACTGGAATAGAAAAATAAGAATCACCAATACCCTTTAAAATAACATTCAATATCTCAATAGTAGCAACATGACAAATGTCTTTTTGAATTTTTAGTGAAGACAATTGTAAATTTTCATTTGAATTGGAAAATAATACCCATTTGATATCATCATTGTGATTAGCAAGAAAGTGAAAGAAATCTAAATAATTTCTTTGGTTCTGTAAGTTGTCAAATTCATCATGATTACAAAATGGTAAAACTTGATGTTAGGAAAACCTAGCATAATCAACAGCTGCAGTCAATTAGAATTCATATTCCATTTTATCTTAGCTGACTTGCTAGCACACATGAAAGGAACACTCTGTTTCTGCGTCTGCTTCATCAAATTCTCACATTGTTGTTTAGCCATGTTATGAGAATTATAATGCAGTTCCACCATGATCCCTCGAATCAGATTGTGGTGCAGTTCCACCACAATCTGTCATATATGTTAACGCCCAGTAAATTAATTCATTGGATATATTTATATTTAATTATCTCAGTTGCATATATTACGTAGTCTCATACAATTGAAAAATATATCATTGAAGCACATAAACAAATAAAATCATAAATATAATATTTTAGTTTTTTCCCTCAATTAATCTTATATGTATTTTGAGTTGATCTAAGTATGATATGTGAATAATAAAAACAGTCATTCAAAACTTAAGTAACCACTGTGCCTAAACAATCTATAGTATATCAAAAACTAGGCAACAAATATATCATCAAATTATACATCATTAAAAGTTCGAAAATATATTTAGCGCCTAATAAGACAGTAGGGAGCCAAAAACATAAATTTTAACATAAAATAATTAAGCATTTAAGTAATAAACATAAAATCTTCTAGGTTTATAATCACATCTGAACCAACACACTGAATTAGCCACACGTATTCATCATAGTCATCAACAATTAAATAAAAGATCTTTTTTTATTAATAACCATGATCGAGTACAGAAAATCTATTCTCCAAAAAATCTCTCTTCTAAACTATAAATTATAATAAAATTGCATACCATCTACTTTTTTACAACTCTCTGTTATATTTGGTATTTATAGTCTCTCAAAACCCTAATAAGAATTATATTTGCGAGAAAACTCAATATAAATTAAAAACCTTCAAAACAGAACTTCTGCCAACTTGGTTGTCAACGACCACATCTACCACCACTTTAACCAGAGCTCTTGGGTGCTTTTTATAGTCAATTTCTTCTTGTGACTATTGACAGTGCCAGATAGCTACCAACAACTACTCTTATCAACAGCTACTCCTATCAAATTCTGATCAAGGACTGATACGCACTGATATGCTCTTCGTTTACAATTTCTTTCATATAGAATCCTACAAGAAAATAAAATATTAGAAAAATATTAAAGTCGAGAGTTTGATTAATAAAAAAATTATCATTAATTTCTTGTATTTACCACTAAAGTTGGATTATGAGTACACAAAATATACTACAATTATTATACTTTTCACTCGTAATCACACACTTCAACATAACTTTTGCTAGTCCCTAACAAACTAAGTAAGATGTAAATATGCTAATTCTAAAATGAAAAATAAAAACCTAATTCACTTTTGAAGAATCACAGTGGCACTTAGTATATGCAACAAGCTGTCAATCCACTAGGTTACTCTAGTAGACGAGTGTTATCTTGTGAGGGTTTCAGTGATGTTACCTACAAACATCAAGAAATAGTGGTTTAAGAAAACAAATAAAATAATCAATAAGGACAAGTGTAAATTAAAGAAAGAAGAAAAATATTTGTGAATTTTTTCTATATCAAGCTCAATTAGAAATATGCACATGGATACTCATGAAGTTAACAATCTTAATAACTCATATAATCTAGTATCCTTATGTCTCTATTATGATTATTTAAATCGTAATATAGATATACTTAACTCTTAATTATCCACTCCTATGCACTCTTATGATCATGTAAATAAGTCAATCAATCTTCACACTCCAATAAAATTCATAGAAACTCTTTCCGTCTCTCTTCTCTTTTATTTTATTTTAGCTTGTACTTACAAACACTCACTGCTCATATAAACACTTATACTTTCCAAGGCACAAATACAAAATTACAAGCTTATGTTTGTAATAAAAGTTCATAAATATTATTTGTGTGAGTACACATACTTTCTTAGATGCACAAACTCAACTACTTAACACTTACTTCCTTTTATTTATTTTATTTTTTTGTATAGAAGATCCTTACCTTAATACAAGACTTAATCCTGTCCTTTTTTTTCTTTTTTTTTTTCTCTTTTTTTAAAGATGATAGGATTTCCTTTTAAGTTTTATCTTTATTACTAACATTTAATGACTCATTGTGTAAGTTCTTAGAGTGTAAATTTATTTTAAACCTTAAGTATTCATATGTCTTATTGTTGGATTTAAATTTACAATAAAAAATATAAAAGAACTATTATCATATAAGCATCAATATTAAGATAATAATCTCATAAATATACAATACAAAATACTTCTAATCTTGTTTTTTATTTCAAATAAATGAAATTTTTTTGAATTATTTTTTAATTTTATGATTTTTTGGTTTTT
The DNA here is from genome assembly GCA_036321105.1 of Dracaena cambodiana. NCBI lineage: Eukaryota > Viridiplantae > Streptophyta > Magnoliopsida > Asparagales > Asparagaceae > Dracaena > Dracaena cambodiana. Next base: position 27,662,297 of record JAYEPQ010000012.1, on the reverse strand, counting down.
CATAGTTAGTTATGATACATATGATATATGTAATACCATATATCTATCCATCCCCAACTTAAATTATGCAATGTTCTTAGCACATCAATAATATAGTTATGCAAGTAATACACTAAGAAATAATATTAGGAGTTAAGGTTAGAAAATACATGACTTTAACGGTTCTCCTTATGTCACACTCCACATATAGTTGATGTCGATAACGCTATTGTCCTTTTCCATTACACTTGCATCTTTCACACCGGTGGGACCCTGTACTTCTCTAGCGCCTCTGCTTCTTCTCCTAATAAGAGACGACTGCATCTCTACCTACTATATATCAGTCCATCCTAGTTTGGAGCCGGAGGTTACACTCTTAACATTGCTCGAGGTGGGTCTGCCGTGTCTTGATGACATTCAACCTTGTGCTGAAGGCATTAAACATGTTTGTGATTGATCTCTATAAGCTTTTAAATGTCATTTCAGATGGTTGGATAGCCTGCATTGCTGATTCTCCTCGATCTTGATCTTGTTCGTCGTGACCAACCAGTAGGGCAACTTCTTCCACTTGATCTTGCTATTTGTTGCTCCTGTCGATTTTGTCACGCACTCGTGCTCCTTATTGTGGCATCCGTGAAGGGCAACATGTGACTGGTGATCGTGTCAGTTGACAACAAATCAATTTTGTTGATGAGACAGATCCTCATGATTAGAGACGATAGGATTAAGACTGCCTTTGCCATTCTCAGGTGCTGGATACACTTATGAGCTTGTGCTATGCACTAAATTACTATGGAGTACATGATGGAGGAGACGCTTCTTCAAGATCATATTTAACAACACCACATCCCTTTAATGTAATTCTGTTGTTGTAGAGGACAACGTGATGTTATATTTGATGAGTAGACGTACCAATACGAATTGTCTTCGTAGGTAACCATTCTTTAAAAAGCTCTCATTGAATCCATAATCGCTGACATTCGAGCAAAGCTCTCGGAATCTTGGAGAGCTGCTCGGTATTTTATTGACAATATTCACAATCATTGGTTCTTTTTTAGGCATATCTGGGTAGGGAGAGCCCTTAAGATCTTGGTCCTTACGGAAGGTACCTCCTTGCCCCTGACAATTGAGAATGCATGTTGGTTGTCTACTGTCGGTTCAAAATGTGCATAGAATTCTCTCACTATCTCATTGCATGGTGGCATGTGCTCGTATAGCATATACTCTTCCAAACTTGCTTCTTGCATACAAAATCTGAAGGCTAGATTTTCGTTGCCTCTGAGAAGGGAATGAGCTCAAAGGTTCTCCTCGTGGCCTCTTTGAAACTGTCATCTTTTTTGGTCCCATCCTTAAAATAATAAAAAAATCTATCTTTTAGAAAATAATTTTATCAAAGTTATGATCTTTATTTTTCAAAATTATTTTTAATTATTTTTTAAGATGATTTCCTATTTATTACATAAATTACTCCAATATACCAAATTATCATTTTTGATCTTACCTTTTAGAGCATGAATTTGATATATGGTGTGTATTTTAGCAACCCATGAATTTCTATATGAAAAAGTTTTGATTTTTATTCAATTTTTACCAATAAATCAGCATATTTCACCAAATAATTAGGAAAATTCTTCCAAAATTCATAAAAATTCACCAAGACATCCCAAATACATTAAGAAGTTAGTATCCAAACTCAGTTTCTTCTAGTTACTTCACATAATCCATAGATCTAGGGTTTTGAAACAATTTTTTTTTAATACAAAATAACCCATGAAACTTAGAGAGAAGGTAACTTACTTGCTAGGGGTTTGAAGAAAAATTTGAAGAAAACTTTGCAGGAAAGAGCTTGGGTTTTGAAATTGGATGAAAGTATCTTCTACGTTTTGTTTTGGAAAGGACATTTATGATTTGGAGTAACAAAATCAGCTCTTGGGGCTATTCATAGGGGGCTTCTACTTCGACTATTGTCGATAGTCGCATCGGTAGCAGTTTTGATAATAGTTCTCTGGTAGAGCTCAATTTGCCCTTATAGTGGATGGTTGTTGACAAGCTCTTCAATAGCGGCTTCGACAACTATTCTCTGGTGGAGAATTGTCAAGCCAATTTTTTTTTACGTTAGTCTCTAGAACTATATTACTTCTAAAACCTACTAGTTAGTCCCTAGTTCTAAAGTTAGTAACCAAAACTAAGATTAGTAAATTTTTTTCAAAAATTTTGGACAAAAAACTAAAAAGAATTAGAAATTTTGAAACATCATGGGTAATCAAATCTAAGTTATTTTTATAAGCATCCCCCAACTTAAAATATACATTGTCCTCAATGAATTAATATTTCCATTAAATTTATTAATAATAAGTAAAAACCAAGAGAGAGAGTGCATGACATTATCTTGGTTCGCCACTCACGACATATCAATTACAAAACAAAAATTATTAGTACAATAGTATACATGATATTCAGTGTGTCATCATTAAGCTTGTGTCATGGAGACATTGGAGGATCCACTAAATCGTGGAGTTTCTCTGTGTGCTCATGGAATTCCAATAACTATTTCATTTTTTTTGTTTATTTTGAATATATGACCATTCTTAGGATTTTCATTGTCAATTGTGCCATGAGAACGTACGGTTTTAAAAATAAATGGTCCGGTCTATTGGAAATGCAACTTTTCTGGAAATAAATAAAGTCATGAATCATACAAAAACACTTTATCAGATGGACGAAAAATACAACATGAGAATACAACATGAGATGTGTCGATCATGCCATATTTTCATATTTTTCTTAAAAATGCATGAATTTTCATACGCATATTAATTCTTCTAGTTAATTCATTAGCAATTTTTGTAATAAACCTGCAGAGTTCAAGTCTAAACTAACTGATTTAATCGCCTAATATGCTTTATGCTTAATTTCCATGGGTAGATAACAAGCGTTTGAATAAACTAATCGATATGGAAATATACCAAAGGGTGTATTGTAAATATGCCTAAAGGTGTTCTGTAAGCCGTACGGTGAGTCCATAAAGCATCGACGAGTCGAAATAACCAATCTTTACATGACAGATAAATTGTTTTCTTTAAGATTTCTTTAATTTTCCTATTAGCTAATTCAACTTGAGCATTTGATTGTGAATGGTATGATGTAGATATTTTATGTGTGATATGGAATTTTTCCATCAAATTCTCAAAGGCTTTATTACAGAAATGGAATCTGCCATCACTTATTATAGTTTTAGGAACCAAACTCTAGATAATATGTGTTTCTTGAGAAATTTGATTACTGTTTTTTGATAGTCATTCCTGCATGCACTAGCTTCCACCCATTTAGAGACATAATCAACTATAAAATCCACATTGGAGAATCCACCATCTTCTCAGACAAAAATGCCTACTACAAGTTTCTGTGTGACAGAAACTCTCGATCTCATCATTAGGCACACAATGCCTAATGATTTGATCTGGACAATACTTGAATAGATAGGGATTATCATAAAAGAAACAACATATTTCATGTAGGAATGTCGCTTATCTTATGCACTCCAACGACTTGGAATTTTACTTGCAACAAGAAAATTAATAATATCAGCGTACCATGAAGTTATCTTAATAGAAACTAGATGCTTATCAGGGAATGAATTTCTAATAGGTAGCTTATCATTATCAAATATTATACAAGAAAGGTGGTCAGCAACCACACTCCCTTTTACCTCGTATTTCGAGATCAAACTTTTAAAACAACAGTAACCATTGGATCAATCATGTTTTTGCATCATTATATGATAAGACAAATTTGAGTGCCAAATAATCTGTAAAAACAAGCACATGTTAGCTCAAAATATATGGACAATATTTATTAAGAGCAAAAACTACAGCTAGAAACTCCTTCTCTGTTATTGTGTAATTCGTTTGCGCATCGTAGAGAATCTTGCTGCCATAATAAACCACGCAAGGACTTTTTATTTGTTCATTGCCCTAGAACTACTCCAATCATGTAATTGCTTGCTCACACCAAATCTTGAATGGTAGCGAATCTGGAGGTTGCACTATTGGTGTCGTAATGAGTTTCTCCTTGAGGTATCGAAAACTATTTGGCATGCCTGCATCCATTAAAATTGCACATCTTGCAAAAAAAAGTGAGAAAGAGATTTAGCAGTATGGCTAAAATTCTTTGTGAACCTTATATAGAAGCCTGCATGTCTTTAGAACGAGCGTGTATCCTTTGTGGCTTTAGATATTGATATTTTGGAAATGGATTCGAACTTTAGCCTTATCTACTTCCATCCCTTTGGATAAAATAATGTGACCTAATATAATACCTTTCCTAGCCATAAAGTGGTATTTTTCCCAATTTAGGAGCAAATTGTTTTGTTGGCAACATTAAATTACAATTCCTAGATTAGTCAAACATGCTTCAAAGTTATTTTCGGATACAGAGAAGTCATTCATCAATACATCTAAATAATTTCCAACTATATTGCTAAAAGTACTTATCATACATCTTTGAGATATTATAGGTGCATTTCATAATCCAAATGGCATCCTTGCAAATGTGCTAAAGGGACAAGTAAAAGTGGTCTTTTCCTGATTTTTCAAAGCAATTTCAATTTGATAGTAACCAGAAGAGCCATCCAGAAAGCAATAGAATTCATGTTTTGCAACTCTCCCAAATATTTGGTCAAGAATGGCAAGGGAAAATGATCTTTTCACATCACTTGATTTAGTTTTCTATAATCTATGCACAATCGCCAAACTGTAACTAGGCGAGTGGGTATTATCTCTCTATCCTCAGTTTTAACTACAGTTACTTTATTTTTCTTGAGAACAACTAGGGTTGGACTTATCCACTTGCTATCATCTTTTGGATAAATGATGTTGGTATCAAGAAGTTTCAACACTTTGGTTTTAACTACTTCTTTCATGACAGGATTAGGTCTTCGTTGCATTTGTCTTATTGGTTTGGCTCCATTTTTTAAAGTAAAACAATATGTACAAATAAGAGGGTTCATAACTTTTATGTCTGCCATATTTCATCATAAAGCTCCTTTGTACTTTCGTAATATCGAGACGCTCTTCCTAATTCTCATCAACATGAACTAAGATGACCACTGAGAATGCTTCCTTAGGTCCCAAAAACATATATTTGGGATCCTTGTGTAACTGTTTTAGCTCAAGTATTGGGATTTGGACATCGGAAGGAATCAATTTCATTGTGCTTCAAGGTAATTCTTCGTATACTTCCGTTTTAGGAATCCAACATGTAACATGTGAATAATGAGCATTAGTTAAGCATTTTCCTAATATTCATAGTATTTTCAAAATTGTACCTTTCAAGAAAAACATCCATTGTTAACGCATGCTCTAACGGATCAGAGATGCATAATGATATGATGTCTCCTTCTTCATGGATTTCTTCAATATAATTAACGTCAAGCAATTTGTTAGCATCAATATTTATTTTTAGTAGACATTAAAAACATTAAGCTCAAGGGTCATGCTATCTAAAGTTTATTTCACTACTCCATTCCTTTAATTGATAACAATGTTAGCAGTGCTAAAAATAGACATCTGAGAATAACAAGAATATTAAGATATGCATTCTTTACAGGTACAATATCAATGACTACAAAGTTCATAGGGAAGTAGAAATTTTTAATTAGCACTAGAGCATCTTCAATGATGCATTTATTTTGGAGCTATCAACCAATTGTAGTATGATAGGTGTAAGTTTAAATTCTCGTAGACCTAGTTTCTTGTAAACCAAGTATAGTAATAAGTTTATACTAGCACACAAATCTAGTAGAGCTTTTTCAATATTATATTGATCTATCACACATGAAATAGTTGGACATCCAGAATCCTTATATTTAGGAGGCATCTCAGAGTGGAATAAAACACTTACGTGCCCTATGAGGAATGCTTTGTTTTGTATATTATAACATCTTTTGATCGTGCATAAGTCCTCAAGAAGTTTGCATATGAACGCACTTTCCTGGTTGCTTCCAAAAGAGAGATATTGCTCTGTACCTATTTGAAATTTTTCAAAATATTAGCATAAGCTGTATTAATATTTTTATTTTCCAAACTTTGAGAAAATGGTATAGTTGATTTGTAAGTCGAAGAAGTGGTCTCTTTAGGATCGACTTTATTAGATTATTGTGTTGAATCATCGCCATGTTTCTCTTTAGTATTTCTTTTTGAAATAGGCTCATCAAGTATTTTGCCACTTTGCAAACTAGTTGTAGTAGATATCTTAGGTATACCATTGTTAATTAAAGAAGTAATAGCATATATACCTTTAATTTTACCTGAAGTCCTGGCCTCTAGTTGAGATGGTAGTTTATCTCTTCTTGAGTTTGCATAGCTGAACTAAGATGATTTATCTGAGATCGTATATTACTAAAGGCCGTTACATTCTGATTGTTGATAGTTCCTTACAACCGTATGAATTGTTGTCGTGCATGGATCATTTGATCCATTTTTTGCTGTATCTGCCTAATATTGTCCTAAGATTTTGCTTCGGTGGTGATTAATGCACTGAAGGTTGATTAAAAGGTTGGACGTACTGTTGTGGTGTTGGATTTTTAGGTGTATTATTTTGTTGACTAAATTGTTGTTGAGAATTCTTCTTCCATTGAAGATTCAGATGATTCCTCCAAGCAGGATAATAAGTTTGTGAATTTGCTAGTTGAGGAGCAGTGTTAAAGGCATTAGCTTATTCAATAAACACTTCTTTATAAACAAGGAACATTGGACAATTGTGAGTTATTTGTCCGTATAATTCACAAATATCACAAACTTCCTGGACTTCATCTATCACCTTAATAGTTTATGTTTTCTTAGTGATTAAATCTTCAAATTTCTTTATGTGGTTGATTATTCGTACAACTATATCTTTGGTTTCCCTCCAATTGAATAAGTCTAACTTTATTTTGAGGCTTCTTTACTAATTGATTTTTTCTAAAGTATCCTCCATCTCCCAGGCTTGTGAATTTTCAGCAATGAGTTATGATATTCCCATATTTCATCAGCATCCTTAAAAACTCACCATTGTACATGGTTTCTATAAATTATCTGGTTATACTATTTAGCCCTTGATAGAAGGTACTCACTGTCATCCATATCTTAAAACCATGATGTGTGTATGAGAGTAGCAAATTATTAAATCTATTCCAACACTCGGACAAAAGTTCGTCTTCCTTCTGGCGAAAGTTGACAATTTACTTACGCATATAGTAAGTTCAATGTGAAGGAAGAATTTCTGTTAAAATTCTTTTTGTATCTTATACCATTTTCTTATTGAATTGGAACGTAATGAATATAGCCATGTTTTTGCTTTAACTCTTGGGGAGAATGAAAAGAGCTTAAGTTATAGTTGCTATGTGGTAATGTTTTATAGATTAAAAGTAGAACAAAGTCTTCGAATTCTCAAATGTACAAATATAGGCTCTCCACATCCATCCTTTGGAGTTTAGGCAAGAGCTGAACTACTCCACATTTAATTTTAAAGTTTTCCTTATTCAAAAAAAAATATTATGCATGAAGCTTTGGTTGTCGAAACAGGTTGTAGATAATAGGAACCTCCGTATTGGCTGTGATCATCTTGTGAGCTATGATCCTAAAATCTGATATTATTACAGTTATTTATATTGTCGTTGTTAGTGCTCATGTTGTGAAGTGATTAGTGAATTGGAAATATTTTGTAGATCTAAGTATGATCGAATATCTCTATTGTCAGAGATGCTCCTCCTACTGGTCATGCAAATTCGAAATCACACAAATTTATGACGTAGAAACTATAACTTATACTAAAGTATAACAGAATAATACAGATCCCTAGCAACGATGCCAAAAACTTAATTGTGATATAAATCATACACTCCAAATGCAAGAGATTGGTAAGTAGTATAAGATTAGTAAAGCCAAGGTCGTTCTCTCGAGGATTTTCAATTTATTTGTCTTGATACTAATTAATAATATTACGAAAGAAAAGGTTGAGTTTAGAATTTATTAACTAAGATCGATTTAAGATTATTTTTCAGATAGGTTAACATGCCCATAGATCAATTCACTAGATTTGTTTATACTTAATTATCTCAGTTGCGCAAATCATGTGGTCTCATACTATCGGAAAATATATAATGAAAGCACATAAACTAATAAAGTCACAAACTTAATATTTTGGCTTTCTTTCCTCGATTAATCCTTTATTTGTTTTGAATTGATCTAAAACATGACATATGAATAATAAAAATAATCATTCAAAGTTTAAGCATATATTGTGCCTAAAGTGTATACGATATATCAAAAAATAAGTAATGAATATATTATCAAACTATAAATCATCAAAAACCAAAAAATATATTTAGTGCCTAACAAGATAGTAGGGAGCCAAAAATATTAATTTTACATAAAAAAAATTAAGCATAATAAGTAATAAATACATACCAGTAAATTATCTAAGGTTTGTTGCCTCATCTGAGCTAATGCAGAGAATTAGTAGTGCATACTCATCATAATCATCAACAATTTAATAAAAAAGATTCTTTTATTAATAACTACGATCTAGTACAAAAAAGCTATTCTCCAAAAATCTTTCTTTTAAACTATGAATTATAATAAAAACACATATCATCCGCTTTTATAAACTCTCTTTTATATTAGGTATTTATAGTCTCTCAATACCCTAATGATAATTCTATTTATAAGGAAACTTGATTCAAATTAAAAATACTCAAAATAGAACTTCTACTGACTAGGCTGTCGATGGCCGCTTGTACCTCACTTCGGTTGGAGTTCTCGGGTGCTTTTTACAGTCAATTTCTTTGTTTGGTTATCGACAATGCCATATTCCTGTTGACAGTTACTCCTGTCAAATGTTGATCTAGGATTAATACACGCTGATATGCTCTCCATTTCAATGTCCTTGCGCATAGAACCTTACAAAAAGAATATAAAACACTAAAAACATTAAAGAGGACAGTTTGATCAATAAAAATAATTTATCATTAATTTCTTATATTAATCACTAAAATTGTATTACAAGTGCACAAAATATACTAAAATGATTACATTTTTCACTTGTAATCAGGCTTCTCGTTTAACGTTGAGTTAGTGAGGAATTGCAATGGAGGGGCACTCCTCCTTGTACTTTCGCAGGTCTACTTGACAATGGTAGTTGCTAATTGTAACCAACGCTAGAACTAGATGACTATTTTAGGGTTTGGAAGCCAGAGAAGAGCAAGGTCGGAAGAAAATTGAGAAGGGATTTGTAGGCGTACAACTGTATAGTAGCATGGATATAAAGCTCGGAGCCTCAAACCGCATCAGATTCGCCCAAATTTGAGAGGAAGAGTCTGAAGAGAGAATGGCACAATGCATTTTGCAAGCAGAGATAAGGAAAGATGGAAGAGCATTGGGTTTGCCTTTTTGAGGGGGTGACAGAAAATTTGTAAAATCTTAAATTGGGAGGTGGCAAATTTGAAAATATACAATGTATATAGTTAGCTTTACCCTTTTCTAGGGGGCAACTATCATCCCTACTAACATAAGAGTCTGCCCCTGTATATAATAATAATGGAAATGAGTTGCTATCTCATGTAAGCTGTAGCCCATCTCCATGATTACTGAAAAGTGCAGTTATTTTAGTTTATTTTTCTGTAAGTGTAATATAATTTTATTGATTAATGTAAGAAATTAATCGTAAATTATTTTTATTAATTAAGTTCTTCATTGTGATATTTTTCTAGTGTTTTTTCAGGATTTTATATGCAATAAAATCAAAAAATATCTCAAATATCAGCTCAAAATTATAATTTTATAGGTCTGACTGTTGACAGATACTTGTTGGTTGTCGACAGCCATCGACTGTAATTCAAACAAGTAGCTGTAGATAGCCATCGATTGTAATTCAAACCCAAGAGGGGCTGTCAATATGGTTGTCGAAGGGAAATGCCGCAGATTGATATTATTGGAGATTTTTGAGAGAATATTGAGTTTTCCTATAAATAGAATTCCTATTAGGGTTTTGTAAAACTATAAAGTCAATGTAATTTAGAATTTTATAATGCTTTTGAGTGCTTTTGAGTGGTGAATAATTTTTTAGAGAGTTATAGAGATTCTAGGTTTAGTTTTTCTATTCTTTCATAGAAATCAATAAAAAAATTTTCTTTTTTATAATCATGGCTATGATGAGTATGAGTAGCTAAATTTTTAAGCTGGTTCAGATAGATAACAAACTCTAGATAATTTACTGGTGTGTGATTTCTATGCTTATTGTTTTTAATTATTCTATATAAAGATATTTTTGATTTCCTGTTATTTTTTAAAAGATTAAGATATGATTTTGAGTCTTTAATGTTTTATGATTTGACGATATATCTGTTGATTAGTTTTTTATATACCTTAGACTCTTTAGGCACGGTGTATACTTAGACTTTAAACGTTTATTTTTATTATTTATATTGTATGATTAGATAAACTCAAAACTCATATAGAATTAATTAGGGAAAGTTACTCAGAATATCAAGTTTGCAACTTTATTAAATTTTGTGCTTGAATGATTTGTTTTCCATTTGTAGAAAGACCATGTGATCTATGCAACTGGGATATAAAAAGTATAAATACATACGTAAATTATTCTATGGGGAGTTAAATCCATCTGACCAATAATTTTATTTAAAATAAATTTATATGCTCTTTTGTTTAGTTATAGTTAATAAAAATTCAATCTTTATTTTTTTAGTTCCATAATTTATTCTTCCTAGTGTCACACAATAATCAAAATAATCCTTGAGAGAATAATCTTGGATTACTATTCTTATACTACTTGTTGATCGCTTTCACTTGGGAGAATACGATTTAGATTGCAGTTAAGTTTTTGGCCCCATTACTGGGGATCAATAATATTGTGTTACGTTTAAGTATAGATTGCGGTTCCTACATTATTAATTTTTACGATTCTAAATTTGCATGACTAGGTAGAGAAGAACTTCAAATAGTAGACTTATTTGATCGTACTCAAATCCATACACACTTCCAATCCACTAAACACCTAACGAAATGAGCACTAGTAGTAGTAGTAATAATAATAATAATAACAATGTGAATAATAATCATAATGAATTTGGAAATAACAATACAAATAATAATAACAGTCATCATGGAGGCAATGGAAGGTCCTTACGCGATTTTTTACAACCTGATAGGACAATCCAACCTTCATGTATAACATTTTCTTTGAATATGGGACACTTCGAAATTAAATTTGAAGTGTTTCAAATTTTGTATAAATTCCATGGGATAAATTCAGCGAGCCTATATTTGCACCTTTGAGAATTCAAAAAGATTTGCTATACTATTAATCTTTAAAATATTACTGCAGTGCAACTAAAGTTTAAGTCTTTCCATTCTCCCTTAAGAATAAACCAAAGACATGACTATGTTCATTATGTCCCAATTCAATAGAAAGATGAATGAGATGCAAAAAGAATTCTTACAGAAATTTTGTCCTTCACATTGAACGAATTATATGCGAAAGCAAACTCTCAACTTTCGTTAGAAAAAAGATGAATCATTATTCGAGTATTAGAGTAGATTTAAAGATTTTCTACACTCATACCCACATCACCGTTTCAAGATATGGAGAACTGTAAGTACGTTCTATCAAAAATTAAATACTGCAACAGGCAACTTGTAGAAACTATATATAATGGTGAATTTTTGAGCAAAGATACTAAGGAAGAATGAGATTATCTTTATTTACTTGCCGAAAACTCACAAATCTGAAAAACTTAGGATATTTTAGATAGACACCAATTATAAGAGAAATCTCAAAATAGATGTGGACTTATTAAATTGGGAGAAATAAAAAATATAGCTGCATGATTAATTTTTATTATGAAAAGATTTGAGGGTTTGCATACAAAGAAAACTAAAATAGTTAGGCAATAGAAGAAGTTCCAGATATTTGTGATATTTGCACATTACAAGGACACATGACTCGTGAATGTCCAACACTTTCTGCTTTTAAATAAGTATTAAATAAACAAACTAATATTTTTAACACTGTTCCTCAGCTAGCAAATAACCCATATTCACAAACATATAAATTTGGTTGGAGAAACCATATAAATTTTCAATGGAAGTGGAATCCTTAATAATTAATTTAATCATCAAAATAAGCCACACACTAATCCACCTTAATAATACATGCAACCTTCTAATCTACTTTTGGTGAACAAATCGCCACCGAAGAGAAATCTTAAGGATAAACAGCAGAGGATGGATCAAATAATGCAAATACAACAGTAGTTTATTCCGTCACAACAAATAATTAACAGTCAAAATATGACAGCCTTCAGCGATATCTAATTATAAATAAGCCACCACAGTTCCGTATTGCAAACAAAGGAAAAAGGCAAGCTACCATCTCAACCGAAGGCCAGTACTTAAAGTAAAGTCCAAGGTATAGATTCTATTACTTTTTCCATTAATAATGATATATCTGAGATAACTACTACAATAAATTTACGAAGTGGTAAAGTTCTTGATGAGCCCGTTTCAAAATAAAATACCGAAAAGAAATGAGGTAATGATTCAGTGCAATAATCTAAAGATGATAACTCTAGAGAGCCCACTTCCACAAACTATAAGTCATCTGTACCATTTCCCCAAAAATTAAAAACAAAAAAAATATTAATACTTCTTATGCTGATATTGGAAATTTTTATACAGGTACAAATCAATATATACTTACTAGAAGCAATAAACAAGTCTTCTCATATTCAGAATTCTTGAAAGACTTGTATACCATCAGAAGATGCCACAACACATAGAAAAAAGCATTTATCAGAGAATAGCTAAGTGCATTATTCTATTCTGAAATGCCTCTTAAATATAATGATCCTAAATGTCCTACTATTTCTTATGTGATACGTCAACATAATGTAGAAAAATCTTTATTAGATGTAGGGACTAGTATAAATCTCTTACCATATTCAGTTTGCAAGCATCTAAGTTAAGGAGAATTTAAACCTATACCGGTCATATTACAGTAGGTCGATAGGTTAAAAAGGTATCCTAAAAGCGTTGAAGAAGATGTTCTAGTGCAGATCGAAAACTTTTATTTTCTAGTGTATTTTATAGTTATCGACAATGCACCTATAAAGAATTAACATCTTCATACTCCAGTTATCCTTGGACGCCCATTCTTAACTACGGCTAATGCAGTTATAAATTGCAGGAATGGTGTAGTGAAAATTTCATTTGGAAACATGACCCTTGAACTTAATTTTTTTAATGTTTGCAAACACCGAATATTTATAATAATGAATTGCAAGACATTAATTACATTGCACAGATCCGTGATGAAGGAGATATCGTATCATTGTGCATGTCTGACCCCTTAGAGCTGAGATTAATAATGAATGATGATATCCTTGATTATCTCAAATCCGAACATACCATTGAAATTATAAAATATTTAACTGATGCTCAATGTTTTAATATCATGAGATAGACTAAAAAAGGAATTGTATGAAGAGATACCTCAAATTATAGAGAAATTAGTATCATCTGATATCTAAGCACCAATATTTGAGCTAAAACCGCTACTTGAAGATCTCAAGTATACATTTTTGAGATCTAAGAAAAATTTTCCTGTAATCATCTCAATGTATCTTAATGAGAATCAGGAAGAATAATTACTAATGACATTGCAAAAGTATAATGTAACTCTTGGATGATATATTGCGGACATCACAGGTATGGACCCCCTTATTTGTTCCCATTGCATTACTTTGGAGGATGAAGCCAAGCCTATTAGAAAAATGCAAGGAAGGCTTAATCCTACCGTGAAGGTAGTGGTTAAAGCCAAATTATTGAAACTTTTTAATACTGACATCATCTATCTAATTGTTGATAATAAGTAGATAAGTCCAACCAAAATTGTTCTGAAAAAGAGTAGGGTAACAATAGTTAAAAATGAGGATGGGGGGATAATACCCACTTGTACTACTACGAGTTAGCATATGTGCATAGATTATTGAAAATTGCACTAAGTAACATGCAAAGATCACTTTTCATTACCATTTCTTGACCAAGTACTTGAAAGAATTGCTAGGCATGAATTTTATTATTTTCTTGATGTTTATTCTGGCTATTATCAGATTGAAATTGCTTTATAGGACTAGGTAAAGACAATTTTTACATGTCCCTTCCATACTCTTACTTTTAGAAGAATACTATTTGGATTATGCAATGCACCCATAACATTTCAAAGAATGATAAGTGTTTTAGTGAAAAAGCTAACTTTCTTAGCTGAGAGCATGCTTCCAGAGGTAAATCCAGAAGGTGATTCCCAGTGAGTGAGAGAGGCGATTTCCGGTGAGTTGAGACAGTGGAGCTCGACAAATTCCAAAAAAAAAAAAAACTAAAAAAATAGGAATGGGAAGATGGGAAAAAGAAGAAAAGAAAAGAAAACAAAAAGGGGTACAAGGGCGAAGAGTAAGAGCACTGGAAAAAAGGGAGCAAGGAAATAGAGAAGTGAAGAGAAGAGAAGAGAAAAACAACAAAATTGAAAGAGAAATAGGGGTGGAAAAGAACAAAGGAGGAAGCTTGTAGTGGAGTGCATTGAGGGTGCCTCAGAGCAAAATCATCATCGGCGAACCCTGGTGAGGAAGGCAACCTTAACTCCATCTCACCGACCAAGGGAACCTGCGTTACTTGCTATCTCCAACTGCAACATGGACACCTTCAAATCGTTTTTAGGATTTCCAAAATATCATTGCGATTCAGAATCAGAAAGAAGTGAAGGAGAGCGATGGACCACGTGGAACAGGGGTCGACCCTATGATGAATTAGTGTGCGACTCGCTTCCAACAAAGAGGCAGTTCATCAGGGAACCTCAACGAATGAAAAATCTTGGCGAGAAACCAAAAATCACAAACCAAGAACCAAAACAGTTCACTGCTCCACATATGCAACAAGCGGTCGCAAAAGCAAGAGGTTTAAGGCCAACAGGATACGGTAGCCTTCTTGATGAAGAGGGGTGGACTCTGCAGAGGTACTGCTCGATGGGTCAAAAAGAAAGAGAGACTAGAAATAACTGAGGCGGTGAAAGAGAAGATGAAGAAGAGGAAACCAAGCCCAGAAACGGAGAGGTGCTACGGCTGCGGTTTCATGGGACATTATATAGCTAATTTCCCCACTGTAATATGTTTTTATTGCGATGGTCAGGGCTATCGTGCATCGGAGTAGACCTGTTTAATGGGCTGGGCGGCCCAACGGGCCGCCCGGCCCAGCACGTGCCGGGCACGGCCCGGCACTCGTGCCCGAGCCGAGGCCGGCCGTGCCGGGCCGTGCCAGGCACGTGCCAGGCACGGCCCGACACGAATATTAATTTTTTTTAAAAAAATAGCCGTTGGGAGAAATTGGGGAGTTTTTGCAATTGTTTTTGCAAATAGCCCCCCAACGGCTATTTTTATAGCCGTTGGGGGGTTTCTTGCAATTTTAAATTGCAGATTTTTCCTCCAACAGTCAAAATAGCTGTTGGGGGTTTTTGTAATTTTTTTTTGCAAATTAAAACCTTTCTTTCTCTATAAATACCTCATTATCTCCTCTATTACCATTCATCATTCTTATACAACCAAATTCTTTCTCAAAAATCTTCTAAAATCTTTAATTCTCAAGAAGTCTCAAGCAAAGCAAATAGGAAGTTTCAATCAAGTGATCAAGAAGTTTCAAGCAAGCAAGTCTCCCAAACAAGATCCAAGCAAGTTTTTTCATTGAAGCAAGGTTTTCTTCGCTATTTCGGTTTCCAGCTTAATCTCTCTAGCTAGATATTTCACTCTCTCTCTCAAATAGTTCACCAGTTAACAGGTATTTATAATTTAAAGTTTTTTTGAGAATTTTAATTTATTTTTTGAGATTTTATTAAAATGGATCCACACTCGTCTGGCGCTTCTTGCTCTCAAGCCACGGGTTCTTTTACTCCCTTTTTAACTGATGAAGAATATCAAAATCTATGTCAACCTTTAGAACAACCTCCTCAAGTACCATTTTCTGTATCTGAGGAAGAACCTACTGATACAACCATACCCGAAACACAAACTACCACTCTACTAGGGCTACTAGATCGGACATATGGAAACATTTTGAAAAAATAATAGAAAATAGTGTTCGGAAAGCTAAGTGTGAATACTGTCATAAAATTTATTCGTTTTCTTTAGGTAGCGGAACGGGTCATTTTAAAAGACACCTAGAAAAAACTCACCCACCAAATATACCACATCAAACACAAATAAGCACATTTGGTGGATCATTAGGTATACGTAAATATGATCCAATTAAAACAAGAGAACATTTAGCAAGATTTATAATACATGACGAACAACCATTTACTTTTTCGAAAAATTGCAAATTTGAAAGATTTTGTAAATCAGCATTTACTGACGAATATAAAAAAGTCCCATGTTCAACATTTACATCCGACATGTTCAACCTATTTAAAGAGCAGAGGGACACTTTAATAGCTATTTTTACTTCTTTAATTTTTAGAGTTGTTATAACTGCAGATTGTTGGGAAGCTAAAAATATGACTAATTATTTATGCGTAACGGCACACTATATAGATCAAGATTGGTGCATATAAAAAAGAATAATAGGGTTTAGGGTATTTGAATTTCCTCACAATGCACATAATTTATCATAATCTATTCTAAGTGTTTTTTCAGCTTTTGGAATAGACAATAAAATATTTACCATTTCTTTGGATAATGCTTCTGAAAATACGGCCGAAATTAGAATTCTTAAAAATTATACAAAACTAATTTTAGATGGAAAATTATTCCACGTTAAGTGTATTTGCCACATACTAAACTTATGCGTTCAAGATGGATTAAAAATAGTAAATGATTCACTAATGAAACTTAGGTATACATTACTTTTTATTAAAGATAGTGGGCCAAGAAGACAAGCATTTAAACAAATATGTAAAAATATAAAAATATCACCTAGAATTGTACCTATAGATGTTAGAACAAGATGGAATTCTACATATAAAATGTTAAACATAGCTATTCAGTATAAAAATGTAATAAATACTTTTAATAAAATAGAGTCACCAATGTATAGTTTAGATAATAATGAATGGCACCAGTTGCATGCATTTCTAAGTTTTTAGGCAAATTTGAAAATGCAACTAGAGCACTGTCAGGAACTTATTACCCAACTACACACATTGCATTATATTATCTAACCGAAATTAATTCGGTTTTTAATGAATGTAAAAACTACCATATACTTGAAATTATTATTCAACCTATGGAAAATAAATTTAATAAATATTTTAAAGATTTTCCATACTTATTATATTTTGCAATTGTTGTAGATCCCCGTTGCAAGTTAGATGGACTTGAAATATTAATAGATTTATTTTATACAAATATGTCTTATGAAAATAATGTGAGGGATTTAGTTAATGATATTAAAACATGTTTAGATATTATGTATAAAACATATGAAGATATGTATGGTGTGCCAACACAAGCTACGAAAGAACCATCTACTAGGAAAATTCGTAATCCAATAATATCATCTGTATTTCATAGAAAAAATGGCAAGACAAACTAGTATATATTTTAATGAATTACATTATTATTTAGAGAGAGCTAACTATGAAGATAACGCATTTCCTGAAAATTATGAATCTTTTGATATTTTGGCATGGTGAAAATCACAGGAAAAAATATATCCCGTGCTTTCCAACATGGCCCGTGATCTACTAACTCCTCCGGTGTCTACTGTAGTATCGGAGTCTGCTTTTAGCGCAGGTGGTAGAGTGCTCACGGACTTGAGAATTTCAATGGCGTCGGACACATTGGAGATATGTGTCTGCTTGAAGGATTAGTACGACGCAGAAAATAGGGACAAGACTTGACTAATGAAATTGTACTAGAGACTTTAGGCTTACCAGAAGAAAATGAAGTATGATTAAAAGTATTTAAATTTGTAAGGATTTTAATGTATTTTCAATTTATTTTTGTAATTTTTAACTCGTAAATCTCTTAGAAAAGATATTAAAAACAAGTTGAGGGTGACGGTTAGGATCATCTCCCCTCTCTTCGAGCTTTGTATAACTTCTAAAGAGATTTATAGAGCAATTATATGAATGTAATGAGATTAAATATAATATAATATTTTTTTATTGTTATTACTTCTTATTAAATCTAGTTAAATGAAGCAAATTACCCACTTTAAATTTTTTTTTCTGTTTTTTTTATTAACATGGGCCGGTACGGGCACGACACGGGCCCGCCGTGCTGTGCTGGCGGGCCGAGCCCGGGCTTAGGCCCGGGCAACCGTGCTGTGCCGGCGGCACGGCACGTCCCAACGGGGGGACGTGCCATGCCCGGCACGGCACGCCCGTGCCCGGGCCGGGCCGGGCACGGCCCATTAAACACCTCTACATCGGAGTGCCCTTGAAACTTGAAGAGAAAGCTAACATTAGCATCTTGGGCTCCCACAAGAAAGAGGTCGGCAATTGAGACAAAGACAATGGGCACATAAACACCCAAGATCACCAAGGTAACCGGAACAACACCGATGCACTTGGGGCCTACAGTGGTAACCGTAGCACCAAAGGAGCCCAAGATCTACATCCCATATACAAGTGAGACCATCAGGATGAGACAAACAGAACTGTCGAAGATGACCAGAGTAATAATACTAGAGTATGGGGTGATGGAGGTCGAAGAGGCCATAAAAACTCTAAGAACAATGTCCGATTCATTTAAGAACAGGAAGTGGGAGACAAAGAGGGTGGCAACAGTGACTTCGTAGTCAATTTTCCGAATGAAAATGCCCTACCCTAAACCACGTCCTCTCCAGGTCGCACTGGCGTTGCAAGGAAGGAAGATGATACTTCCAAGTTAAAACATGGAATGGACAAGAAGGCTTACCTATCCACAAGTTCCCCATGCTTGCTTGGATCAGAATACACAGGCTACCATGGCACGCATGGACTAGAGAATCGCTGATAGCGATAACTAAAGACTTCTGGCAACTGCTTGAGATCCATTGCAATACAAAGGATATATTGGAGAATACATCGGCAAAAATTAGAACTGGATGTACATAGGAGGAGGCAATACCCGCCGAACTGGCAACCGTTTTCGGAAAACACATATGCAACATCAAAATAATAGTGGAATCTAGGATGGCATATGACAGAGCAGCCTACTACGATGTCGAGGCTAAACTTCCAAGGGAGAAAATGCAAAGAGAAGCTAGACAGGAGTGGGAGAGGAAGCAGTCCCAGCGGAAGGGGAGAGAAGACACTGACGCCGCCATAAAAGTTCGGAAAACACATATGCAACATCAAAAATTTGAACCGGATGTTCATCGGAGGAGGCAATACCCGCCGAACTTGTAGCCCTGTTCGGAAAACACATAAGAAACATCAAAATAACAGTGGAATGAAGGATGGCATATGACGGAGCAACCTACTACGATGTCAAGGCAAAACTCGAGGGAGAAATGGGAAAGAGAAGCTAGAAGACAGGAATGGGAGAGGAAGCAGTCGTAGTGGAAGGGGGAGAAAAGACACTGACGCCGCCATAATAGACAGAAACAACTGGAGGTGGAGAAAAACCTTGTCAAAGCAGCCACTGAAAGGGTCCCTGTGACATTGCCTCACTAGACGACATTATTGCAGGTCGATGGTGCCGGGGAGGAAGGGAAAGCGAAAGCCATAGACTCACCATCGATAGAATATGAGTCAGAGGTCCGACCACGCACAGCGAAGGTGCTGAAGGACCACCAATCAACATCCATGAAGCAAGTGACCCGAAAAATTTACAGGAGCAATCTCCGTCGGACTGCCCGAAAGGGTGGCCAGAGAACACTACCAACACAAAAGAGGAAAGTATGATTAGACTGGAAGAAGGGAGGACTCGACAACCACCAAATTTGGAAACGAAAGGACATTTGGTTGACAGAAGGCGGAACCTCATATCGGCAACTGGAAAAAGGACATACTCGTCAGAAGAAGAGCCAGAGAAAGTGATCTCGGGGACGAGGAGATACCGGGGGATCAAAAGAATATTCCCTTACATACAGTTTAGTCCAAACAGTGGAAAAATACCTCAAAAATATTGCCCACCAAATAGTAATCAATGGTTACAACAAACAATAACTTAAGCTCCATGTCTCAAAGTCTCATCTTTACAAACAAACTTATTTCCTTTCTTTTAATCATACCAAAAATCACAAATAAACATAGCCCATTCTCGGGTGGAATAAACCATTTCAATGAGTAACTAGATTCATAATGACCCAACTTATAAATTCTTATAATTTTAATAAATAAAAATAAATAAATTCAATGAAAAAATAATTACAACATAGTGCAACTTGACCTCCCCTGCACTACAGCTCCAAGATAAATTCAATGACCCAGCACACGCCGACAACACATTCACAAGAACACTCTCGTTCGGCTCCACTCCCTCTGCCAACATCCTCCTAAACAACACCAACCCCTCACTGAACCAACTTTCCTTCAAGTATCCGTTGATCATCATAGTCCAGGAAACAACATCTCTCTCGGGGATTCCATCGAACATATTCTGTGCGTCCTCCAAGCACACGCACTTCAACATCCCATCGAGTATAACGTTCAGCGAAGCATCATCAAACTCTTCAATCCCATCAAACACGGTCCTTGCCGCTGCGATCAGTTCGCAGGCCACGCACATATAAACCAAGAAATTCTGAACGGAGACATCCAATCTGAACCCGAACTTGACCGCTTGAGAGTGAACCATCAGCCCCAGCTCAGTAGACTCAATCTCCGCACAAGCTTTCAGAAGGAGAGGAAAGGTGTGATCGTCGGTGTGGAGGAGGGTAAGGGATTGTAGAGTCTGCGTGTAGAATTCGAGGGCGCGTGCAGGGTTGGGGCTACTGGCGTAGGCTCGGATGAGGATGTTGGCGATGAGAGAGAAGAGGCGGGCGGCGTAGGGGAGGGAGCCGGTAGGGGAGAGGGCGGTGAATGCGAGGATTTGGGAGGATACAAAGTTGTCGGAGGCGGCGCCAGAGGTAATGGTGTGGGCGTGGAGCTGGCGGAGGTGGTCCATGGAGTTGCAGGAGTGGAGGTGGCGGAGAATTGGGTGCTGGGAGAGGAGGGTTGGGGATGGGACCTACAGGTGGACATGACAGCAGGCAACTTGAAAATTTGGGAATTTTTGGAGGGAGCCATGATGATTGATTGAAGAGGGGCATACCTCCACTCATCAATTTGGTCGATATTCGGCCCTAGATTTGGAGAGGTGGGTTTAGAGAAAAAAGAGGAAGGAAGTCGGCCCTAGATTTGGAGATGTGACGTTAGGTTCAAAGAAGAGAAGAGATAGAGAAAGAGGAAGGAGGCGGAAGTGGAGAGAAGGAAGGGAAGTGGGGGAGAGAAATAAACTGAGGGTAGTTTCGGATTTTTTAGTGTGCTCACTAGAAAAAGACTCTCTTTTCAAAAGAGTGGTGGGCTCATTAGAAAAACTGGGTTCACTAGGAAAAATGGTGTGCCCCTCTAGAAACTCCCGGAAAGATCTAATGATCCAACCCAAATTATATAGGAGGGTTATCGGGCAAACGGGTGGGAAATTAGTGGGTCTGTAGGGTAGACTTGATAGAATGGGGAGTTTCTAGAGGGCACACAATTTTTCTTAGTGAGCTCACTTAAAAGTTTCATACATATTATAAGATTGTTATCGATTTTTTTGGACTAAAATATCCCTTTTATCAATCTCTTTTCTCCTTCTCTTCTCAAACTGCAGATCAGCTAACCAAAAAAAAAAAAAATACTAAAACTCACAAGTATTCTATCAAATCTTCTCTTATATTAAATTATCTCACAAATTAAATTCGAAAATTTATTTTATTAGGTTTTTTCTTACTCAAAAATCCTAAAAACAATATGGATTGATAAAAATTATGAACAAAAAAATACTCAAAGTCCGGACTAGCAGTCCAGAAGGTCCAATATCCGTCCGGATTGGAAGTCCGGACAGGTTTCTGTTCGGACTTCCAGTCCGGATGAAAAAAATTTCGTCCAGACTGGAAGGCCGGATAGAAAGGTGCTGTCTGGACTTCCAGTCCGGACGAAATATTTTCGTCCGGACAGAAGCCCTCTGTCCGGATTTCCAATCGGGACAGTTATAAATAGGTTTTTTTTGTCCAATTTTCCATGAAGTCGTTGTAGTATAGTGGTGAGTATTTCCACTGCATATGCGAGCGCCTTGGGTTGGATCCCCAGCAACAGTAAATCCCTTTTTACTTTATTTTATTTTTCCAAATAAATAAATATATTTTCTTGTGCAACTATTACGAATCTAATTAAATTCTTGACTATTTCATTCTAATTCAAAGATAAATTAAAAATTCATATTAGTCAAAAACTAGAGAAATTATTAGATACATATTATGCAAGTATAGTACTCGAACAATATAAAATATAAAAATTCATAATAATATCCATAACAAAGCAAATACAAAAGAAGTCTATCATAAAGTCTATTAAAAAAATCTATAACATATCTATAAATATGACTTTAATCTTTGTAAGAATATTAAACAACACTTTATGCCGCTTCTTGAAGACTCTTTTGTTATAGAAACCTATTAGATGAAGAAATCAAAATATAATTGCATCCAAGAATTGATTATGCAAAAAACACAAAGAATTCATTTTTCTCTCAAATTTGTATAAAAAGTTTATCTCTTTCAAACTAGAGATTTCATCAATAACACATAAATACGATACTCAAATTCAAATAACAATGTAAATTTATATAATGACAATCATGAACAAATTAGCCCATTATTCTATATATTGACCCTTCAGATTATCTTCAGAGCCTCCTGAATCATTATTACTTCTCTCTTTCCTTACACTTTCATATCTGAGCAATTAGGAGTTTCTAAATTTAATTCAGGATCCACAACAACTTCATCTTCTCTCTCATATCGGGCAACGCATTGGTGGCCGAGATGCTACTTTTTTTCTCCTCAACGAGGCAGTTGGTCGTACGCGAGATGATTCTTTCGGATCCATCTATGGAATACAAATATAATAACATTAATACATATAATTTCATTCATAAATGATAGTTATCATAACAATGACTTCTCTATGTATAAGTAAATAGTTACAGAGTTATATCTGGTACAAATATCAAATTTTGTCTAATTTTGATACTGCAGTAGAATGTAAAATACATGTATAAACGCACTCAAATATTCTTTTGCTAATTAATCAACCATTACGACAATGCTAGAAACTTCAAGACATATTAAAATTTACCATTACCATTCACGATTGGAAAATTAATGAAATATTGCATATTTTACAACTAGCATTACAATATTTAATTTTTTCAATAATAATAATCAAAGTATAAATTTCATCTATGATCAAAAACCCTTCATTTCCGAAAACCCAAGGCTTCATCAATTTTATCATCAAAACCCCTCCACCACTACCACCTCCTCCTCCTCCTCCCCTCTTCCTCATTTCCAAGCCAATAAAACTATCAAATCCAAAAACCTCACATTTTTTGCTCCAAAAAAAAGAAACCAAAATAAAATTTAAAAAAATTGCTAAATGAGAAAGAGATCTCACCCATCTCGACCCAAGAAGTGACGGGGCGGCGGCCGAGCGGTGTGGTCTGGATCACCGACGACGATGGCAGATCGGCGGTGGGATCGGCGGCGGCGGCGGGCAAATCGAAGAAAGAGAAAAAAAATTGGAAGTAGGAGGAGATAGGGAAGAAGAAGAGAAAGATGAATGATTAGGGGAGTGAAAAAGGGAGGGGGGAAGAGAGGAGTTGGGTTTTTGAGTTCTACATTTGACCGGTCCTAGAGTTGGAGAGGTGAGGGAGAGAAGAATCGAGGTGGGGGGGAGAAGAAGAATGGAGGTGGGGGGAGAAGGCAGGGAAAAAGGGAAGAGAAAAAGAATGAGGGTAATATTGGAATATTTAGTGTGCTTACTAGGAAAACCCTCTCTTTTAAAAAGAGAGGGTGGGCTCACTAGGAAAACTGGGCTCATTAGGAAAAAATGGTGTGCTACTTAAGAAATTCCCGATAGAATGTGTGTTCAAAACACACCCGAAAAATCTGCAACATGCCCTCAATATAGCAATGGAGAAAATTATTAAGGGAAAGCCAGAGGAGATCATACCAAAGAGGCCCATGAAAAAAATCAAGGAGGAGGACATTAAAAATTGCAAAGAAAAAAAAATAAAATAAAAAACTAAATAGAATCAATTCGTATCTCTACACGAGACTCAATATCAAAGATTGAGTCAAAAAACGTGTTGGAGGAATAGGGGACTAAGAAAATTACTGGGGAGAGGGAGCAGATGCTATAGATTGATATACATCAATCAGTGGAGTCATTGGTAAGGACAGAGACGCCATCCCGAAGGAGCACAAGGCTATTGAGCCTAAGGGGAGGAAAAGAGGTGGACCATAAAGCAACAATGGCAATGGCATCAATCAGAAAGCAATTTCGGGCAATACCCTGTACAGGTACGGAGTATTTCATTTTATTTGAATGCATGTCTGGTTTATTTTTATTAAATCTTGCTTCTAAATGTAGTGTTCAATTTGAGGACAATGATAACGTGATCAAACACATATTAGCAAAATATAGAGAGAAAGTGGGAAGGGTGGAGTCGGATAGTAACTAAAGGGGTAGAATCAAGATTAGGAGAAGCGGGATTCATAATCAAAATATCCAAATGATTTATAATTTTTGGAATGTTAAGAGGTATGGGGCAAGGACCTAAATGAAGAGTGAAGGAGGATGCAGTGAGACTAATGAGAGAGGTCTACTTGGAGGATGTACAACTAGATCGTATCAACTATGCGTATATCATTTTAGTCCCAAAAGAAATGTCACCATAAACTTATGAGATTATAGATCAATATCGTTGGTTAATGGAAGTATGAAGATAATCTCGAAAGTATTAGCAAATAGATTGGAACTAGTTTTAGAGGAGAATATCAGACGGGATTTATAAGAAATAGAAGTATATTGGATGGAATTGCTTTGGCAAAAGAAATAATAAACAAAACAAGGAAAGAGAAGGAGAAGGGCTATATTTTGAATTTGGATTTCGAAAAGGCATATGACACAGTTAACTGAGAATGCCTACCGGAAACCATAATGGATTTGATTCTAGGTGGATTGGGTGGATTGACAAGTAGCTACATTCCACAAAAACACAAGTCATCTTAAATGGTGATGTGGAGAAGGAGATAATATGTTGAAGAGAACTTAGACAGGATGACCCATTATCCCCATTATTATTTACATTAGTTGTGGATGGACTTAGTGCCTTAATCAAAAGAGCAAAACAATGCAAGCTAATTAAGGGACTGAATGCATCTAAGAGAATATCCATAAGCAACCTACAATACTCAGACAATACCATTATATTTGGTAAAGCTGACATACGCTAAGCAATAATTATGAAATGGATTCTTAAATCATTTGAAATTTGGTTGGGGTTAAAAATAAATTATAACAAGAGTCAGATTTTTATCATTGGGGATTATAACATGGAAATAACGATAATAGAAAAGATATTAAGCTGCATAAGGGGACAATTTCCGATAACATTCTTAGGTATGCCAATGAGAGAGACAAAACTCAAAAAAGAAGATTGGATGGAACTAATTGAAGGAATCCAGAAAAGAGTCAAGGGATGGCAGACGAACTTCCTATCAATAGGAGGTAGGCTGACATTGATAAATGCAGTTCTCTCACCCATCCCAATATATATGATGTCCCTTTATAAGATGCCATCATGGGTCACAAAGAAGATAGATCAAATAAGGAGAAAATTCCTATGACGGGATCAAAGAATGGCGCACAAGGATGCAATCTCGTTTCATGGGATATAACATGTATGGCAAAAAGTTAGGGAGGCTTGGGAATCAAAAGATTAGATCAAATGAACTTAGCTTTGCTAACTAAGTAGTGGTGGAAGTTGGTCAATAAACCCGAAAGCCTTATTACGCGGGTACTCAAAGAAAAATATCAATCGAAGGAGGGGACTAGGAGTGGGAAAGAAAGAAATTCATCAAACGTATAGGATTTCTGGAAAGGAATAATGTCAGTAAAAGAAATTTTCATGGTAGGCCTATATCTTGAATTAGGCAATGGAAAGGACAAATGCTTCTGGAGGGACAAATGGTCGGGAGAAGGTAGGCTAAAGGAAAAGGAGCCAATGACATTCAGTATAGCTACAATGCTAAACAGCTTGGTCAGACAACTTTAATCGAGAGAGGTATAGGCCAAAACTGGGAGGAGTAAACAAGCAGCACCGAACACAAGGCGAACATATGAGAGAAATAATGAGCATAATAAGACATCCAAATGATAATAAAGACAAACCACTTTGGGCTTGGGAATCAAATATGTTATTTAACATTGCTTCATGCTACAGAATAATTAATATGAAAGGGATGGAAAATACATGCAAAGAAACTATATGGAAAATCAAAATCCCAACAAAAATGATAATATTCTTATGGTTAATAAATCGTAAGGCAATATTAACATGAGAGAATTTACGAAATGGAGGATGGAAGGGGCCAGATAGATGCATTTTATGTAGGCAAGATGAAGAAACAATTGAACACATATTCATAAAATCCAATATACAATTAAGGTTTGGGGAATCGTAAATAATCAACACCAAATATGAAATAACAAACAAATTATGGGAGGACATGAACAAAAAGAGGAAAGATAATGAGGGACATAAAGTGAGGATCTGGACACACAGATGGTTAATATAGCTGGAAAAAAATAACAGAATTTTTAATAACAAGTATTACTTGGTGATGACTGCTACTACAAAAATTCATCATTTCTTTATACTGCTGTTGACAGGTATGGGTCTTCCAGCAAATACTACAGAAGGGACATCAAGATCATGCCCAAAAACAAGGAGATGCCTTCAGCTCCAAGATGGAGGAGGCGTGGATGGGGAAGATAGCCAAGGAGAACCATAGGATGCAATATGATGCCATCCAGGGAAGCAAACGAGGAGGGAGCTCGTTTATTACTCTAAATTGATGTAAAACTCATTGTATTAGGAAATGAACATTATTAGTAACAACTCTCCATATAGGGGGGGTTTAGTATGTAATCTTGTTATGAACTACTAATTTCATTATATCTTATTAATAAAACAGGGAGGGCATTAGTTCACCACTTATGTCAAAAAAAATTATTTTTAGTGACATGCTTGAAGATTACCTAGAGGTATTCATAGATGATTTCTCTGTATTTGGAAACAATTTTGAATCATGTTTAACTAATATAGGATCTGTACTTGAAGGATGTTAATAGAAAAATTTACTTCTAAATTGGGAGAAATGCCACCTCATGGTTATGAAGGTATTGTGTTAGGCCATATAGTTTCATCTAAAGAGATGGAAGTAGATAAGCGTAAAGTTAAGTCTATTTCTAAAATAGCAAGACCCAAAACCATGAAAAACATACGTTCGTTCTCTGGACATGCAGCTCTTTATAGAAGGTTCATAAAGGATTTCAATATTATTGCTAGACCCCTTTCTCATATTCTTGTGCAAAATGTGCAGTTTAAATGTACGTAGGCTTACCAAACAGTTTTTGAAACTCCCAAGGAGATGCTCATCACAGTGCCAATAATGCAACTTCCAGATTAGTCACTCCATTCAAAATTATGTGAGATGCAAGTGACTACAATTGGAGCAATATTGGAGCAACGAAGAGATAAAAAGCCGTCATGGTCTACTATGCTAGTAAGACTCTCAATAATACTAAGATAAAATTATACGACAACAAAGAAGAAACTTCTAGCTATAATTTTTACTCTTGATAAATTTTGTTCATATATTTTGGGCTCACATACAGCTGTTTATACATATCATTCAGTGCTCAAATATCTTTTATCAAAAAAGATGCAAACCCATGACTAATCCGATAGATACTACCGCTCCAAGAATTTGATCTTAAAATTAAAGACAAAAAGATAGTAGAGAATGTGGTTGCTAGCCATCAAAAAGAGAGTAGAGAATGCGGTTGCTGAGTACCTCTCTCGACTAATTTTTGATAACAATAGGCTATCAATTAGGGGCTGTTCCCTGATGAGCAGCTATTTTCAATCAGAAAACTCTCTGATATACTGATATTATTAATTTTCTTATTACAGGTAGATTGCCAAATCACTGGAGTGTACAAGATAAATAACGATTCTTATACGAGGTACGCCGTTTATTTTTTGATGACCTTACCTATTTAAATATTGCTTAGATCAAATTATTAGGTATTGTGTGCTTGATAATAAGATTCAAAGAATAATTATCTTCTGTCATACGGAAGCATATGGGGACCACTTTTCATTTAAAAAGATACTAGCCAAAATACTCCAATGTTGATTCCATTGACTTACTATGTTTAGAGATACATATGAATTCTGTAAATAATATGAGTCCTGTCTGAACTTAGGAGCGTTAACCGGATAAGTGATATGCCTTTAACATCCATACTTACAATTGAGATATTAGATTGTTGGGCCATTGACATCATGGAACCGTTTCATATTTATAAAGAATATGTTTATATCCTTGTAGCAATTGATTATGTCTCTAAATGGCTAGAAGTAGTAGCATGTAGAAACAATGATTAATAAATAATTATGAAATTTTTAAAGGCACATATATTATCCAGATTTAGTGTTTTTAAAGTCATAATAAGCGATAGAGGTTCTCATATCTGAAATAAAGTCTTTGAAAATTTGATGAAGAAATATCACATCACATACAAGATTTCTACACCTTATCACCCACAGTTAAATGGACAAGTCAAACTGGCCAGTAGGAGAATCACAAATTTTAAAGAAAACGGTTAGTCTGTCTCACAAAGATTGGTCGTTTAGACTAATCAATACTTTATGAGCTTACCATATGACAAATACAACACCCATAGGTATGTTTTCATACAGAATAATCTATGAAATGCTTATCATTTTCCTGTAAAGATAGAGCATAAGGCATATTGGGTAATTAAATTAGTTAATCTAGATCTCAATTCAATTGGCCCATTAACAAAACTATAAAAAAAAATGAATTGGAAGAGATAAGACATGATGCAAATAACAATTCACACATTTCGAAGGAAAAAAGAAGAATATTGCATGATCACCCTATCACACACTGTGTTTTTCATCCTTCTGACAAAATGCTCATATATGATTTATGCCTTCATTTATTTCCGGGAAAATTGCATTCACGGTGGACTTGACCGTTCATAGTTAAAACTGTGTATCGCATGGCACAATTGATATCGAAAATCCAAGGAATGGTCATACATTTAAAGTAAACGGAAAATGATTAGAGTATTAATTGGAATTTGGGAAGCATATGGAGGAATCTCATCGTCTAGTGATCCTCCGACATCTCATTCATTACGAGCTAAACAGAGACACAATATATATTATTGTATATTATATACTAATAATTTCATTTTGCAGTTATTACATTATGAGTATTGCTCTGAGGTAATTTCTAAGCACTGTCTATTAAATTTTATTTGTTCTTGATTGAGTAAATAAAAATATCAATGCATTGAGGACAATGTGCATTTTAAGTTGGGGGTCGCTTGTAAAAATAACTTAGTTTGGATATCCATGATGTTTTCAACGATTTTGTTCTAATATTTTTTAGAATTAGAATTAAACTTTAGTTATTATTGCTAATTTTAGAATCAAGAAATAACTTTTAATTTAAAATTACTTTTAGAATTAGGAATTAATAATTAGATTTTATGAATAATATTAGTCTTGGAACTAACAATTAGAAAAAGTAAATAAAAATAAAAATTTTGGCTTGACGTAGCTCTCAACAGAGGGCGGCTGTCAATAGTTAGCCACTACAGAGCAAAAATTGCTCTGTCTGAGAGTAGCTGTTGAAGCCACTATCGAAACTGCTGTCGAGAGCCGTCGACAGAGAGCACCACTTATAAGTAGATTTTTGAGTTTTTTTCTCCACAACCAAACTCTAGCTTCCTTTCCATAACACCCTAGAGTAAAAATTTCTCCTTTTGATGGCTAAAATCCATTTCGGCACAATTTCTTTCAAATTTTTAAGGATCTTCAGGCAAGTAAGTCTTCTTCTCTTTGGTTTTTCTTTGAATCGTTCTTTGTAAAAAGTATATTTTTGTTTCAAAAATCTAGATATATGATTTATATGAAAAAATTTGAATAAATTGAAGTTAGATTTTTACTTCTTTATTGATTTGGAGTAGTTTAGCAAATTTTTAAAGATTTTTAACGAATTTCATCGAATAATTGAAAATACATGATAATTCAAAGGTAATGGAAATAAAAATCTCAATTTTTTAGCATAATACTTCATGGGTTGCTTGAATAATTAACATATATCAAACTCAAGCATTAATAGTAAAATTAAAGTGAAATTTGATAAATTTTCGAAAAAGGAATTGTGGATTATGTATAAAAAGGAGAGAGGGGAAAATAAAAGAAATTAAACACAACAAATAAGAATAAAATTACATAGTATGTGTGTGTTAAATTCATGCGTAATTTTGAGAAATAATGATATTAAGATTTATTATTTGTAATTATTTTTTCAAAATGGGACCAAGAAAGCAAACCGCTTCCAAGAGGCCGAGAGTGGAATCTTCAGGCCCATATTCTCCACAGAGGCACAGAGCTGCAAAAGCAAATAAGAAACTATTGGAAAAGTATGAGAACTTAAGTTTTGGCCTAAACGAGTGGTTGATTATCAAAATATACATGGGAATCTTGTTTTTAGAGCACAAATGTAGGCTGCAGAATTATAAGCATATACAATGCATACACACACATCGGCGTGCAACAAAATCGTGCGTGAATTTTATGCTAATATGCAATCAGCACTTGGAGACCAACATGGATACTCTATAGTAAGGGGCAGGGAAGTTCAGTTCACCAAACAAGTGATCTTGAGAGCTATTCCTATACCCGATGTGCTTGAAGAGCACCCATCTTTAGTTGATATAGTGATTGAGGTACCAAGCAGTTTTCGCCGGTTCAAAGAGCTCTGTGTAAATCTTAGCGATGTTTCTTTCAATAAGATCTTCTTGAAAGTCAGCTTTGTGAGGCGGAAGTATGTTTTGGTAAGCTTGTTTATCAAATATAACATCTTACTATCCTTCACAACAACGGAATTATATTTAAGGGACATTGTGTTATTAAATATGGTTTTGGAAAGGCACCCATTCTATGTCGCATCCATCATGTACTTTGCGATAGTTCAATGTATGGATCAAGCCCATGAATGTATCTAGCATCCAAGATTGGTAAAACCATACTTAGTTCTGTCATCTCTGATAACGAAGTTAAAAACCAAACTAAAATCCATTCATTAGTTCCTAATTCTAAAATTAGTCATCAAAACTAAAGTTAGTAAAATTTTTGATATGATTTTTATTTTTATTTTAATTTTTTAACAAATTTTTAAAAATTTGTTAAAAAATTAAAATAAAAATACAAAAAAAAAATCAAAAAATAATTTGGAACATCAAATCCGATGTTAATTTCATAATCACCCCCCAATGTAAAGCTTATGTTGTCCCCAATGAAATTGATGTCTTTATTAAATACATTAAGAATGATAAAAATATAGGGAAGTTAAGATATTATCTTTGTTTTTAGCTCATAATATATCAAACTGCAAAAGCAATGAGTGTTAGTGCAATAATATACATAATGTATGTAGTATCATCTTTTTGTGCTTATTAAGGGGATGGTAGTGGATCCACCAAGTCGTGGGACTCCTCCTTGTGCTTTGAGATACATCACCATTTTTTAGATTTTCGATTTCAATTGCTCAATGAGGGTATAATGTTCTTATAATGAATGGTCATGTCTATCTTGAATGAAATTTCCCATGGAATAAGTGAATTCATGAATCATATAAAACATTTCTCAGATGGATTAAACACATGAAAAATATGGGTCGATCATGCCATGTTTTCATGTTCTCCTTAGAAATGTGTATTCTTTCATACGCATCACATCTCAACTCATCCAGTTTGTTAAGTTGAAGTTTTCGTAGAGAGCTTGCTGAGTTTAGGTCTAAATAAATTGTTTTGAGTGCCCAGTACACTTTATGTTTAATTTTGACTGGAAGATGACATGCTTTTTCATAAATTAGTCTGTATGGATACATGCCTGAGGGTGTTTAACAAGTTGTACGGTAAGTCCATAGAGCATCGACTAGTTGACATGACCAATTTTGGCGAGTTAGATTCACCATTTTCTCTATGATTTATTTAATTTCCATATTAACAAGCTCTACTTGTCCATTCGATTTTGGGTGATATCATGTGAAAATTTTATATGTGATATGGTACCTTTTCATCAAGTTCTCAAAGGTTCGATTATAGAAATAGGAACCTCATTGCTTATGATGGTTTTAGAAACTTCGAATCTAGATAGTATGTGCTCCTTGAGAAATTTTATTACCATTTGTTGATATTTTTTTTACATGTTGTGGTTTTTACCCATTTATAGACATAATCGACTGCTACATGGGTATAAACATATGCATTAGAAAAATGAAATGGACCCATAAAGTCAATGCCCAATGATTAATTACCTCGCTTGTAAAGCTAGTGTCAGAGGCGTATCATTCTTCTTGGTTAATACACCCAATTTTTGATGTGACTCGCAACATTTACAATATTCATATGTATTTCAAAATATTGTGGGCCAGGAAAATCTACATTGGAGAATTTTAGTAGCCATCTTTGTGGACGAGAAGTGCCCACTGCAAGTTCTGTATAATAGAAAGCTACAACACTCTGAATCTCATCATGAGGCACACATCGCCCAGCTATTTGATTTGAGCAATATTTAATCAGTTACGGATCATTGTAAAGTCTTGGCATATCTCATATATGAATCTTGGCTTATCTTGAACACTCCAATATTTGTAATACTCTAAAATTTTCATACTACTCGCATTTTACTTTTGAGTCCGATCATGCCAAATATGAACACCGAAATAACTTTCGGTAAAAATAACTTTAAAACCATGACTACAAACGACATTCGACTTTTGCGGTTATTAGTTTTCAAATAATTGTGTTTTTTAGAAAATTCCCCTACAAGCCCGAAAGATATTCTTAAATTTATAAAATAATAAATTAGAATTTTTTTTCTATATACCTCCAAACTTAACTAAGTTTGTAAAGGCACACCTTTAAATTAAGTTGGTGATGTGTTGTTAAAAGGAGAGTGAGAAGTGACTTTTTAGTTGGACACGTGCCATTACAGGAAAGCCTAGGGATGAGGCTAGAGAACAATGTTACCAAATTTCCCTTCGGCAAATGTAACCTTATTCTCTCAAAGAGAATTTTTGCCAAAGAACAAAACAAAACCACCTTCCTCTCTCTGACCTTTGTTTCTTCTAGTTCGCAGAAAAAGGAAAGGGATTTGCTATATCAAAGGAGATTAAAGGAAAATTGAGGCAAGTAACACTTTTATTTTTTTGATTCTTTTTAGGATTTTTTATTTGATTTGTATTGTGTGCACATAATTCCTTTTATAAATAATTTTGGATCATTTTCGGAACTATTAAAATTTGAACATGTTAGGGTAGAGTTTTGAGAATTGTTAATCGATGTTGATAATTGAAAGTTATGGTGTTCATGTATTGAAATCACATGGTTCATAAATTTGATTCATAAGAATCGTGTAATATTAATGCTCAAAGTGTTAGCCAAATTCTGAAATAAAAAGGGGGAAAACCTATATAGAGTGAAACGTGGACCCTTGACGGCCGCGTTTGACCTTAGTAGAATCAAGAGATCGAGCATCTCTTTAGGTACAACGAAATGCAAACCCCTGAAAGTCACATTTTGGTTCTATAATAATAAGAGGTTGGATATCTCTCTAAATAAAGAAAAATATGAATTTCAGAAGCATTGAAAATGGTTTGGAGATCTCGTTTAGCCTTAACAGAATTAAGAGACTAACTATCTTCTTAGATAGATAGAGAAAACCAAGAAAATGGTTATTTTCCTATATACACTATAACACGAGTCTCTGAAGAGCGCATTTAAACTAAAAATGCGGATCTTCGTCATTTAGAGAAAACCGGATAACTTTTTTATGGGTCACATTTAGTGTTTAAAACCTTGAGAACACAAGGTTACTCTTTGCAAAACTAGATGCGGGTCTAAATAAGCAAGAATCATTGCTAAAAGGACAAAATAAGGGTCTTGTCCAAAGGAAATTCGCACGAACCAAGAAGGTCACATTTGAGAAATCCATGAATAGGGGTGAGCATCGGTCGGTTCAGTTCGGTTTTTTGAAAAAACCCAACCGGAAACCGAACCGAAAATATAAAACCGAAACCGAACTGACCGAATAAGAGTGAAAATAAAAAACCGAACCGAATTTTTGGTTCGGTTGGGTTTAGTTTGATTGTCGGTTTTTAGGGTTTGAAACTAATTATGTGATAAAGGCGTGTATTTAATAGGAAAAATAATAATTTTCTTTCTATTTTTTTTTATTTTCTACCTATTAAAATAACAATCACATGTTTTTTTATTAAAAATTTAAAATTTGAAAATAAATCAAAGAAAAAAATAAGCTACAATTCCAAAAGTTCGGTTTGTTCGGTCGGTTTCGGTTGGAGCTAAAGCCACCGAAACCCGACCTGATATCCGTAATTAATTTTGATTTTTAAACCGAACCAAACCGAAAACTGAATAAACTGAACCGATAGGTTCGGTTCGGTTTTGCGATTTGATTCGGTTTTTTCGGTTTTATGCTCAGCCCTATCCACGAATACCTTATAGGGTGGCATTTTGGAAGAAATGTGGATCTCACCTAACTTCAAATTTAAGGTCGCGTTTTAGGCAGAACGCGGGTCCAGCCAATAGGATCATGTTGGGGACCCACAAAACCTTTAAATAAGTAAATTGCAGATCTTGTCCATATTTCTAACTTACGGTCGCATTTGAGCATTGAAGACTTCTAAAACTAAAATTATCATCATCCAAATGGAAACACGGATCAACAACCATAAGAAAATCAGTATTTATCTTTTAAGCTCATAAATAGAGCTGAATGGAAACACGGATCAACAACAACAAGAAAATCCATATTTATCTTTTAAGCTCATAAATAGAGCTGAATATATATATATATATATATATATATATATATATATATATATATATATATATATATATATATATATATATATATATATATATGTATATGTATATGTATATGTATATATATGTATATGTATATATATATATATATATATATATATATATATATATATATATATATATGTATATATATATATGTATATATATATATATGTATATATATATATGTATATATATATATATGTATATATATATATATGTATATATATATATATGTATATATATATATGTATATATATATATATATATATATATATATATATATATACATATATATACATATATATACATATATATTTACATATATATACATATATATACATATATATACATATATATTTACATATATATATATATATATATATATATATATATATATATATATATATATATATATATATATATATATATATATATATATATATATATATATATATGTGTGTGTGTATATACATATATGTATACACATATGTATATACATATATATATATATATATATATATATATATATATATATATATATATATATATATATATATATATATATATATATAGATATATATATATATACACACAGATTTACATATATGTATATATGTATATGTATGTATATGTATATGTATATATATATATATATATATATATATATATATATATATATATATATATATATATATATATATATATATATATATATATATATATATATATATATATATATATATATATATATATATATATATATATATATGTATATCTGTATATATATATATGTATATGTGTATATGTATATGTGTATGTGTATATGTATATGTGTATATGTATATGTATGTGTATATGTATATATATATATATATATATATATATATATATATATGAGAAAACGGGAGGAGGGCTGTCAGCTCAGATTTTTCCTGAGCTGACGCCATGTGGCGATCTCCCATTCGCCGAGAACAAATTATTAAAAATCTTAATCTATTTATTTCTAAAAAGCAGGAAAAATTTTTGGTGAAAAAACAGATTAAAGAAGGGTTGTTTTGCAAAAACCCTTCCCAATTAGATTCTGACCACCCTCTTCCTCGATCCCCCTCTCCCGTTCCCTCTCTCCCGATTCGCAAGATGGTTTTTTCCTCGATCCCTCTCTCTCTCTCTCTCTCTCCCGATTCGCAAGAGGGTCTCTCTCTCCCGATTCGATCCGATCCCTCTCTCTCCCGATTCGATCCCTCTCTCTCTTCCGATTCGATCCGATCCCTCTCTCTCTCTCTCCCGATTCGATCCCCCTCTCTCTCTCTCCCGATTCGATCTGATCCCCCTCTCTCTCTCCCGATTCGATCCCCCCCTCTCTCTCTCCCGATTCGATCCCTCTAGCAATCTCCTATTTCTCTCCCGATCCGAACCCTCTCCCTCTTCCTCGATTTGGCCCTCTCCCGATTGGACGCATCTTCCTCGAACGATTCCTCTCTGATCTTAATCCACCCCTCTTCTCGATTTGGCCCTCTCCCGAATTGACACCCCAGTTTGAGCTCAATGAAGCTACATATAACAGTTATGTAAAGCTTTACCCGAGTCCTCTTTTTGCTCTGTCCATAGGATCTGGATTCGCACGATTTACTGCGACACATACCCATGTCGCCCTCTTCCGTGGCCGGTAATCATTGGTTTTGTAGAGATTTATTTGTTTTCTTCCATTCTTCATAAATTACGAAGCCTTCTTACTTGGTATTTGCTTATGCGCTGGTGTTATGACGAGTTATTGCTTTTTTCACATTATTTAAAAATATGCAATATAATAAACTGGTCTTTGCTAATGCACTGTAGTCCTGGCGTGCCCGACCCATTGTCGGTGTTTGTCGACACATACGGCACTGGCAAAATCCCCGACAAGGAGATTTTGAAGATTGTGAAGGAGAACTTCGACTTCAGGCCAGGCATGATCACCATCAACCTCGATTTGAAGAGGGGAGGCAACGGCAGGTTCTTGAAGACAGCAGCATACGGGCACTTTGGCAGGGACGACCCTGACTTCACCTGGGAGATCGTCAAGCCTCTCAAGTGGGAGAAGCCTGTGGCCTAAACCAAGGCGGTGGCGGCATCTGTTACATAGAAAGAAGATGCATTACTCATCTGCTGCAACCATCTCTCAACTGGTTTTCATGTTCTCTGATAGCTAGTTTGTTTGATTGCCACTGGCCCCTACTGTTATTCCTTTATCTGTATCTGTATTTTTCTGTTGGTCTGATGTTTATGTACTTGTCTCTTGGCCATAAAACGATGGAACTAAAAGTTTGTTCTGAAATAGAAGCTATGATTGTTTTTATTGTGTACTAATGGGCTGCTGTCATTGTTATTGCTTCTGTAGAAACTTCAGCTTCAGAGCTAATCTAAGCTAAGTAGAGCTTATCAAGATTCCGATGTCTTTATGCTAGTCATAGAACAATATATTTTTATTTGTAGAGCTTCCTTAATATACTTCTATCTTTCTTGAGTCGGTCATTTTCCTGCAGAGCAAGGAGAGAGAGAGAGTCTGTTCAGTATGCAGTGCAGTAAGTTTACTGAGAAGCCCTTTCGTTTTCATCAATGACAGATCCTGCTCTGCATATATTTTCATATTTATTAAGTCTAGTTGAGCAACTTGCAGGTAATTCATACTCCTTAGCCTCCAAATTTCTCTGAAGTTTAGAAATTTCCAGTTTGTTTCTATTTATTGACAGGCATTTCAATCTTAGGGTTGATCCTCAGTCTTTGGTAAGATTATTTGGAGAAGACATGCTCTTTCTTGGAGTTGAAGATACATTTATAATAAAATTTCATATGTAGTGTGGTAGAGATCTTGTGTGTTTTGTTGATACTAGTTAAAATAAATCAGTGCTAACATGGTGTTTGATGTATTGCTTGTTAGAACTATTATTTGTCTTGCATTGTGCAATTTTTTTAGGACTATTGCTCACTAGATGATGAAAGACTCGAGATTATGAAGTAAGAACAAATAATTTATCCAATGGGAAGCATGTTACATACATCGATCTGAAAAAAAATGTAATGGAGTCTTCGGACAATATCACTTTGAGGTAGCAGCCTGAGCCAGCTTGTCTTCGGACAAGACCCTCCTTGTTGATGTTGCTGGTGAGCAATCCCTTTGGGAGAGACATCCAGCGGTATTCACTGCTGAATACTGAGAGAGCAACAGCTAGACGTTTGAGGCCTTTGTTTGTCTGAAAGTGAATTAAACTCTCGGGGAACTCATAATGTGTGAAGCACCTGACCAATGCTAAAAAATCTGTAATATACAAAATATAAACCAATAACTATATAGAGACCATGCGGGGACATGTACATATTTAAAATAGCCATAACTCAAATCCTCGGGAGATTTTGCTTGCAGCAAAATTAGATAAACATACTTAAATACAGAGCAAAGCTCCATCTAGTTGCATCAATTTTTTTTTTTTTTTAGAGTTTACACAAACACATTTCCAAGACATCTTGGCTACATCAT
This sequence comes from Dracaena cambodiana, assembly GCA_036321105.1. Taxonomy (NCBI): domain Eukaryota; kingdom Viridiplantae; phylum Streptophyta; class Magnoliopsida; order Asparagales; family Asparagaceae; genus Dracaena; species Dracaena cambodiana. Next base: position 27,623,527 of record JAYEPQ010000012.1, on the reverse strand, counting down.
ATTCCATACATATATAACTCAAGCAATACATGAAAATTACACGGTAAAGAAGAACTGCCACACTTCATGAACTACTGAAACAGCAACGCATTAAAAATGACTTTGGAGTCTTGGCAGACGGATCAGTCTATAGATCACTAGGATTGACAAGCATGCAACATCTCTGAAAGAAAGATACAAAAATAGTTCAGCATATTATGGAAAATACTCTAGTAATAGCCATGTACACAGTTGTCAAAAATTTGTACTAATAAAAGGGCAATACAGGTGCATAGATTTCAAGCAACATACAAAATATATATTATTTTCTAATATCTTAAAGTTGTCTAGATAACCTCATCGGAATAAATAAAATTAATTTTTCTGAAAGCCTGAGGTCCAAGAAGAAGTTTGACTACCTGTAAGTATGTTCAAGATCTTCTATGAAATTCCAAAGATGTAAAATTGACCTCATCTCCCCAATGTCAGTAAACAAGTAATCAACAAGGAAATGCACAATGCAAGAAAAGACTTCGAGTCTCAACAAGTAATTAGACAACCAACCAACTGAAAGAAATCATAGAAGCATACAAACATTATCATTGGTTAAAAAAAAAAAAATTTTCTGATTCTTATTATAGTATATTGCCCAGCTAAGCTTAATTTCCAATACAAAAATGAGAGCGTCTGTTTATTCACTAAATATTAACAATACAAAAACCTTCAAAACTAAATACTTCATTTTACTCCCAAAAGACTCTTATAAAATTATCCATCTCCTGTTTCTTGGCATCTGCAACAACAAAATTTTTAACAAAGTTATGAGAAATAATAAATTTACTAGTAAAGAGATGCATACTATATCAATCAGTAAATGAACATACCGTGTAATGTTTAGAAACTTGAAGAACTATGAATGAGAAATAACAGTATAAAAAACCACTATTTGCCTCCATCTGCAATTATAAACAAATAATTCAAAAGAGGAAACTTAGTGAAAAATAAGAACTAGTATGGATTTTGAAAAAAAAAATACAAAATTAGATGCACCATGCTATTTTATTTGGCCATTACCTATTGGATTAGTGCAACTAGTTCTATAGTGACCTAATTGATGACATCTGCTGCATGTCATTTTCTTTATTTCTTTTGCATCCTGCACTTTCTCAGCTCCAAGTTTTAATCTACTGAGTTTCTTTGGACGACCCTTAGTTTTTGCAGGTCCAGAAGGATCACGGATTGTGATCTGAGGAATTTTCTCAATAGTATCTGAATGTGTTGTGTTAGATCCAAACTGGTTTGTAGTTTCAACCCGCTCTGCATCTTTAACTCTCACTTCTTTTTCTGCCTTCTCCATTAAGTTAGATAAGAAACTCTCTAGATTCTCTAAGAGAGTAGGTGAGTAAACTGCCATCTCCAATACACTGTTAAATTTTGCTCTAAGAGCCCAAGAACGCAAGATACACATCTGCTCCTCGTTGTTGTGTATGCTTCTTCCAATTAATACATTTGCAGCACTAATATTTCGATGCCTTGCAGCCGTTGTCCATCTGTGTAGAATATAATGTTTCGGAATTTTTATTATCTGGTTCAGTATCATAATGTGAAGTATATGTCGACATAATATGCCCTCACTCTCAAACATTGCACATGTACATGTGACTTTCAATTCTTCATTATGATCAAAAGCAACATTCTCCCATTTACTCCTATTATCTAAGTGAGAACCAACACTATAATAAACAACTGAAGCTTCTTTTTCAATATTATCATGAAATAGAGATCCACATTTTTTAAGCTCGTCTTGAAATCTATTAAAAATAGCTCTCGTATATAATTCTCCTACTTGAATCTCAATTGGATGATGTAAATGCATAATAGGCTTTGTCTCTATTGAAGCAAAGTCTTCATTCAGTTCTTCTGCACGACGACAAAGCACTGCCTTGTCATATTGTTGCACAAAATCTGGTAACATGGTTTGAGAATTAACATACGTATCAAAGAAAGTATTGATACTCTCGCTGCGCTGGCTTGATGTCATTCCTGCAAAGAAAGTGTCTTTTAAATAACATGAAACCCAATGTCTCCGTTTCTTATACATAGTCTGTAACCAGTCTTCATCATCCTCTTTTATATTGAATTTATCTCTAAGCTCCTCCCAGTATTAGATACAAGTTTCTATTGTTTTACTGTAGCGCCAACTATTAAAATAGCCTTCGAACTCTACCCCATAAAGCTTTTGTAATGATATTAGATGTTCAGCAATATGAAAACCAAGGTGTCAATTGCAATATCGGTGTCGAGTGTTTGGAAAAACAATCTGAATTGCATTGCATATAGCTTTATCTTGATCGGTGATAATAGAAAGTGACGCTATTCCATTCATACACTTTAACCATTCATTAAACAACCACACAAATGTGTCTTCTTCCTCATCTGCTAGTAGTGCACAACCAAACAAGCTCGACTGTCTGTGATGGTTAACGCCTGTAAATGGAGCAAATGGTAGAGCTAACTTGTTAGTTCTATATGTGACATCAAAAATGACGACATCACTGAACTTTAAAAATGAGGCTTTGGACCGTCCGTCTGCCCAAAATACGCTTCTCATTGTCCCTGTACTATCCAATTCAATTGCAAAATAAAAATCCGGATCAGATGTTCTTTTCTCTAGAAATTGACGAATCACAGATATGCATTCATTACCCATATTATTCTTTCTATGTTTTCTTATATGATCACTAACTTGTTGCGGTGTAATGGTTTCTTCCTGACTCCCACTTGCAACATTTAGTACTCGCGAAATTATAGATGGATTGAGCCCTGCATCATGTAACTTATCCATAACATCTTGGCAATCTCTGGTTCGATGCAACTTCCTATGAGAATAGTGATGTGTAATCTTATCTGGGCTGGTCAACTCATGATTTGTATGCTCACTAACAAATTTACTTACCAACCATGTATTTGTTTTGGTCCGACTAACACGCAACCTAGCTTTGCAACCTACTCTTGTTTCCCTTCGACGATTAATTTCTCGTCCATGTTCTCTCTTATCATGTAGAGATTTTTTGCCTTCTTTATTACACAAAAATGTCTTGCATATGAGCTCTCTTGTTTTTCTCGAGTGATTGCTCGAGCTAATGCGTACACTGAATCCTTGTACTCTGGCATATGCATTATAAAAATTGTAAGCAACAATATACGTGGGAAACTCCATCCCTACCCGTGGTTCCACACTTTTATGGTTACCATCATCACTATTATTAACATTATTAATGTCCTCAAAAGCTTCCACACTTTCAGCATCACTAGATATACTTCTGTCTGAACTATTGGACATCAACCTATCCATATGAACATCAGTTGTCTCGGATATGACCTAGAAGAATATTATTTTAGAGATAACATCAAAATATCATACAATTATATACTTAATTTTCTAAACTTTTGAAAAACAATAAGTAAAATATAAATAGAAAAACCATTTCACATATGTATTTATACCTAGTTATGTTGTATACTACATAGACCCTCTCATGAAAATCGTAAACAAAGTCAAGTTAGAAACCAAAAAGAAGAATCAAATAATAGATTATTTGTTAAATCATATTTTCCCCATAGACAATGAATTACACATATAATAACAACCAAGACTTTATCTATCATATCATAGATTTTCAGGAAAACATTAACATTTTCATTTTTAATGGCACGAAAAATCGTGCCTAAAGTATTCATTATGTGTTGTGTTCATAAAAAGATACTTAGAAAGACAAATATGATATGGTTCTTGCTTATACACCCACAAGTGAGTTCACCTACTATAACTCATCAATGTCAAAGTTGATAGCAAACTAATCTTATACTCAAAATTGATTGTAAAACTCATGAAGTTAAATCACAAGTCAAGAAATATTGATAATTCTATTAAAAAAAAAAAGGAAAAAATACCAAGTTTACTGAAGAAACTCATAAATAGAACTTATGCCAAAAAATCCTGACTTTGCTAGGATTAATATTCTATATGTTAATACTCAATAAATAATTGAAGTGTTTCTTTCTATAGTATATTCTTTGTTCATTAGGTCTTATTGTTGCTATCTTATTAATGTGTATTATTGTTAGATATATTTGTACTTTGATATAGTCATTTAAAGAGCAAATTCCTGCATGAAATAATAAGTAAAATTGATTTTTTTTCTGCTGAATTACAGCTGCCACTTTTTTTTTGTCTTAAAGAATATGAATAAGATCAATCTTGTTTTTACTTATTCTTCAAAAGGTGTATCATATCAATTACTTAATTCATTGTTGCATGCATATTCGATATATTGGAAGCTTTAAAATCATATATAGGAGTTGGTGCTTTTGTAGGTCCTCTTATGTTAAAAGGAATGGCTTATTAACTTAATTAACTAATTTGAAAGTAACTAATCTGAAAGTTACAGCTTTTGAGATTTCTTACGAGCATATTTTCAGTTTTCTCACAAATATAACATATACAATATGCATTATGTCTCGTCTTTAACTTGTTTTCATCCTTATTTTTTTTTAAAAAACTGTAAAAAAAGCGGTAAAAGAGAATCAAGAGCAAATAAAAAAAATAAAAGAGAAAAAAGAAACCATACCATCGTTGAGAACAATAATGCGCAGACTATTCCTTTTTAGAGTAGTGGGAGAGAGGCGGAGGCGAGGTTGAAATCTACTCAAGTAGAGACAGACGAGTCCAAGATCGCATTTAGGAGAGAATCAGAGAGGGGGCGGGGCTCGGATTTGGCCGAGGAGAGAGAGAGAGAGAGAAGCAGAGAGAAGAAAGATCAGAGAGGAATCGATCGAGAGGGCGTTCGATCGGGAGAGAGACGGATCGAGGAAGAGGGCTTCCAATTGGGAGAGGGCCAAATCGAGGAAGAGGGAGAGGGTTCGGATCGGGAGAGAAATAGGAGATTGCTAGAGGGATCGAATCGGGAGAGAGAGAGAGGGGGATCGAATCGGGAGAGAGAGAGAGAGGGATCGGATCGAATCGGGAGAGAGAGAGGGATCGAATCGGGAGAGAGAGAGGGATCGGATCGAATCAGGAGAGAGAAACCCTCTTGCGAATCGGGGGGGAGAGAGAGAGAGAGAGAGAGAGAGAGAGAGAGAGAGAGGGATCGAGGAAAAAACCCTCTTGCTAATCGGGAGAGAGAGAACGGGAGAGGGGGATTGAGGAAGAGGGTGGTCAGAATCTAATTGGGAAGGGTTTTTTGCAAAACAACCCTTCTTTAATCTGTTTTTTCACCAAAATTTTTTCCTGCTCTTTAGAAATAAATAGATTAAGATTTTTAATAATTTGTTCTCGGCGAATGGGAGATCGCCACATGGCGTCAGCTCAGGAAAAATCTGAGCTGACAGCCCTCCTCCCGTTTTCTCTCTCTATATATATATGTATATATATGAGAAAAATGGAAATGAGCTGACATCTTACACAAGTTACCTGAGCTGCAGCTCATTTCCACTATCTCTAATAATCTTTTTAAAATAATTTTCTTTTGGATTATGATCTCGACCCCCTAGGATTCACTCATACCAAATTTCTTGGGTTTTAGTTTTGATTTGGTCCTCCATCAAGCTAACACAAAATTAACGGTTTTCAATGAATAAAACATTTTGTATGCACTTGATGGAGGGGTAAATGAAATCCAAAATTTATGAAATTTAATCTGAAATAAGTTAAGAAGGTAGAGATAGTGATTGTTAAAAAGAATTGAAGAAAAATCATTAGATCATTATAGTTTTGCCGCTAGCTCACATAACATTTCTTGAGCTGGCGGCTCACCTAGAGTAATCCCAATATATATATATATATATATATATATATATATATATATATATGGATTACTGTAGTTGAGCCGCGAGCTTAGGAAAAGTTACGTGAGCTAGCGGCAAAATTATAATGATCCAATAATATTTCTTCAATTTTTTTTAACAATGACTATCTCTATGTCCTTAACTTCATTCAGATTAAATTTCATAAGTTTTAGAGTTCATTTACCCTTTCATCAAGTGCATACAAAATGTTTTATTTATTGAAAACCATTAATTTTGTGTTAACTTGATTGATAATCAAATCAAAACATAAATAAAAACAATTGGGTATTTGTGAACCCTAGGGGGTCGAGATCATAATCGAAAGGAATTTTTTGTAAAAGATAATTGGAGATAGTGGAAATGAACTGTAGCTCAGATAACTTGCATCAGTTGTCAGCTCATTTCCATTTTTCTAATATATGTATATGTATATGTGTGTGTGTGTGGGTGAGTGTGTGTATATATATATCATATATATATATATATATATATATATATATATATATATATATATATATATATATATGTATATATATATATATATGTATATATATATATATGTATATATATATATATATGTATATATATATATATATATATATATATATATATATATATATATACATATATATATACATATATACATATATATATACATATATATATATACATATATACATATATATATATACATATATACATATATATATATACATATATATATATATATATATATATATATATATATATATATATATATATATATATATATATATATATATATGTATGTATATATATGTAAATGTATATATGTATATGTAATACCCCAAAATTCGAGCTACCTTTATTGCTCTCTTGAGACCAGTCGTGCTGAATAAGTCCACCGAAGTCAATTTTAGACACCGAAATAATTTTTGGTTAACGTAACTTTAAATCCACAAACCCAATTAACATTCAGTCTTCGCGATTATTAGTTTTGTAATATTTAGGATTTTTTGAGATTTTTCTTACGAGGCCAAAAAATACTCCCAAAATTGTTAATTTAATAATATTAAAATCATCCTTCTAATTACTTCAGAATTTCGGTTCAGTTTTTCCGGACATCTTAACAATAAACGGATAATTTTATACTGTTCCTCTTATTGGGTACTATGCTCTACATTAATTTGGTAACATTCGGAAAGTGTTACACGGAACCGAAATTACTAAATTATTAAATAAATAAATAAAATAATAATTTATTTTTAAAAAAAAAATAAGAGAAGAAGAGCTGGCTACCCTCCCAAGCCACCGCGTGGTGGTGGCCGTATGAAAGACCAATTGAAAAAAAATAAAACAAAATAAAATAAAATGATAAATAAAAACCCACCCCTCCCCAATCTCTCTGCCTCACTCTCTCCCTCACTCTTTACTCTCTCATTTTCTCTGCCTGCATCCAAAGAACCAAAGCAAAAAAAAAAGGAAAATAAAAATAAAAAGAGTAGAAGAAGGAGAAGGAGAAAGGGAAGGAGCAGTGTTCGACAAATCGAAGGAGATTAAAAGAAATCCGATGTAAATAACACACTTCTTTTCTTGATTATTTCTTTATCTCTTCTTGATTATTTCCTTGTATTCATGTAAATTCTATTTTGATTATATTGATGCAAAATTGCTTAAATGCTAGCCATTTGTTTAAATTAAGTTTGGATTTAGAGTAAAATTTATTTTAATATGATAATGCTCCTATTTACAATTATGTTCTTTTTAGCAAATTTGGTAAATAGGTGAACAAATAAAATAAAATAAAATAGAGAAAAAAAAGAAAGACGAAGAAGAGGAGGAAGCTGAGAGGGTGAGATAGAGACAGAGAGTGAGAGATTTGGTGAAGTGGGCCGCGAGATTAGAAAGAAAAATAAAAGAAAAAGAAAAAAAAAAGAAACTGGGCCTGGCTTAGCCCAGAAGAAAAAAAAGAAAAGAGAAAGAAAAAAATGGGGAACTGGGCCTGCCCCAGCCCAGGAGAAAATAAAGAAAGAAGAAGAAGAAGAAGAATATAGTGGGCTTGAGTTTATCTTGGGCCAGAAAAAAATATAGAAAAAAAAATAATAACACTAGGCCGGCCAGCCCAGCCCAGTAAAAGAAAAAGAAAAAAAAAATGAATGGAATGAGTGGGCTTGGGCCTGGTCTGGGGCTGACAGAAAAATAAAATAAAATAAAATAAAGTGAGAATTTAGTGGGCCTGGGCCTGGGCTGGACAGAAAAGAAAAGGTAAAATAAAATTAAAATAAAAATATGTAAAAGTAGGAATTTTGTAGGCTTGGGCTTGATGGATTAAATAATTGAGAGATTTGAATTGGACTTGGCTTGGATTAATTGGCCATAATTGATAATTAATAATAGTAATAAATTAGATTTTAATTAAAAGAGAAATGCATATTAATATATATGATTGAGCCTAGAAATGTAATAAATACATACATTGAGTTTAAAAATAATGCAGTATTATTATATTATTCACTTGATTTCCAAAATGGGTTATTAATTGACATTAAGAATTAAACCAGATTATTGAAATAATTTTAATGATATGAATTGTGGTATAATTGTACACTAATATCTATCATGCTACATGTCATGTGCTTTGATATTATAAGCATGTGTTTTACATTTCATGTGCTTTGATATTACAAGTCATGTGTTTTAATATTACAGATCATGTGTTATGATACTACATGTCATGTACAGTCATGGAAATGCAAGTATGTTATCATGAATTGAAAAATAATTAAAGAAGGAAAAGAAAAAGTAAACAAACAAAAGAAAAGAAATTTTTTTCATATGCATAATTCATTATGAACACGAGAATGGGAGAAACTATATGATGGTTAAGAGTCTTGCCTTATATGAATTGATTGTATTGTTAGGACCGGGATTCTTTTACTGCAGCGGCCTGGGTGATTACTGTATCACCAATTGATATTTACCCAGAGTGATATGTCCGTTACTGTATACAGTACGGAAATTGATTGTAGTGCATAGCGGCATGTCATGGTTCAGTGCCATGAATATTGTGGCCGGGTCCCGGGTATGCACAGGCACTTATACGACAATGTAGAATACCGCTATCTTATCCATTAATACAGTTTCTATAATTAAATTGGACGATGACGGAGTTCAATAGAATATATGATTAAATAGATAGAGTAGTTATTGTCATGTTTATTTATTTATGCATTTATTTATGCATGCCTTCATGTTAATTTAAATGTTGCCTTCATGTTAATTTATATGCACACAAACAACACTGACATAAATATGCTCATGCACACTGATATTCCTGTACTATGATAGTACACAAATTTTTCTTTTTAAATGTGTTACTTGCTGGGTTTAATCCCCTGGGTTTTGAACCCAAATTTAGAACGTGAAGAAGGGGATCCAGCCCTAGTTGAAGACCCATACTCCATTGGACAGATTGAGTGATAATAGGCAAGCGAAATACCCGTGGAGAACTTTTGTATATTTTGTTTATATTTCCTTTTGTCTGGACACTGCTTTTCTCTTTGACTTTTTTGTGTTCATATTTAAAGCAGTGTGTCATTTTATGTAATAAACTCTTTGTATAAATAAAATCATTTCAGTTTCAGACATGTTATTTATTCATCTCATTGTGGCAGTAGTTATGATTATTCCAAGATCCTGTAACTGTTGGGTTGTTTAGTGCAAGTAATACGTAAAGTCCTCGTTTTGTGAAGCAGTTGAAAAACGGGGGCGTTGCAGTGTGGTATCAAAGCCTAGATTTAGGTGGAAGACCATATGACTACTGTCACATATGAACATATCTGTAACTCATTATTTATAATTGTTTCTTATTCTTTGATTTCTATCTGCTCTAGTATCGTGCCTATTCTACCATATCAAATTTATTTGAAATGTCTATCTTTGGAATTCCATTATTGATTTCTATCTTGCTCGTTATAGAATAATATCGAGCTGATTTTCAACCCATATGTCCCTTAGTGACTAATGATACGCCAACTTGCTAAGTATAAATGGACAGGGATATGATGTATTGACATAAAATGGAAGAATGATTGAATTCGGAACTTGCCCTTAGGCTTCCAAAAAAAAAACAAAAGAAAAGAAAATTAATATTATACTTGTATTTTTTTCTTGAAGATTGAGGAGATATAAATGTTGATGAATTACAATAATCAATATTTGTAGACTTGGCTGAGTAATTATAGTTGGCGAGATTAACTAGTCAAATGAATTAGAAAAAAACAACCTATGGAAGAATAAGTGTAAAAATATAAAAAGATCTTAGAAGGTTGAGAATTTTATAGAATTAGTTAAGTAGAAGGTAGAGGACAAGAAATTGATAATGAACTATAAAAGAAAAGAGACATTTTATCAAACCAGAATATGACATTATATCTTGTTAATCAAGTTAAATTTATCTTTCCAAATGATCGTCCTATTCCATTCCTTTTTGTTGATCATTCCCATTTGATATTTTGTATCTTCTATCCGAATATTATTATAATACGATTTATGTCTTGAGCCTTTATACATCACAAGTCTTATTGAGTCGACGAGGCAATTGTAGAGAGATATTCTCTGGCGCCAGCAATTGCAGTCGCTTGATAAGATCATCGTGTGTGATTGAATTCTGTAGTCATGAATTAACTTTTATCTTATATCCCTACCATTTATAGTCTTGTTATTTCAGTATTGTAATAGTTTTGATTTATTTCCGCTTATAAAATCCATTACAATATGTAATAGGACCCTAGGAATGGACTCTATAAAAATATTAGTTACTTGTATCTTTTCTATTACTTAATCAGGATGGTGTGGCACACCAAATTAGTAGCAGCTATTCCTGATTAAACTCTGTCTTACTTTTTTTTCCTTCACCCAAATAAAACTTCAAGAATAAATTGGGAATCCTGACTATCCATTATCATTCCTATCAAAAACGAAAGTCGTTCATGATGTATTCTATATATCATAATTGAGAAAACGCTTAACTAGAAGTATAAAATAGTGAATCTGTCAAAACTAGACTTGAGAAAAGGCTTAAAGTTTTTGTGATTGTTTTAGAAGAAATGAAACAAAAATATGAGAAGCGATATGTAACGATTATTAACTAATGTGAGAAGTCTTGGAGGATAAAGTAACATTATTAGTTCTTATTTTATTTGGATATACAATCACCAAGAGATTCAGCTTGGGAGCTTGAAAAGGATATCAGGATAAAATACATATACATTTTCTCATGATCAAATGCACCAATTAAATTTCGAGTA
>JAYEPQ010000012.1:27294913-27602413 GCA_036321105.1 Dracaena cambodiana | reverse complement strand
ATGATATGCACTTCATCCTACAAAATTCGATCAAGGATTAAGTTATAGCTGACTTTTTAGCTAAATATCCAATTCCAGAATCTTCAAAATTATACGAAGGTATTCCAAACAAAATAGTGAAAGAAAGTGCAATTCCAAAAAAGGATACTCTAGATGAAACTGCTGAAGTAAATTTTACTTCAAATGAAGTCTAGCAATTATTGTTTGATGGTGCTTCGAAAATAGGGTCTAAGGGAAAGATGGTAGCAAGTGTGGGGGTTGTTTTTATCTCCTCTCGAAATCATATCATCCCTATAGCATATTCATTGACGAAATCATGTTCCAACAATATTGTAGAATGCAACACCTTATTGATTGGACTAATATAGCAAGACAATTGAGACTGAAATATTTATAAGTATATAGAGATTCTCATTTGATTGTTAACTAAGTCAAAGGAGAATATGGAGTCAAAAATAAAGACCTCCAACCTTACTACCGTGCAGTCACAAAAATACAGTTTTAATAGCTTTTACATCAACCATGTACCATGCTATAAAAATAGTTATGCAGATTCATTAGATTTTTTGGATGCAACCTTAGCTTTGTCTAGAAAAGCCAACAAGCGCATAATAGCAGGTAGCAAGAAATTATTTTGCCTTATATGTGAACTTGAAATTGAATTGAACTTGGGCAATAAACGAGAAGCAAATGAAACACACACTATTGGATGCAATCTTGAACCTAGTGATTGGCAATTTCCATATATGACTATATTCTCTACGGTATACTGCAAGAAGATCCTAAAGAAGCAATAATGATTCAAAGAAAAATATCAACATCTATTATAATTCTAAAATTCAGACTTTATATAGAAATTCCTATAATGGAATTATGCTTTGGTGCCTTCTAAAAGAGAAGCCCAAGAAGCACTTGAAGAAGTTCGCTAAGGCATATGTGAGCTTCCCAACCAGGACCTAAACTTTTGGACAAACTCTAAAGAATGGGATACTTCTGGTCAAAGATAATGTCAGATGTTGTTATATATGCTAGAAAGTGCAAATCTTGTCAAATACATGCTAATTTTATACATCAATACCAGAATATCTTCACAACTGCCACATCTTGGCCTCTTGAAATGTGAGGAATGGATATTATCTTGGCAATTTTCCCAACGTCAACAAGAAGGCACATGTTCATACTAGCTATAATGGATTATTTCTCAAAAAGGACCGAAGTCATTCTTCTAATGGAAGTAAAGGCGTCAAACATGATCAAATTTTTCAAACATCATGTCATTACCATTTTGGGGATACACAGAAGAATTGTTCATGACAACGACCCACAATCTATTGAGTCAGTCATTCTCCAGATTCTGTAACAAATATTGAATTGAAAGTAAGGCATCATCTCCATACTATCCTGCAATTAATAGTTAGCGGAAGCTTTTAACGAAATCGTTGTAAAGTTTCTTAAAATGTTTATTTCATCTAACCAACATGATTGGAATGAGAAACTTAGGGAATGCCTTTGGGCGTACCAGGCAATGGTCAAACCACCTAGGAAGGCTACACCCTTCTCTTTAGTGTATGGATCTGAGGTAGTACTTCCTTTGAAAGTCTAATTTCCGTCATTACAGGATGCATTAGCAACAAAGATGACACAAGAAGAGAAACATTGACAAAGACTTCTGGAATTAGAAGCACTTTATGACAAATATCTAGAAGCCCAATAGAACATCGAGCATTATCAAGCTCAAATTTCCAAAACTTTTAATAAAAATGTCAAGTAGAGAACTAACAAGAAAGGTGATTTGGTCTTAGCGGTGAAGCGACCTATCATAATCACTCAGAAAACTAAAGAAAAGTTCCAACCTAAATGAAAAGGACTAGTTGTCATTGATACAATTTACTCGAGCAGTGCATGCCTATTGGTGAAGCGAAACTGTGAAAAAATTATGATGTCGATTAATAGAAAATTTTTGAAGAAATGTTACTCTTAAAGATACCCTAAAAGTAGTATTTTTCATCTGACAAACAAAGATGATGACAATATACATGAGTCACTTCAACTGTCAGATCATAAATTATAATATGTCTGTAAATACTCTAAGGTATCAAAAAGGGGATACGATATAATAATAAATCGAATCGTTCTATGTATAAACAACTTATGTAGTAGTATGAAGCAATCAAGCTAAAAGCTGAATAGTTTGAGATACATATCCTCTTCAATAGTCACACACTTGCTCAATTCCAGATCGCTTAATGCATTTTTGACTGGATCAAAGGAGTGATCAGAAAAATGCTTCAACTAATACCCCAGAATTGTAATAATAAGAAAACTTCATAGAGGAACTTCTTATAGCACTCTTTCCAAAGAATGCAATAAAGAATGATGCAATTTTCTGCGCAATCTACAAGATCAGTGGTTGGGTAGTCAGTGGGAATATTCTTTCGCTCATTATAAATTGTCCGGAGTCAACTCTTCTTGATACATTGAGCTACTTAATACTCATGCTTGAATTCTTCTCCTAACGAACAAATTTAGCATTATGTCTTGATCATTGGCGCCAAACCATTCCCAACACTGAAATATAAATAGATTTTGCAGTATCAACACTTTGGATGATGATTTATAGAGACACCGGACAAACACCAAGGAGAAAATAGAAGAAACTATGAGATTATTGAATCAAAAAGTGCAATATAGTAGATACGCCTCATTCTTGACATTATTATCTCTAAAACAGGACTAATTTGTCCACCAATCAAATGGAGCTCATCTACAATAAAGAATTTTGTCTATTGCATATACTTCTCTTCTACTCTAATGGAACCTTGCAGAGTTTTAATAAAATAATATATATTGCTTTCATGGTGCTTTCTGGCTCCTTCTGAAGATTTCGCAATAAGGCAAAATCTACACATGTGGCCATTTCGACACATATTGGTGTTGCAACCAACATATTGCCACCTATAAAATAATAGACACTTGTAGTTATATATATCATTGAAATGCATGAATGTAACATAGGGCCATTCATAAGAAAGGTTTACGTGCAAAAGCTGTGACTTTGACAATTACTTCCGCAATCTGACCAATCATGCCAATTGTTGGAAGGAGAAAGAAAATTATAGCATCTTGGTTGTTTTCTTTAACTCCAATAACTACTTCAACAGTTAGATCAATGCCACATGTTGTTTTATAATAACCATTTCCCCAATAGAGCAAATAAAGAGAAAGTATTGAATTCCTTTGTCTGAATCCTTCCTCCAAACTTGTCAAGTTAAAAATTATCTCTGATAGTATCATAATTTTATTCCTCCAAAATCTGTCAAGTTAAAAAAATTACCTATGACAGTATCACAATTTTATTTTTCCAAAAACCTGTCAAGTTAAGAATTACCTTTGACAGTATTACTATTTTATTCCACTAAAACAAGTCAAGTTAAAAATTACCTTTGAAAGTACATTGTTGAAGATCAAACTTAAAAACTGTTATACTCTAAATCACTGAACAACTAAATCAACTATGTTTAGAAAAGTTAACAGTCACTTCTATCATGTTCAAGAAGATTATTCATTCGTTCCAGACATACCTGGACGTTTGAATACAAGCTATATATTGTCAAGTTAAAAATCATCTCTGGACAATATAAAAAAGAGTCAATGATGTATTTAGTTAACAGTTACCTCTAATCATCAACATCAATATATATTTTTCAAGTTAACAGTTGCTTATGAATGAATGATAACAAATTGTTTATCAAAATACATCACAGATTGAATTATTAATTTAGCACAATAAAGTTTCAGAAAAAATATTCAAGTCCATACAATTTAAATCAAGGAGAACAAATTATGGAGACAAGAGTGATTTAATCTTTTCTTGTACCTCTTGCATCTCCAATTGGATAACTTCACATGTCTGGACCGTTGCTTGCCTGCACAACTTTCCTACAATAGCAACTACATATTTGGATGGGTTAGACTCAAGAACTTGCAGTTTTGCCTGCTTAGCTAGTCTTTTTAAGCACTTCTCACCATCATAAAAGCTCAGTGATAGTTTTTAGGGTCTCCTCACGCTTCTTGAAAGTTGTTTCAAGAAAGTTTGAGCTTTGGTGATATTTTTCTTGAGTTCGAGAAATAGCATGATCCTGGCCCTTGGCTAAAGCAATGACACACTCTATGTCTGTACGTAAATTGTCGCAAGAAGACTGGATTTTGTTGAAACAGGCCTTTTGTTTATTTTTCATTCTTCGGAATTTCCTCTCAAAGTTTAAGTTACTCCTCGAACAATCTATTACAAGTAGCCTCAATTATATCTGACTTGTTAGCAATGCGAATCCTTGACAAAGCCTTACCATTACTCTGCAATTGGGATGCAACAACTCTATATGGGGATACCTTTTCCTTTTTGCCAATGCTCTCTATGCGAATAATATAGTTATTCAGAAGATGGGCAATAGAGGCAAAGGGTCTTCCTTTCAAGATTGTCGTCATGCAATGCTCCAAAAATATGAATGATTATGAGTAAAAAGTGTAGTTATTTTAGTTTACTTTATATACTCGTAATCTAATTTTGGGGATTAATACAAAAAATTAATGATAAATTATTTTTATTAATTAAGTTTTCCATTATGATGTTTTTCTAGTATTTTATAATCTTTTTTTCAAGGTCCTATGTGCAAAGAAATCGAAGAATCGAAATATATCCTGAGTATCAACTTAGAACTGTGAATTTACAAGTCTAACTGTTGACAACTACCCATTGGCTGTCGACAGTCAGTGACTTAGAAGCAACCTGAGAGCGGCTATCAAAGCCACTTTGGAAAGCCACAGTCGCAGAGTTGTTTTTAAAGCTTTTTTAAAAGAGAAAAAAGAGTTTCCTTGTAAATAGAAATCTTGTTAGGGTTTTGTGAGGCTATAAATATATGATGTAATTTAGAATTTTATATGATATAAATAAATAGAAGCAATTTAGAAGAAATTAGAGATTTTAGTTTTTGTTATCTTTCATTGAAATCAATAAAAGAATTTCTTTTCCTTTATTCATGGCTATGATGAGTATGAGTAGCTAATTTCTTGCGTGTGATAATTTACTGGTATGTGATTTATTATCGTATAATCAATTTATGTAAAGTTGATATTTTTGATTCCGTATTATCTTATTTGGTTTCATATATGGTATTTAGTCCTTAATGATTTATTGTTTGACGATATATTCGTTGCTTAATTTTTGATATATCGTAGATTCTTAAGGCATAGTATATGCTTAGCTTTTGAACATTTATTTTATTATTCATATTTCATGCTTAGATAATCACAAAAAATATATAGATTTAATTAGTAAAAAGTATTCAAAATATCAAGTTTAAAACATATCCAGTAAATTATTTTATATGGAAGTTAATCCATCTGACCAACCATCTCAGAAAGAAACCAATTGGTAGGAAAACCCTATAATATAGGTGGACGTATTAAAATTGGGAGAAACCAAAGACATAGCTACAAGATTAATCACTATCATAAAAAAATTTGAAGCAAACATATAACCCTGGTTGGAAGAACCATTCAAATCTTCAATAGAAGCGAAATCCTCAATAGCAATTTAATCATCAGAATAAGCCACTCACTAATCTGACACCACAACAATACTTCCAACTTTCTAATCAACGTTTAGTATACCAACCACCACTGTAAAGAAATTTTAAGGATAATATTTTGTAGATACAACAGAGAATGGACCAAATAATGTAAGAACAACAGCAATTCATTCAGTCACAACAAATGATCAACAGTTAAAATGCGACAATCTTATCTAACATCCAACCACAAATAAGCCACACCTTAGTTCCACATTGCAAATAACGAAAAAAGGTAATCTATCACTCAACTAGAGGCCAGATATTCAAGTAAAGTCGAAGGTATAAACGCTATTACTTCTTCAATTGATAGCGTATACCTAAAATATTTACTGCAATTAGTTTGCAAAGTGGAAAAGTACTTAATGAGAACATTTCAAAAGAAGATACTGATAAGAAGCAGGGTGATAATTTAGTGCAACTATCTAAGCATAACAATTCAAAAGAATCCACTCCCGCAACATACAAACCCCTTGTACTATTTTCCCTAATGATTCAATGTTAAAAATATTAGTGCATCTAATACTGATATTTTAGAAATTTTTAAATAGGTACTTGATCAATATTCCTCTACCGGAAGTAATCAAATAAATCTCCTCATATGCAAAATTCTTGAAGGACTTGTGTGTAATCAAAAGACGTCATATCGTATAAGAGAAATCATTTCTCACATAGCAGGAAAGTGCATTATTACATTCTGAAATGCCTCTTAAATATAACATTCTGAAATGCCTCTTAAATATAAGGATCCAGAATGTCCAACTATTTTATGTGTGATAGGCCAACACAACATTAAAAAAACTTTATTAGATTTGGGAACTAGAGTAAACTTTTGATCATATTTGGTTTACAAGCAACTGGGTCTCAGAGAATATAAATCGACACCTGTCAAACTACAAAAGGTTTTAATGTAGATCGAAAATTTCTATTTTTCAGTAGATTTTGTAGTCATTCATATTGCACCTATAAAGTATTCACATTTTCACATTCTTGTTATCCTCGGACGTCCATTTTTAGCAACAGCAAATGTGGTGATTAACTATAGGAATGGTGTGGTGAAGCTGTCATTTGGAAATATGACCCTTAAACTCAATGTCTTTACTGTTTGCAAACAACTGAATATCGATAATGATGAATTGTAGGATATTAATTATTTTGAAGAAATTTGTGAAGAAGGAGATAATGTATTAATGTGCATCTATGATTCTTTGGAGCTTACATTGATAATGAATGATGGTTTCCTTGATTGGCTCTAATTTGAACATGCCGTTAACATTATTAAACACTTAATTGATACTCAATGTTCAAATGTCACCAGATGGATTCCAAAAACGAAAGTATATGAGAAGTTACCTCAAATCACAAAGAAATTAATGTCATTTGATATCCAAGCACCAATACTTGAGTTAAAATTGCTAAATAAGGATATCAAGTATGAATTTTCGGGATCTAAGAAAACTTTTCTACTGGTCATCTTAGCACATCTTGATGAGAACTAGGAAGAGTGACTACTATCGACATTGCGAAAGTATAAGGGAGCTCTTGGATAGAATATGGTGGACATCAAAGGTATGGACCTCTTTATTGTACACATCGCATATCTTTGGAAGATAGAGCCAAGCCAATAAGGCAAATGTAATAAGGGTTTAATCCTGCCATGAAGAAAGTGATTAAAGACGAAGTGATGAAACTTTTTGATGTTGTCATCATCTATCCAATTACTAATAGTAAATGGGTAAGTCCAACCCAAGTAATTTCAAAGAAAAGTGGGGTAACAGTTATTAGAAATGAGAATGAAGAAATGATACCCACTCCTACAACTACGAGTTGGCGTATATATATTGACTATAGAAAATTGAATTAAGTAACACGAAAAAATCACTTTCCATTATAATTTCTTAACCAAGTACTTGAAAGAGTTGTTGGCATGAATTTTATTGTTTTCTTGATAGTTATTTTGGTTATTATCAAATTCAAATTGCTTTAGATGACTACTAAAAGAAAACTTTTACCTGCCCCTTTGGCACATTCGCATTTAGAAGGATACCATTTGTATTATGCAATGCTCCCCTACCATTTCAAAGGTTTATGATAAGTAATTTTAGTAACATTGTTGAAGACTATCTTGAGGTATATATGGATGATTTCTCCATATTTAAAAATAATTTCAAATTATGCTTGTCTAAAATAGGAGCAGTACTTCAAAGATGCCAACAAAAGAATTTGCTTTTAAATTGGGAGAAATACCATTTTGTGGTTACAAAAGGTATTTGTATTAAAACATATAGTTTCATCTAAAGGAATAGAAGTAGATAAGGTTAAAGTTGAGTCAATTTTCAAAATACCAAGACCCAAAACCATAAAAGATATACGTTCATTATTAGGACATGCAACTTTTATAGAAGATTTATAATGGTGTCAAACCTTTTTCTCACCTTCTTGCGCAAGATGTGAAGTTTGAATGTATGCAGGGATGCCAAACAACTTTCGATATATTTAAGGAGATGCTTATTCTATGACCAATAATTCAACCTCCGAATTGGTTACTCATATTCAAAATCATGTGTAATGCGACTACGCAATGGGAGTACTACTGAGGCGATAAACAGACAAGAAGCTCTATATGGTCTACTATGCTAGCAAGACTCTAAATGATGCACAGACAAATTATACGACAATAGTGAAGGAGCTTCTAACTGTAGTTTTTGCTCTTGATAAATTTTGGGCTCACATGTGGTTGTTTTTATATATAATTCAATGTTCAAATATCTTTTGTCAAAGAAAGATGCAAAGTCACGATTAATTCGATGGATATTGCTTTTATAAGAATTTGATTTTTAAATAAAGATAAAAAGGGAGTAGAGAATGCAGTTGCTGACCATTTCTCTTGTTTGACATTCGATAATAACAAGCTACCAATTAGGAACTCATTCCCTAATAAGCAGCTATTTTTAATCTGAGCAGCTCCCTGGTATTGCTGATATTATTAATTTTCTTGTTGTAGAGGAAATGCCCAACCACTTGAGTGTACAAGATAAACAACGATTCTTATGAGGTATGCCATTTCTTTTATGACAACTCTTGTTTAAATATTGTTTGGATCAAATTATTTGATGCGTGTACCCGATGACGAGATTCATAGCATAATTGCCTTTTGTCATACAGAAGTATGTGAGAGCCATTTTTTGTCTAAATAGATGACAGCCAAAATATACTGATGTAGATTCCATTGGTCCACCATGTTTAGAGAGACATATAAATATTACAAACATGGCGAGTCATGTCAGAAACTAGGAGTGTTAACCCGGAAGAATGACATGCCTTTAACACCCATTCTTACAATTGAGATATTTTGTTGTTGGAGCATTGACTTCATGAGACCGTTTCCTATTTCTAATGGATATGCTTTTATCCTTGTAGCTATGGGTTAGTTCATGAGACCTTTTCCTACTTCATGAGACCTTGTATCCTTGTAGCTATGGGTTTGATGAAGAAATATTCCTACTTCATGAGACCTTTTCCTATTTCTTCATCTAATTTAATTTGTCCATTTGACTGTGAGTGACAAGGTATAGAAATTTTATATGTGATGTGATATTTCTAATGGATATGCTTTTCTAATAAAAATTTGATGAAGAAATATCACATCACATATAAAATTTCTATACCTTGTCACTCACAATCAAATGGACAAATTAAATTAGCTAATAGGGAAATCAATCAAATTTTAGAGAAAATGGTTTATTCGTCATGCAAAGGTTGGCCATTAAACTAATCGATGCTTTATGGGCTTACCATACGGCATTGAAAACAACCTTATACAGAATAGTTTATGGAATAGTTTGTTATTTGCTTGTAGAGATCAAACACAAGACATATTGGGCAATCAAATAAGTTAATTTAGATATACACTTAGCTGGCCCATTTTGAAAATTAAAAATTATTGAATTGGAAGAGTTAAGACATGATGCATATGACAATTCACACATTTCGAACCGAAAAAAAATGACATGATCACTATATCACATGTCGTAGTTTGCATCTATCCGACAAAGTGCTTTTTTATGATTCACTTGTTCATCTATTTCTAGGAAAATTATGTTCATGGCAGACCAAACCTTTTATTGATTAAAATGTGTATCCGCATAGCACAATTGATATTGAAACCACTAAAAATGGTCATACATTTAAAGTAAGCGGAAAATGCTCAAAACATTATTTGGAATTTCCAAAGTATACAAAGGAATCTTACGATTTAGTGGATTCTCTGACATTTCCGTGATACAAGCTTAACGAAGACACATTGAATATTATTGTATATTATATACTAACAATTTTATTTTGTAGATGATGCATCATGTGCAGTGAAACGAGTTAATTTTTTTAATTCTTACTTGTTCTAATAGGTTTAATTGAAAAATCAATTTATTGAGAACAATGTGCATTTTATGTTAAGAGAGAGTGCTGATGAAATTAACCTTAAATTTTATACCCACAATGTTTTCAACAAATTTTAAAATTTTCAATTTTTAAAAATTAAGTTTTTTAAATCTTTCAAATGTTTTTAAAGTCTTCAAAAAAAATTTTCCAATCATTTTTAGTTTTTCTTTAAGAAGTTTCTCTATAAAAATAAAAAATATTTGTTAACTATAATTTAGTTATTAATTTTAGAATTAGGAACTAACAATTAATTATTAGAAATAAATTAGTTTAGGACCTAATACTTAAAAAAAAAAAACTAGCTTGATGTAGTTCTCAATAGAGAACGACTGTCGAACCCGCTGTCAAAACAACTGTCAATAGCTAGGCAATGAAGGGCAGAATTGCCTTGACCGAGAGTAGCAGGCAAAGTGGCTGTTGACAGCTGACTACAGGCCCCCCATACATTAAATATTTCTGTGAGTTTTTTTCTCCACAACCAAACCCTAACCTCTTTTCATAGCACCCAAAAGAAAAATTGTCCTCTTTCGAAAGCTTAAACCCAAATTCTGCAGAATTTCTTTCAAATTTTCAAAGATCTCTAAACAAATAACTGTTCTTCTCTCTAATTTTTCATGGGTTGCTCTCCGTAAAAAGTACATTTTTGTTTCAAAAACCTAGATCTATAATTTATATGAACAAATTAGAGTATATTGGAGATTTATTCAAAGTAGTTAGTAGATTTGGAGTGGTTTAACTATTTTTTATGAATTTTTGATGAATTTTCTAAATAATTGAATATATATGCTAATTCAAAGGTAAAATCAAATAAAATATCAACTTTTTAGTATAACAATTCGAGCTCTAGCCCAAATGAGCAGTTGATTATTCACACATACACTAGAATCATGCTTTCAGAGTATATATGCAGGCTATAGGCTTGGAAGAGTATACAATGTATAGGCACACGCTACCTTGCAATTAGCTAGTATGTGAGTTTTATGTCAATATGCAACTAACAATGGAAGACCAACATGTGTACTCCATAGTACAGGATAGGGCAATACCATTTATCAGAAAGAAAATCCTACGGGTTATTTCTATTCCCGATGTGCCTGAAGAAAAATCGTTTTTCAATGATAGAGTCAATAAAATACCAAGCAGCTCTCGAACGTTACAGAGCTCTGCACAAATATCAGTAATCATACTTTCAAATAAAGTTTCTTGAAAGTGGCTACTTGAGGGCGGAGTACATTTCGATAAGCTTATTTATCAAATATAATATTATATCATCCTCTATAATGACAAAACTATATTTAAGGGATGCGGTGTTATTGAACATAATTCTGGAATTGCATCCATTCAATATCGCCTCCATCATGCAATTCATGAAATTCAATGCATAGGACTAGTCCATGAATGTATCATGCACCCGAGAATGGCAAAGCCAGTACTAATTATACCGTCTCTCATAACAAAAATCTACATCAACAACGGGGTCAATTTTTTATTAACTGACACATTCACCCATCCAGTGCAACCATTCTTGGATACAATTATTTGGAGGAGCATGAGTGCTTCACATGTCTAGCAGGAGCAGCAGGTATAACAAGAGTAATTAGAAGGTTTTGCTCCGCAAGTGAACATGGAGAGTAGCATAAAGAACAAGGAGGTACAGTAGCTCTGGTAGCCCAACTAGTAGAGATCACACTCCAAACATTGGATAAATCGATAATAAGAATGTCTAACACATTCAATAAAAGGCTGTAAGTCATTGAGACACGACAAATCCAAACTGAGCGTCGTCAACAACGTTAATATCGACTCCTTACCAAGATATACTGACAAATGATTGGTGAGGATGCCATTGTTTCTTTTGATGAAGACAAACATACGAGCTAGGAAACCACAGGGTTCTACCAGTGTCAAAAATACAAGTGACAAAAAGGTAGTCATCAACAACATCATTGATATTTACAATTTGAGAGGGTAGATTTTTTGGAGAACTGACAAGGCCAGGTATTATCTATCCTTAACCTCTTACATTATTTCTTAGTGTATTGTCTGCATAGTTATATTCTTGATGCACTGAGGATACTGTATAATTTAAGTTGGTGGTAGATAGATACACTTTACTTCACTATATCATATATATCACAACTAACTGATTAACTTATAATATAAAAAATCAAAAATTTCAAATTTTTTCATTTCTTTGAAGTAAAAACTAATAATATAAGTATTCTATATGGTATATTCATGAGATTGGTATATTAATAATGATACTTATATGATAATAGTTTTTATGTAAGCTTGATTATAAAATTAAATCCTACAATAAGATATATGGATACTAAAATTCGAGTCAAGTAGGCACTTTAAACACTTACACGATGAGTCATAAAAAGTTGATAACAAAAAGAAAACTTAAAGGAAAGACTATATTATATAAATATATAATAAAATAAAGAAGTAAGTCTGGTATTAAGGCAATATTCTTCAAAAAAAAGTTATATATAATATGTATAATAATAAGAGAAAGTAAGTGTTAAGTAGTTGGGTTCGTGCACCTTGGTAAGCAGCATAATCACATGAACGGCAAGTGTTTATAAAAAAGAAAAAAATAGAAAAAAGATATATATATATATATATATATATATATATATATATATATATATGGGGTATTTACAGGTTTGTCCCTTAATTCTTTATAAATTATGATTTAGTCCCCCAAGTCTTCATATTTAGGATTTAGTCCCCTAATTCCTCTAAGTTATTACAATTTAGTCGCTTCGTTAGTTTTTCCATCTAAATAAATGGCAGAATTTAATTTTTACTTTTTTAAGTACTGAAATAACTTAAATACCTCTATGAAGAAAAAAGGGGGAATAATAGAGAGATAGAAGAGAAGAAGAAGGGGGAAGCCGAGGAATCCAATGAAGAAAAGGAGAAGAGAGGAGGAAAAGAGAAGGAGAAGAGATGAGGAAGAGGGAAGGAGAAGAGAGGAGGAAGAATGAGGAAAAGGAGAAGAGATGAGGAAGAGAGAAGGAGAAGAGAAGAGGAAGAGGGAAGAAGGAATTAAGGAGGGGTAAAATAGAAAAATCAGGTTAAAAAATAAACTGGGCTAACAGAAGTTAGAGAGAGGGACTAAATTGTAGTAACTTAGAGGATTTGGGGGGCTAAATCCTAAATATGAAGATTTAGGGGACTAAATTATAATTTATAAAGATTTAAGGGACAAATCTGTAAATACCCCTATATATATATATATTATAAGTAATTTGTTAATCTTTATAAATATCCATATGCATATCTCTAATTGAGTTTTTTATGGAAAAGAAATGAAAAATTAAAAGATAATAATAGATAACAATATGATACTAACATTTTCTTTCTCTTTTTTTTTTTACACTTATCCTTATTTTTTATTTTATTTATTTTTTGAAACCCAACATTTCTTGATGTTTGTGCGTAATATTGCTGGAAAGCTCATGAGACAATAGTCGTTCATTAGGGTAAGCTAGGCGTTTAACGGTTTATTGCACGTGCTAAGTGCAATTGTGATTTACACGAAAGTGCGTTAGAATTTGTTATTTTTATCGTTAGGATTTTATTTTATTTTCTTAATTTAATAATTTTGCTAAGAGACTAGAAAAACTCAAGTTAGGGGTGTGATTACGAGTAAAAAGTGTAAATATTTTAGTTAATTTTATGTACTAGTAATCCAATTTTGGTGATTAATACAAAAATTAATAATAAATTATTTTTATTAATTAAATTCTTCACTATGATGTTTTTTAGTGTTTTATAGTTTTTTTCAGGGTTCTATGTGTAAGGAAATTGAAGAATCGAAGTGTATCTGAATATCATATCAGAATTGTGAGTTTACATGTCTGACTATCGATAGCTACCTATTTGCTGTCAATAGCCAGCGACTGAGAAGCAATCCGAAAGCAGCTGTCGAAGTGGCTTTGAAAAGCCACAGCCACAGAGTTGATTTTTAAGCTTTTTTCTTTAGAGAAAAGAGAGTTTCCTTATAAATAGAGTTCTTATTAGGGTTTTGTGTAGTTATAAATATATGATGTAATTCAGAATTTTATATGATATGAATTAATAGAAGCAATTTAGAAGAGATTAGTGATTTTAGTTCTTGTACTCTTTCATAAAAATTAATAAAAGAATTATTTTCCTTTAATTAGGGCTATAATGAGTATGAGTGGTTAAATTCTTGTATTGTATCAAATGAGGTAACGAACCCTCGATAATTTATTGGTATCTGATTTATTTGCTTATTATGTTTAATTAATTTATGAAAAGTTGATATTTTTATTCCCTATTATTTTGTTAGGTTTTAGATATGATCTTGAGTTTTTGATGATTTATTGTTTGATAATATATTTGTTACTTAGTTTTTCATATACCATAGATTCTTTAAGCACAGTGTATACTTAGACTTTAAACGTTTATTTTTTATATTCATATTTTATACTTAGATAAACTCAAAATTTATATAAGTTAAATTGGAGAAATTTATTCAAAATATCAAGTTTACAACTTTCTTTGATTTATGCTTTAAAAATATATTTTCTGGTTGCAAGAAGACTTCGTGATTTATGTAACTGCGATAAACACGTATAAACATATTCAGTAAATTATTTTATGGGGAACTTAACCCATCAGACCAACAATCTTAATTTAAGTAATTTAAAACCTTCAAACTTTAGCTTTAGTTAATAAAAAAAAATTCAATCTTTCTTTTGAGCTCCGTAATTTATTTTTCTTTAGTGTCTAATGTAATAATCAAAATGATCCTCATGAGAACAATCTTAGGTTACCACTCCTATACTACTTATCAATCTCTTGCACTTGAAAGTATATGATTTAGATTGCAGTCAGTGAAGAAATCCTTAGTGGCTTAATGAATAATCTCTTTAGTGAAGGCATCAACTTCTGTATGCACTTCATACTACATTGAGGAAGTTGCTTGTGCTGATGAAGAAACAACAAAAGAAGTAAATTTAATAGCAGGAGGCAAGTTCGGTAACAAAGTTGATAAGATCGAGGAAATTTGTGTTGCATCCCATGTTGATGAAGGAGCAGTTTCGGGAGAGGAAACTTTAGATGTTTCTTGTGGAAGTGGCACAAGTGCCATAGAAGCAGCAGTTATCGACTCAGATGCTAGAGTTAGAGATGGCAATCCTATACCACAGAAGAGGAAAGATTAGAAATTGAAGGTTGGGCACTTGGTTCTCTAGGGCATAAATTTCAGCCAACTCCTCAACAGTCAGGAGAGTCTATTTGCTGTGATCTTGGGGTGGTGTTGAAGAACAAAAATCATCTTCATAATTATCATCATAATCATCTCTATCTGAATAATCAAGTTTCTCAAATGAGTCAGAGGAAGTGATCATATCAATCTCTACAAATTGACAAAGACAAATTCATTAATTTGTCATAAGGTAATAAAATTAAGATGAATTAAGAAATGCTTACGATTCAAAAGTGTGCAGTTAGTAGGACTAGTTGGTGGTGCCGCATCAGTAGGCATCATATCTAAAGGGGAGCCTGGCCTACGAGTCTCCCCAACAATCTGAACATCATCATCACTATCAGCTGCTTGAGTTGTTGGACAAGCAGTAGTTTCAATTTCTTTCTCAGCATTTGAAGAAACCTCAACAATAGTCATCCTGATTGACTCCTCTGTGCCCATCTATATGTCAATTGAAAGAAGCTCTGTCGTAGCTATAGTCTTGGTTGTAGGAGTTGTAGAAGTAGCTTATGCAATTGGCTCAGTTGGAGACTCAGGTATTGCTAGACAGCCCTCATTAATTCTGATCACTGGACTTATACTATGATGCTATTTGGACGAACGAGGGTGCAATTGCAATCATCTCCTTCTTGTTCATCCATTGTTGTCTCAAAAACAATACTTAAAACTTCTGTTCCAGCTTCAACCAAAAAAGTTTCAGAAATAAGAGGCAAATCATGTGACCTCTTCTTTCCTTTTCATTTGGCAACAACTTTTTGAGATGGGGATTTAAGTCTAGCAGATGGTTCTCCTACTATAGATTCACTTACAGAATGTTAAACATGATCAGTAGTGACTCGTGCCTCTGATGGTTTAGTTTTTGCTACTGCATCTAAATCTTCCCTCGACGCCTCGTCTTTGTTATCTTCTTCATGTTCATACTCATCTAACCTAAGAAGTCTAGTGCTACATGATTCCTTCTTTTGGGAACACCAGGCTTTGATGTTTCTGAGACAAGTGTTGTTCACATGAAAATTGGGAGGAATAGAATGTGCAATGGAATACTAGCTATAGAAAGTACAAGAAATATACAGATTTGGGGTCCTTAATGGCAAACTAAATTGAGCCTTAGTACAACCTACTATAAAATGGTACCAAGCTCCGGCCCCCTCAAAAAGATTGTCTTTGAACTAGATTGATGTGATTAGGTTTTCATTATACAACTGATCATATTCAAACTATCGATAGAAATGCTAAGAGTAATACATCTCTATATAACATTCTAGGTGAATCACTAGTTGACTAGGCCTAATGTATATCAGCCACCGAAAACATCTATAAGATAGAGTTGTAAAATTATTTGCACCAGACAAATCTGCAAACTCTTTGTCAGAATCAACAATTGGAAAGTATGGAAAACATTTATAAAGATAGTAATTGTTGTGATGTTGAAGATGCTTACGAATCAAAGCCATATAATTCCCCTACCAATGCAATCTCTCACAATGCTAAACTATTGATGAGCTAAAACCAGTTTGAGAATGGATTGGACTTACTAGTGTCTGACAATGTAGCACGAACCAAATCATCAAATAAGTATAAGAAAGTTCTACACGAAGGATTAGGGGTCATATCTCACAGACCCATCCTTAGCCTGAACTTCTTTAATTCTACAAAATTGATCAGTTAAAATTCTAAACCCGTTCTATATGTCAACCATTGCTAGAAGTAGACTGAGTGGATATCCATGTCCAAGTAACACTACCAGATAAACTACTCCAACTAACCAAACTTCTTTTGGAGTAGTTGGAATCATGCAGCGTTTGAGCCATAACATCAGGAATCCTGCCAATAGAGCTGAATCTAATAGCCAATATTTGGACTGATAGTTCACACTATCAAATGAAGTGCCAACCTTCAATATATATCCTCATTGGATGCTATGACCCAAGCATTTGTTCCGAAATGCGCAATTTTATCTTCAATCTCTTTTTTTGAAAGGACAGCAAGACGAGTAAAATTAGAATTGTCTTCTTCAAAATTGGCAAATAAATAATCTGCCTAGGCTTTTTGTTTCTCTCCATTGTTCCTAAGCCCGGTAATCTGATTGTGAATGTGGTAATGGTAGAGCAACTCCCAATAAGTGTTATAGATTAAACAATGCTGAGCCCTCAACAAATGCAGTTCTTCTCCTGTAGGCACATACTCTTCGTACGGAATCTCCCATATCGGTAATTCCGAAACTTCGTATATCTCATGGAGCGCCAACCCTAACTCAACACATGGAGTGAAGAATGTACCGATGATTAAGAGTGAAAAAAAATAGTAATTTTAGTTTATTTTGAGCACTCGTTACCAATGTAATTCAGAATTTTGAAGCAATGAAAAATAGAGTTGATAATATGTGTTTTTAAAGAGATATTTTTAGAATAGTTTTGTACTCTTTCATAGTTATTTATAAAAGAATCTCCTTTTTACATATATTGAGTGCTTTTATAAGTATGAGTGGCTAAATCTCTGTGCTGGTTTAGATTTGATGACAAATCCTAGACAATTTACAAGTATGTGTTTACTTACTAATCATACTTAATTGTTTTACGTAAAGTTGATATATTTGTTTTCCCATTATCTTGTTAGGATTTGAATATGTTTTTGAGTCTTTAATGATATATAGTTTGATAATATATTTGTTCCTTAGTTTTTGATATGCCGTAGATTCTTTAGGCACGGTGTATAATTAGACTTTGAATGTTTATTTTTAATATTGATATATCATATTTAGATGAACTCAAATTACATATAGAATTAATTGGGAGAGTTAGCCAAATTATCAAGTTTGTTATTTTATTTGAGTTGGTGCTTCAAAATTATATTTTCTAATTGTATGAAGACCACGTGATCTATGCAACTGATATAAAAAGGTATAAGCATAAACACAAATTATTCTATGCGGAGTTAACTTATCTAATTAGTACTTTTCTCTAGATAATTGATAATCTTTAAATATTTAGTTTTGAAAATTAAAAATCCAATCTTTTTATTTCATAATCTATTTCTTTCACAAGTGTCTACTACAATAATATAAATGATCCTCTAGAGGACAATCTTTGATTAACATGCTTGTACTACTTGCTAATTTTTTGCACTTGGGAGTGTATAATTTAGATCGCAGATCAAGTTTTTGGCACCATTGCCATGAATCTATACTATTGTGTTACACTCTACTATAGATTACGATTCATACATCATTGATTTGTGCAATTTTGAATTTGTATGACCTGTTACACGAGAACTTCTAATGGTAGACTCGTTTGATCGTACTCAGATCTGCAAATACTTCCAATTCACCAATCACTTTATAACAGGAGTACTAATAAAAATAACAACAACAACATGAATAACAGTAATAATACAAGATTTGGAGATAACATCACACATGGCAGTAGCAGCCATCATGGAGGCAATGGGAGGTCCTTACGTGATTATCTATAACCTGATAGAACAATCCAACCTTCACGTATAGTATTTCCTTTAAATATGGGATACTTGAAGATTGAGTCTGGAGTAGTTCAACTTTAACCTAAATTCTACGGGATGGATGCAGAGAGCCTGTATGTGCACTTTTTATAATTCGAACAGGTTTGCTCTACATTAATCTTCAAAATATTACTGCAAAGCAACTAAAACTTAAGTTCTTTCTATTCTTCCTAAAAGATGAAGTAAAGACAGGGCTAAACTCATTATGTCCCATTTCGATAGAAAGATGGGATGAGATGCAAAAGCAACTCTTAAAGAAATTTTTTCCTTCATAAGGAACTAATTATATGCAAAAGTAAATTGTCAACTTCCATTAGAAAGAAGATGAACCTTTGTTTGAGTATTAGGACAGAATCAAAGATTTGCTACTCTCATGCCCGCATCATGGCTTCAAAATATGGAGGATAGTAAGTGCCTTCTATCAAGGGCCAAACACTTCAGCCAGGCAATTTATAGAATCTGTATTATTGTGAATTTTTGAACAAGGATACTAATAGAGTATGGAATTATCTTGACTCACTTATTAAGAATTCACAAGCCTGAGAAACTAAAAATATTTTGGAAAGAAACCAATTAGTAGAGAAGCCTTAGAATAGAGGTGGATTTATTAAATTGGAAGAAACCAATGATATAACAGCAAGATTAATTACGATCATAAAGAAATTTGAATATTTGCTTACTAAGAATAAAGAACTATTAAGTTAATAGAAGAAATCCTAGAAATTTGTAACATTTGTGAATTATAAGAACATATAACTCGTGATTGTCTAACTCTTCCTGCTTTTAAGTAAGTACTTAATGAATAAGCTAATGCCTTTAATACTATTTTCTCAACCAGTAAATAACTTTTACTCACAAACTTATAATTCTAGTTGGAAGAACCATCTAAATCTTCAATGGAAGTAGAATGCTCAATAGTTCTATGACTAGCAAAGCAGGCCACTAATCTGACACCACAATAATACGTCTAATTTTCTAATCAATCTTTGGTGTACCAACCACCACCGAAGCGAAATCTTGAGGATAATGTTATTTAGATATAGCATAGAATATATCAAATGATCCAAGCACAATAGTAATTCATTCAGTCATAACAAACAATCAATATTTAGAATGCGATAGTTTTAAGTGATATATGATATCAAATAAGCCATTTTAGTTTCGTTCTGCGAACTTAAGAAAAAGGTAAGCTATAATCTCAGCCGGATACCATTACTTCAAGTAAAGTTGAAGGTATAAATACTATTACTCTTCAATTAATGAAGATATACCTGAGTTATCTGCTGCAATAAGTTTGCGAAGTGCAAAAATACTTGATGAGCCATTTCAAAAAGAGATATTGAAGAGAAACATGGGCAATAATTCAGTACAACAATCTAAAGATGACATTCCTAAATAATCCACTTCCACGACTTACAAAGCACCCGTACCATTTCTCCAATGCTTGAAAACTAAAAACATTAATACATCTTATAATGATATTTTAAATTTTTTTAAATAGTTACAGGTCTCTGCTGGAAGCTTTTAAGTAAGTTCCTTCATATACAAAATTCTTGAATGATTTGGGTACAATCATAAGATGTCATAATATACAAAAAAAATATTTCTCACAAAGCAAGTTAGTGCATTATTCCTCTATGAGATGCCTCTTAAATATAAGGATTCTGGATGTCCAACTATTATGTGTGATAGGTTAATATAATATTGAAAAACCTTTATTAGATTTGGAAGCTAGTGTAAACTTCTAACTATATTCAATTTACAAGAACTGGGTCTTGGAGAACCTAAACCAACACCTGTCATATTACTATTGGCTAATAAGTCAGAAATGTATCCTAAATGCGTCAATGAAGAAGTTTTAGTACAAATTAAAAATTTCTACTTTTCATTAGACTTCATAGTTATTGGCACTGCACCTGTAAATAATTTACATCTTCACATCCCAGTTATCTTTGGACATCCATTTTTACCCACTACTAATGCTATTAACAATTGTAGGAATGGTGTGGTGAAGCTATCATTTTGAAACATGACCCTTGAGCTTAATATTTTTAATATATGCAAACTACTAAATATCGACACTAATAAATCGCAAGACATTAATTATATTGAAGAAATTCGTGAAGAATGAGACATTGTATCATCATGCATTTCTGATCTATTGGAGCTTGCATTGACAATGGATGATGGTTTCCTTGATTGGCTCAATTCTGAAAACACATTAATATCATAAAATATTTAACTGATACTCATTGTTTAAATATCACAAGATGGATTCCTAAAATGAAAGTATATAAAGAGTTACTTTAAAAAAGAAAATAATACCATCTGAAATCTAAGCCCCGATACTTGACCTAAATTGCTACTCGAGGATCTCAAGTATGCATTTTTGGACCTAAGAAAATCTTTCGGTGGTCATCTCAGTATATCTTGATGAGAATTAAAAAGAGCAACTACTCTCGTCATTGTGAAAGTATAAGGGGGCTCTAGGAACGTATATGGTGGACATCAAAGGTATGAATCCTCTTACCTATACATGCCATATCACTTTGGAAGAAGGAGCTAAGCCAGTAAGGCAAATAAACTAAAAGCTTAATCTTGCCATGAAGGAAGTGGTTAAAACCTAAGTGTTGAAACTTTTTAATGCTGACATCATCTATCCAATAGCTAATGGTAAGTGGGTACATCGGTCCAAACGAAGTGGGGTAACAATTGTTAAAAACAAGATTGGAAAGATAATACATACTCGTATCGCTACAAGTTGGAGTATGTGCATTGATTATAGAAAATGAAACCAAGTAATATGAAAAGATCATTTCTTGTTACCATTTCATGACCAAATACTTAAGAGAGTTACTGGGCATGAATATATTGCTTTCTTGATGGTTATTCTAATTATTACCAAATTGAAATTACTTTAGAAGATCAGGAAAAACTACATTTACCTGCCCCTCTAGCACATTTGCATTTAAAAGAATGTCATTTGGATTATGCAATGCACCCTCAATATTTCAAAAGTGTATGATTTGTATCTTTAGCAGCATGATTGAAGACTATCTAGAGGTATTTATAGAAGATTTCTTTGTATTTTTAAATAATATTGAAAAATAATTGACCGATCTAGGAGTTGTACTTGACCAATGCCAACAGAAGAATTTGCTACTAAATTGAAAAAAATGGCACTTATGGTCTCGAACGGTATTGTATTAGCTTATAATGTTTCATGTAAAGAAATGGAAGTAGTTAAGGCTAAAATTGAGTGTATTTCTAAAATACCGATACCTAAAACTTTTTTTTGTAAAGGATATACATTTGTTCTTAGAACAAGCAGGTTTTATAGAAGGTTTATAAAGGACTTTCGTAATATTTCTAGACCTCTTTGTCACTTTTTTATGCAACATATACAGCTCAAATGGACACAGGCATGCTAAACAGCTTTTAATACACTCAAGAAGATGCTCATCACAACACCAATAATGCAACCTCCAGATTGGCCATAACTATTTGAAATTATGTGTGATGTAAGCAGTTACACAATTGGGATAGTACTGGGGCAATGAAGAGACAAGGAGCCTTATGTAGTCTACTATGCTAGCGAGGCCCTCAACGATGCACAAACGAATTATATGAACAAAAAAGGAGTTTCAAGCTGTAGTTTTTACTCTTGATAAATTTTGTTCATATATTTTGTACTCACATGTGGTTATTGTTATAGATCATTTGGTGCTCAAATTCCTCTTATCCAAAAAAGATGCATAATCACAGTTAATATGATGGATACTATTGCTTCAAGAGTTCGATCTCGAAATTAGAGATGAAAAGGGAGTGGACAATATGGTTGCGGACCACCTCTCTCGTCTGACATTTGATAACGATAAGGTACAAATTAGGAACTCATTCCTGATGAGCAGTTATTTTCCATTAGAATAGCTTCTTGGTATTCTAATATTATTAACTTTCTTATTGCTGATGAAATACTAAACCATTAGAGTATGCAAGATAAGCTATAAATTCTATATGAAGTATGCATTTTCTTTTATGATGACCCTTATTATTTAAGTAGTGTCAGGACCACATCATTAGGTGTTATGTGTCCGATGATGAGATCCATGGTGCAATTGCTCTCTATCACACAGAAGCTTCTGAGGGGTATTTTTTTATCTAAAAAAACAGTGGCTAAGATTCTCCAATATGGATTTTACTGGCCTACTATGTTTAGAAATACACACAAATACTGTGAATATTGTGAGTCATGACAGAAATTAGGAGCGCTAACGCAGAAGAATAATATGCATATGACACCTACAATTGAAATATTCAATTATTGGGGAATTGACTTTATAAGACCATTTCCTATTTCTAACGGGTATATCTATATCTTCTTAGCAGTTGATTACATATCTAAATGGGTGGAAGCGGCTGCGTGTAGAAACAATAATCAACAAACAGTTATTAAATTCCTCATGGAATATATATTGTCTAGATTTAGGGTTCCTAAAGGTATAATGAGCGATGGGGGTCCTCATTTCTGTAACAAAATCTTTAAGAATTTGATGAGAAAGTACTATATCACACATAAAATTTCCACACCATTTTACTCACAATCAAACGAGCAAGTTGAATTAGCTAATAGGGAAATCAAGAGTAAATGGTTAATCCGTCACACAAAGATTAGTTATATAGACTCATCGATACTTAATGGGCTTAACGTTAAACATATAAGACACCCTTAGACATGTCTCCATATATAATAATTTATAAAAATATTTGCCATTTACCTATGGAGATTGAGCATAAGGCATATTGAACAATTAAAATGGCTAATTTAGACCACAATTCTGCAGGACCATCATGAAAGTTGCAAATAGATGAACCGAAAGAGTAACAATGTGTTGCATATAATAATTCACACATTTCTAAGAAAAAGATGAAAATATGGTATGACTGACATATTTCATGACTTATTTTTCAGCCATCTAACAAAATGCTTCTGTATGATTCGTGCCTTCATCTATTTCCAAGAAAATTACGTTCACGATGGACTTGACCATTTGTTATTATAGTTGTGTATCTGAATTGCACAATTGATATTGAAAATCTTAAGAATGGTAACACATTTAATGT
Source organism: Dracaena cambodiana (assembly GCA_036321105.1). Lineage (NCBI taxonomy): Eukaryota > Viridiplantae > Streptophyta > Magnoliopsida > Asparagales > Asparagaceae > Dracaena > Dracaena cambodiana. Next base: position 27,578,458 of record JAYEPQ010000012.1, on the reverse strand, counting down.
GAGTGGAAAATATTTGAAACACTATTTGGAATTCCCAAAGCACATAGAGGAACCTCACGATTTTTTGGATCCTCCGCCATCTCAATGATACGAGTTTGATGAAGACACATTGTGTATTATTGTATATTATGTACTAACGATTTTTGTTTTATAGTTTATACACTATGAGTAACGAAGTGAGGTAATATCTAAGCACGTTTTCTTGATTTTTACTTGTTTTTAATACATTTAATAGAAATATCAATTCATTAAAGACAATGTGTGTTGTAAGTTGGAAGATGTTTATGAAATTAACTTTAGTTTTATTTATTACCCACATGTTTTCAACAACTTTTCCAAAATTTTCTAATTCTTTTTATTTTTTTTCAAGTAAAAAAAAATATTTTCTAATTATAGTTTGGTTGGTAACTTTAGAATTAAGTACTAACAATTAATTTTTAAAATAACAATAGTTTAGCAATTAACAAAACTAAAAACTGTAAAAAAAATTGGCTTGATAGTTCTTTCAATAGAGAATCGTTGTCAAGCTGTTGTCGACAGCCGTCGACTATAGGGTATAAATAACTCTGCTCGAGAGCGACTGTCGAAGCCACTGTCGATGCGGCTTTCGACAGCAGTCGACAACTACCCTCAGTTATAAATAGCCTAATGGGTTTTTTTCCTTAAAAATCAAACCTTGCTCCTCTCTTCCACAGCAAACCAAAGAAGAATTCATCCGCTTTCGATAGTCGAACTCAACCCCTGTGCAATTTTTTTAAAATTTTATAAATCACTAAGCAATTAACTCTTTTCCTCTCTAATTTTTCATGGGTTTATTTTAATAAAAAGTAGATTTTTGTCTTAAACCTAGATTTACAACTTATGTGAACTAATTAGAGTAGACTGAAGATGCAAATTAACTTCTCACTAGATTAGTGGTAGTTTGGCTAATTTTACATGAAATTTTGAAAATTTTCTTTGATTATTTGATGAAATATACTAATTTAAGGGTAAGATTTGATAAAAAGTCACACCTTTGTGGGATAAAAATTCATAGGTTGGTAGAACATATAATGTATATCAAATTCATGCCATAAAAATATGATAACGATGATATTTGATATATTTGAAGGGAAATTGAAAAAAAAATTATGACAATCATGTATAGTAAACAAATTTTGAGAAATAAAAATAAAGATCATACCTTCACTATTATTTGCTTAGGGATATATTTTGATACACTTTTCAGGATGAGACTGAGGAAGGCAATCATTTGAAAAAGGCTAAGAACAGAACACTCACATTCGTCTCCTCAATAAAGACACAGAATAAAAAAACGGCAAGTAAAAAGCTAATGGAGAAGTATGAGGACTTCTGGCTCTTGCCCAAACGAGAACCTGACTATAGCAAAATAAATGAGAATCTTTTATTTAGGGTACTGATGCAAGATATAGGTTTGGAGGAATACACATTGCACAAGCACACGCTCCCTTGCAACGAGATTGTGCATAATTTTATGCACATCTTCGGCCGGCAATGGATGACCAATCTGCATATTCGATAGTCAAGGGTAGGGAGGCACCTTTTATGAGAGAAGAAATCTTACGAGTCATACTCATCTTTGACCTACCTAAAGGAGAACCCTTATTCACTGACAGAGTCAATGATATATCAAGCGGCTTCCAAAGAATTAGAGAGCTTCGCACAAATATTAGCGATCATGCCTTCACCATAGCTATTTGAAAGTTGACTACTTAAGGAAAGAGTTAATTTTGGTGAGTCTTTTTATTAAATATAACATCATACCCTCATCCATAATGACACAATTGTATTTGAAGGACGTGGAGTCATTGAACATAATCTTGGAAAAGTCCCTCTTTAATTTCGCTTCCATCATGCATTCTGCAGTAATCCAATGCATGGGGCAAGCCTATGAATGTATCCAGGATCCAAGAATGACAAAACGAGTTCTAGTTCTTCCATCTCTTATAATGAAAATTTGTCTTCAATAGTAGAATCGATTTGTCATCAACTGACACAATCACCCATCAAATAATGTCATTCACAGATACTACCATTACGAGGAGCATGAGTGCCCGATAGGACCGATAGGAGCAATAGGGATAACAAGAGTAGAAGGAGTTGTTCCGCCAGTTGTTCATGGAGAACATGATCATGATTGAGGAGGTTCAACAGCTCAGGCAGCCCAACCACCCGAGATTACACTCAAACTCTACATGTGTCGACAACTAAAATGACTAACACCTTCAGCAAAAGGCTACATGTCATCGAGACACGGCGGACCTAAGTCAAGTGACGTCAAGAATGCAACTTTTAGCTCCTAACCAGAATATACAGACATATAGTTGGTGAGGATGTGACCATCTCTCCTTACGAGGATGAGCCGACACGCTAGGGAATCACAAGGTCCCGCCGATATCAAATATGCAAGTGTAAAAGAAGAAGATCAAAAACCTCATTGATATCGACTATCTGTGGGAGTGTATTTTCTGGAGAATTGGCAAAACTATGTAATTTCTAAGATTAACCTCTTGTACTATTTCTTAGTGTATTGCTTGTATAGTAATATTATTGATGCACTAAGGACACTGCATAATTTTAGTTGGGGTGGATAGATACACTTCACTTTACTATATCATATGTATTATAACCATAAAAAATTATAAAAATAAAAAATGTCCAAAATTTTTTCATTTCCTTGAAGTAAAAAAGAACAGTAGGTATTTTACATGGTGTATTTATGAAATTGATATCTTTTGCCAAGTGTTTTCTAACCTTTATCTCTTATATTATTTCTTAGTGTATTGGTTGCATAGTAATATTATTAATGCACTGAGGACACTGCATAGTTTATGTGGGGGGATAGGTAGATGCACTTCACTTTACTATATCATATGTATCATAACCATGAAAAATCATTAAAATTAAAAAAATTCAAATTTTTTTTTCATTTCTTTGAAATAAAAAGGTAATATTATAAGTATTTTACATGGTGTATTATAAGATTGATATCTTTTGCCAGGTGTTTTTCTAACCTTAACATTTTATATTATTTCTTAGTGTATTGGTTGCATAGTAATATTATTAATGCACTGTGGACACTGCATAATTTAGGTTGAGGGATAGGTAGATGCACTTCACTTTATTATATCATATGTATCATAACATGAAAAATCATAAAAATTAAAAACAAATTACAAAATTTTTCATTTCTATTAAATAAAAAAGTAATATTAGAAGTATTTTACATGATGTATTTATGAGATTGATATCTCAGTATTATAGATGCTTATATAATAATCGTTTTTATGTAATCTTGATTGTAAAATTAAATCCGACGACAAAATATGCGGATACTTAAGAGTCAAATCGAGTATGTACTCTAAAGACTTACAAAACGAGTCATGACAAGTTAATAACAAGGAGAAATTTTAAAAAGAAGCCATATATATATATATATATATATATATATATATATATATATATATATATATATATATATATATATATATATATATATATAAGGAGTGGGCTTGGTATTAAGGAAAAATTCTTCAGAAAAAAAATTAAAGTGAGCCTGATATTAATGTAAAATTCTTCTAAAACAAGGGAGTGAGCCTGGTATTAAGGCAATAAACTTCTACACAATATATATAGGGATTACTATATGTGAGCCCCCAGCTTAGGAAAATGTACGTGAGCCAGCAACAAAAGTATGGTAATTTAACGATTTTTATTCAAAAGTTATCTAGAATTATGATCTTTAACTCCTTTACCTTTTCAAGATCAAATTTCATGAATTTTGAAGCTTATTTACTTTTCATCAAATAGATACAAAATATTTTATTTATCGAAAACTATTAATTCTGTGTCAACTTAATGGGTAATCAAATCAAAACTAAAATCCAAGAATTGGTGTCGAGATTATAATCCAAAAGCAAATTGTTTTTAAAAAATATTGGAGATAGTAAAATAAGTTGTAACTCAGATAACTTGCATGAGTTCTTAGCTCATTTTCATTATTCTCATATATATATATATATATATATATATATATATATATATATATATATATATATATATATGTATATATATATATATATGTATATATAGGGTTCCTATATGTTTGGTTTGATTGGAGTGTGAAACTTGGCAAGACTCATGCACACAATCACAAGAGTGCATAGGATAGGATAATTGAATTTAAAAATATATCTTTGATATGATTTAAATGATCATGATAGACACATAAAAATATTAGATTATAAGTGACTTATTAAGGTTGATATCTTTGTAAATATTCATGTGCATATTTCTAATTGAGCTTGACATGAAAATGAAATGAAAAGCAAAAATAAATATATATAATAAAATAAAATATTTTTCTTTTTCTTTATTTTATGCTTATTCTTATTTTTTTATTTTATTTATTTTGTTGAACCCAACATTTCTTGATATTTTTGGGTAAAATTAGTGGAAAGCTACAGGAGACAACATTCGTCCACTAGGGTAATACATGGATTTAACGGCTTATTGCACGTGCTAAATCGTGATTTTTACAAACATGAGTTAGAATTTATTTATTTTTAATTAGGATTTATTTTATTTATTTTATTTTCTTTATTTTATAGTTTTCTTAAGGGACTGGCAAAAATCAAGTTTGGGATGTGATTAGGAATGAAAAGTGTAGTAATTTTAGTTTATTTTGTGCACTCATAATCCAATTCTAGCTACTAATACAAAAAATTAATAATAAATTATTTTTATTGATCAAACACTTCACTTTAATATTTTTCTAGTGTTTTATAGCCTTTTTACAGAGTTCTATATGGAAGAAAATCGAAAAATCAAAGCGTCTCTCAAATATCAGTCCAGACTCACCAATTGACAGACTTAGCTATCAAGAGTCATCTACTAGTTGTCAACAGCCAACGACTATAACAAAAACCTGAAAGCGTCTATTGATGCAACTTCTAATACAGGTTTGGATAGCCACAACAATTGAAGTATTATTCAAAGGTTTTTGATGTAAAAGTATTTCTTTTTAAATAGAATTCTTCATAGGGTTTTGAGAGGTTATAAATACCGATGTAATTCAGAATTTTGAGGCAGTGAAAAATAGAGTTGATAAAATTTGTTTTTAAAGAAAGATTTTGAAAATAGTTTTGTACTCTTTCATAGTAATTAATAAAAGAATTTCTTTTATTCATATATTGATAGTTATGTTGAGTAAGAGTAGATAAATCTCTGGTTGATTCAGATGAAGGAACAAAACCTAGAAAATTTACTTGTATGTGTTTATTTGCTTATCATGCTTAATTATTTTATATAAAGTTGATATATTTGGTTTCTTATTATCTTGTTAGAATTTAAATATATTTTTAAATCTGTGATGATATATTCATTGCTTAGTTTTTTATATATTGTAGACTTTTTAGGTATGATGTATATTTAGACTTTGAATATTTATTTTTATTATTCATATGTCAAGCTTAAATTAACTCAATATATATATATATATATATGTGTGTGTGTGTGTGTGTGTGTGTGTGTGTGTGTGATTAATCAGAGGAGTTAACCAAATTATTAAACTTGCAACTTTATTTGATTTTGTACTTCAAAGATATATTTTTCGGTATGGGAAGACCGCATAATCTATGCAACTGAGATAAATAAGTATAAGCATATCTAATAAATTATTCTATGGGGTAGTTAATGTATCTATCCAATAATTTTATCTAGATAATTAATAATCTTCCAATTTTTAGTTTAATAATTAAAAGTCTAATTTTTATATTCCATAATCATTTTCTTTCATGAGTGTCTACTACAATAATAAAAATGATCATCGTGAGAACGATCTTGGATTGCCATTCTTATACTAGCCGATCTCTTGCATTTGAGAGTGTATGATTTATATCGCAAATCAACTGGTATTAGAGTTGTATAATTCCAGAAGGCAAAAGAAATGGAAACGACTTTTTGGAATTTCATATTGTACCGCCCTAATTGCACAATAAGATCCTATTTCCATCAAATATTTCTCTAAAGTGTTCAAGAAGTAATCAGTCATCAATGCCCACCAACCTTTTTGAGAAGAGTGAGCCCATCTTAACGGTAGGAAGTCATGGCAGAAGGAATTCTCAATTTGTAGTCACAAACTGGCAAAGAAAAGTATTGACAATTAAAGGAGTTTAACATAAAGGAAACTCCTTTCATGATCCCAGCAACAATCCTAAAACATGTTTATCAGTGCTAGTAGGGAAACCGCCATGGAAGCTGAATCTACTTAGCAGTACTCCATCTTGTGCTTTCGTCAGGGCCAATTCACATGTCTTCGAATAGAGACTGATTGAAAATAAGTGAATGGATATGACCTCCCCATATTAAAGAGAAACATATAATGCCTACTAATCAAATGAAGCCATTTATATTCTCCAACGAAGAAGATGTCATCGGAAGTTTGGATAGAATCCCCGAATAAGAATTGTGGCTTATCTATTGGTTTTTGACTCTTCCCTTCAAACAGAGCTTCCGAAATTATTTCACAAAGAGTAGTGGAGTTCGGGGCCTAAATCTTGTCTCTCCATTTCTAACTACTTGGCAAGACACAAATCGGGAATTCCTTACGGAGCCTGAACTAGACTTCACTAATAGCTTTGCTAGCATGGCCAAAATAATGCTTCTTTAAAGTCAGATTCAAAGTGTAATTCACCGTGAAAGTCAAAAAGAAAGAACGTAATCAGGCAATCTAAAATATATGTTAAAACACGGATTACAAAAATATGGAGATCCATGTTCATTAAGTGCAAAATGTGGTTCATAAGTGAAAATCTGCACTACATGTTGCTAATGGAGCCCATTGTCATAATGGGTTTCAGTACATCGAAACGGGTCCAAAACCGGCCCAAACCCGTTATGATATAATATATTTATGGGGTGTGGTGCTAGGGTTTTGTTTGAGCCAAAAGAAAAGGAGCCGAAAAAGGAGCTGCCGAAGTTTTTTTGTGCGGCCTGAAGCAAGCACAGAAAAAAATATAGCTAAAATTTTATTTCTTTGGATGCAAAGAAATTGAAGGGTGGCTGCTCCGGTGCTTGGTTGTTGTGGCCAGAAATAGCAGGAGAAAAATAAATTATTTGCTATTGTAGCAAAATAATTGATGCTGTCACAAAATTGAGGCGGCTGGACTTTTGGTGCTTTCGGTTGAAGCAGGGCAGCTGCTTGGTTATTTTCTTTTGTATTTTCGGCGGCCGAAGCAAAGAGGTAAGGTAAATCACTGCAACAAGAGGTTAGGATTTGATCTCAAAATATTATGTGATTTCTCTTGTGGTTAAGAACTATAAAGTTGTAATTCTCTTTTGATATAGTGGACGTAGGCATATTGCCGAACCATGTTAAAATCTGCGTATTCTCTGTCTCCGCTATTTTTCTCTTTGGTTAACTATTTGATTCCGCTGGTTGTTGCATTAGTATTATTCCGCTATCTTTTGCTAACAATTGGTATCAGAGCCCTGGTTCGGGTCAGATTTCACTCAGATCGGTGTTGATTTTGAGTGGGAGTTATGGCGGAAGATAGGAAAGGAAAAATTAAAAATTTTGATGGGACAGATTTTCAATGGTGGAAGTTGCAGATGGAAGATTATTTATATCAAAAGAATTTACATCAACCACTGTTTGGAGAAAAACTAGAAAAGATGACAGATGAGGAGTGGAAATTATTGGATAGGAGGGCTTTGGCGCAGATTCAATTGTGCCTGATAAAACAGGTTGTGTTCAACGTCTCCAAAGAGAAGACCACTTCATGTTTGATGTCAGCGTTGACTAAATTTTATGAGAAGCCGTCTGCTTCAAATAAACTGTTTCTAATGAAAAAGTTGTTCAATTTGAGCATGTCTTCTGATAGTTCAGTTGTTAATCATTTGAACGAATTTAACACATTATGGGTACAACTTGAATCCTTAGATTTTGTCTTTGCTGATGACATTAAAGTTTTGATGTTTATGTGTTCATTACCGGATAGTTGGAGTAATGTTGTTATGGTCATCAACAATTCTTTCAATACTACTCTTAAATTCAATGATGTTGTGAGTACAATCATGAATGATGAATTGATGAAAAAGAGTATGGGTGTGAGCACAGTTTCTACAAGTACTGCTCTGTCGGTTGATAATGACAGAAAAAGAAAAGGGGTAGAAGTTTAAGCAGGGAATCGAAGCAAAGAGGGAGATCAAAATCTAAAGGGAAGTTCAAGAAAAATTAGTGTGTTGGAAATGTAAGAGAGAGGGTCATATGAAGAAGGATTGTCCAAACAAAGACAAGGAAGGAGCGAATGTGGTGAATCCAAGTGAGGAGTATGATGACTTGTGCTTGTCTGCTAATACAGAATCGAGGTCAAATATGTGGTTTGTGGATTCAGGGGCTTCGTTCCATTGCACTGCTCGCAGAGAATGGTTTGAAAATTATGTCCAAAGTGATTTTGGGCATGTGACTGTTGGTAATGGGCAGGAATACAAGATTATCGGTAAGGGAACAATTCAGCTAAAGTTGCACAATGGTGGAAAGTTGCTTTTACAAGAGGTCAGGCTCATAGCAGATTTGAAGAAGAATTTGATATCTATTAGTAAGCTGAATGGCGAAGGTTATCAAATCTCATTTGAGAGGAAACAGTGGAAGATCAGTAAAGGAGCAATGGTAGTGGTCAAGGGTGAGAGAGTGGGAACTCTATATTTACTCTCAAGCTCGGTGGATCACGTTGTTTCTTTGGCCACCGTGAAGAATGAGAAGGCTACCTTATGGCATCAGAGGCTTGATCACTTGAGGGAAAGTGGCATGAGGGTATTGCAATCCAGAAGTATGTTAACAGATATGAAAGATGCTAATTTTGATTTCTGTGAGAACTGTGTTTAGAAGCAGAAAAGAGTTAGTTTTATGAAGGATGGCAAGGAGAAGAAAACCAAGAGATTGGAGTTGGTGCATACAGATATATGGGGTCCTTCTTCGGCAAAATCTCTAGGAGGTAATTCTTATTTTGTCACTTTCATAGATGATGCAAGTAGGAAAACATGGGTGTTCGCACTTAAGTAGAAATCTGATGTCTTCAAGATCTTCAAGGTATGGAAAACTCTTGTTGAGAATGAAACAGATTTGAAAGTGAAATGTCTGTTGTCAGACAATGGTGGGAAATTTTGCAATAGGAAATTCGATGACTATTGCAATACCCACGGAATCAGGAGAGTGAAGACTGTACCGAGGACACCGCAGCAGAATAACGTGGCTGAGAGGATGAATAGAATCATTTTGGAGCGAGCTCGGAGTATGAGACTACAAGCAGGTTTGCCTTTGCAACTTTGGGGAGCCGCTGTAGATACGGCAGTCTATCTGATCAACAGGAGTCCAGCTAGTGCTTTAGATGGAGGAATTCCAGAGGAGGTGTGGTCTGGTAAAACTGTGAATTATTCATTCTTAAAAGTGTTCGGTTGTATAGCATATGCACATGTGGATCATGAGATGAGAAAGAAGCTTGATTTTAAATCTCAGAAGTGTGCATTCATTGGATACTGTGGCGACGAATATGGTTATCGCTTATGGGATTATGAGCATAACAAAGTAATTCGTAGCAGAGATGTAGTATTTAATGAGGGTTGTATGTATAAAGACCGAATGAAAGTAAGAGTGAGAAAGTAGTGGAAAAAAAGCACTTGGAGCTGGATGAGCCACAGGATGGGATAGATCCCATGGATAAAAGAAATGAAGAAATACCTACATCTGAAGGAGAAGAAATTGCTACACCTGAGAATACACAAGTTTCAGATGAGACCGAACAGGAAAGAGTGCCATTGACTGAAATAGATGGTTCCAGTACTTCATCAGAGAGTGTTCCCACTTTGAGAAGGAGCACGAGGATAAGGAAGTCAATCCAAAAACTTTGCCTTCCATTATATCATATTTTGTATACTGATGCAGGTGAACCAGAGAGTTACCAAGAGGCTGTGCAGGATAAATTTCGTCTTAAGTGGGAGCAAGCTATGCGTGATGAGATGTCTTCTTTGGAGGAGAATCACACATGAGAATTGGTGAAGCGACTGGAAAAGATGAAATTATTGCATAACAAGTGGGTATACAGGGTAAAATATGAGGTAGGAGGGACACAAAGATTCAAGGCTAGACTTGTGGTGAAGGGATACGGTCAGAGAAAAGGTATTGACTTCAATGAAATATTTGCACCTCTTGTCAAGATGACTTCTATGAGAACAATACTAAGTATTGTGGCTGTGAAAGAATTATATTTAGAGCAGCTCGATATGAAGACTGCTTTCCTTCATGGTGATTTGGAGGAGAAAATATACATGGAATAGCCGGAGAGATATGAAGTTAAAGGAAAAGAGAATTGGGTATGTCGACTGAAAAGGAGTTTGTATGGGTTGAAACAGGCGCCGAGGCAATAGTACTTGAAGTTCGACAAGCTTATATTGGATTCGGGTTTTGCCAGATGCAATTCAGATCATTGTGTATATCTGTAAAAGTTTAAGGATGGTAACTTTATAATACTTTCTTTGTATGCAGATGATATGCTTGTGGCAGGTACATGCATGAAGAAAATCAATGATGTGAAGAGAAAGTTGGCAGGAGATTCTCTATGAAGGACATGGGTGAGGCTAAACAACTTCTTGGAATGCAAATTACCCGAGATAAGAAAAATAAGAAATTGTGGTTATCTCAGGAGGGGTACATCAAGAAGGTGTTGGAGAGATTCAACATGGAGAATGCAAAACCGGTAACTACAGCTTGTTCGTCGCAAAATTTTCTTCGCTTCCTTCTATTGAATACATCTTAGATTACAATAGAAGTGAACAAGATAAAAAATAGAACAAACGAGAGGATTTATATTTATCGCTCTCTTTTACAATATTTCGTGGGATCTGTGGCGATGAGATCTGTCGAGCAGCTCCTTTTGACGATCGGTACGCTGAAATCTTCTCTCTTAAAGATATCGGCCGACTATAGACGATCTTCTCTGGTTTTGATTTGTTCAAGGTTGTCTCGCGTAACTCGAACTTCTCAAGAACTCCAGAAAGAAGATGGTGATTTTCTCTGATCTTCACGAACTCAAGGCTCTGTGCGTAACTCGAATTCTCCAAGATTTCAGAAAATCACCTCAATTGCCAAAAAAAAGATGATCAGCAAAGGCTTCAAGGCTCTCTCGCGTACTTGAATTGCCAAAGGATCGATAGGAGACTTCAGATGCCAAAAAGAAGATCCCTAGGGTTTCACCAGGAAGGTATTTATAGCCCCAGGTTAATACAAGAGTTTCTATCTAAATAGAACTCGCATTCAACAAGGATTCCAATCAAATATCTTAGTTTTGATGGAATTCTGATTAGACTTGATTCGGGTATTTGGATAAGCCCAGAATCATAATCTCAATCAATTTGAGATTCTGGTTATCTGCTTACGCGGAGCTTTAATCGCATCAAAACGCGATGCTAAATAACCAAAATGCGGAGCTAACGCGGAGCTATTGATCATCTCCGTATTTTACTCAAACGCGAGGCTAATACAAGCCAAACTGCGGAATCAACGCGGAGCCATTAAACATCTCCGCGTTTTATTCAAACGCAGGGCTAATGTAACCAAACGCGGAGCTAACGAATTAGCTCCGCGTTCTGTTGTGGAAAATCCTTTTAACTTAGAAATTTTCACTGCCAACAGAACCCCCTCCAAAGTTTTCAAAATGGCTTAGACTTCAGCAGATTTTGAAATACTTTGGATATCTAAACTGAAACGCGGAGTTAGAATACCAAGTCTATCTCGCGTTATGCTCACTTACGCGGAGCTAATCAGCTTCACTTCGTCTTCAGTGAAATGAGTAATTACGTCATTAATTACCCCGAGTTTCCACGCCGAATACCAAGCGACGGAAATTCTGTTTAAATAGAGCTCCCGACTCATCTTCTTCTTCATCTCATCCGAAGAACTTCTGAGAACTCGAGTGACTCACGAATGATCTTCAACTGATCTTCGTTCAATTCTCCATAGATTTTCATCATTAGGATGTCTCTCCAGAGGAGTTTGGCTTTTCGCAAGTTGGCCGGCGTTAATGGCAGCAGCCGTAAAGATAAATGCAATAGCGAACCAGTCTATGCAGCGTCTTCCGAAGGTAAAAACCTCATCTCTTGGTTTTCTAAGAACCATTCTGAGATATTTTGGCTTGGTTTAATCTGGACGATTGCTTATCTTTTCGGCGAGGTCGCCATTTTATTGTGTCGTCCCTGCGCTTGAAACGCGGGGCTTTACTAGTAGTCTCAATGAATCCGCGAGGCTATCTTTGATTAGCAGTCGCGATGAATTGCGAGGCTATCTTTGATTAGCAGTCGCGATGAATTGCGAGGCTATCTTTGATTAACAGTCGCGATGAATTGCGAGGCTATCTTTGATTAGCAGTCGCGATGAATTGCGAGGCTATCCTTGATTAGCAGTCGCTATGAATTGCGAGGGAAGGAAAGAGCAGAAAGAAATCTTGTCCCCCTTTTCGCGAAGTTATCGCATCATCCTCTGCGTTTAAAGCGCGAGGCTATTTCTTCAACTATGCGCGGAGTTAGCTTAGCTCCGCATTTTCACTCTTTTGGAAACTCTGTTCCTTTTGCAGTAAGTTCAATCCCTTCTGAAGAGGAATGTATGCGAGTCCATCGATCTTCATCAGCAAAAGTAACTCTAAGGAAGTCAGAAGCATATGCTTTACAACATAGTTGCAGGTTTCAAGCTCTGGCTCCGAGAGATAAACTCCTGAAGGAGCTGTAAATAGGGAGCTGCAGCACTTGCAGTGCAGAATTGCGCTTCAGTGCAGCACTTTCCTTTCCTCTCGTGCTTCATTTCGGATGACAGATCCTAATTGACATTTGCAGAGGAGATCTTTTGCATGTGAACCAGGAAACTGAACTTCAACACCCCATAGAGAAATCTGGAATTCTTTTGTATGTGAACTAGGGAACTGAGCTTCAACACCCCGTAGAGAAGTCTTACTGTTTGGTTATTGACAAGTTGATCATGTAAAAGCTTTTGGGAGAGCTATAACTCCCTTTTTGTAATCTTTCCTTCTTTTATAAATAAAAGCAAATTATTTTCCTCTCTATCTGTCAGCTTCAATAAACTTGCTTGCTCAACAAATAGATGGTCAATAATTTTGGTAAAATAGTCTAAGGCACTTCTGCGTAACTTAGACTGATAATACCCAAATGATCGGATAAGGATCACTTTAACTTAGATGGAAGCGCTCAATTGCACTCGTCAAAAATCCAAGTTTTTCCATGAAAACGCGAAGCTAAGGCATAGGCTATCCTCGCGTTTTGTATAGTTGCGCGGAGTTAAACAACTTCGCATTTTCCATCATCGCGCAAGGCTAATAGCCTCGCATTTTAGAGAGTAACTGACTAGTCACTTTCTCCGAAACTCGCGCCGAATTCCAAGAGGCGGTTTCTTTCATTTTAAATAAAATCTCTATTCCTTATCCTTCTCACTTTATTTGAGAATTTTCTAAAAACTTAGAGATTCAGGCGATCAGAGTTCAGGCGACCCGATCTTCTTCCGACCGAGTTTCTCCAAATTTTCAGTCTATTTTTCTCAACAATGGCACCCAAGACTCGTGCTACTTCTCGAGCGGCTCCATCATCGGCGACTGGCGCAAGCAGTGGTGGCGGAGGCCAAGGCAGCGACGCGCCAGCCCACATTTCGCCTATCGGGGGTAAGAATCTTTCCATCGAGACTCTTTAGAATATTTCTAGAGTGATTTGGCTTAATTTTAACTGATCAATCAACTCTTTTACCGGCGAGATCGTACTCCTGCCGTAAGGCTTGGAGAAGAAGAAAAGTCTCTGACTGCCTTCTTACGCGAAGTTATCGCGTCATCCTCGCGTTTAAAGCGCGAGGCTATTTTAAGTAGCAGTCGTGCTAAAACGAGAGGTTATTTTAAGTAGCAGTCGCGCTAAAAACGCGAGGCTATTTTGAGTAGCAGTCGAGCTGAAAACGCGAGGCTATTTCAAGTAGCAGTCGCGCTGAAACGCGAGGCTATTTTAAGTAGCAGTCGCGCTGATAAGCGAGGCTATTTCTGTGCGGTCTAATCTTTAGCTTCGCGCGGCGCTATTCTTAGCTTCGCGAGTTCTAATTTTTAGCTTCGCACGTCCATACTTAGAGAAATTTTCTGCCCTAGAGAACCTTCTCTTACTCTGGTGTTTCTTTGTGCAGTAGGGTATTCGATGGAATCTCTTCCCCACAAGAATTACTTCGGCTTTGCTGGGGGTTCTGATCCCTCGGGCCAATTCCGTTTCACTACCATCCTGCCCTCGTACAAGCCAGACCCGAAGGATCGCAAGGAGAAGTTGATCAAGTATCATCCCACCACTGCGCGAGAAATGATAACTGATGCTGCTTTTGAAAACGTGAACAGAGAGGCGATGGAGAAACCCGCCTTCCTCTTTGGAGACCAGATGGATCAATCAGTTGAGATCCTTTCTGAAGAGGAGCGCGTTTGGTTATATAACTCAGGCGAAATGCTGATGTTTCTGCCTAGAATGGATCGTAGCTATCCTCTGGTCTATCTTCAGAGACCGGCAATGCCTCGGGAATTAAAGTGGGGACTGACTCAAGAGCAAGATGGCGTCCCAACAGGCAAATTTGGTGCAAAAGGGGTTTATCAAGACGGTTCCCCCAGATGCATTACTGCTTGCTTCCAGGCCGATTTGGCAAGGAGCTTCCAATAGGAGAAGTCCCATCTCGTGCCCGAACTTTCTTAAGTGAGTTCTTGGCGAAGGATGGTCAGCACCCGGCTAGCGACTTCAGGATGCCTGGCTTGGTTCATTCTTCTAACAATATGTGGTGGGCCCGCCTTGTTCAGTACATGTTGGATTCCCACGAGCCCATTTTAAAGGATATTGGCTTGTATAAAGTCATCAGGAATGTCCAATTCGGGTTTCCCCAGAGTGCTTATCACTTTTACTGCCCCTTGGAGATGTATAACCCTGAAACCTGTACTTTCTTTACTCCAGTGGGTGAGCTAGGGTTCGCTCTCCACGAGATGTTTGAGGTTTCTGGGCTCTCGATGGGCGAAGTCCCTTACGAGGAGTATATCCCTACCACCGATGAGTTGAACATGCTATTAGCGAGGGATGAGCGCATCTATGTCACGTTCTGGGAGATGATGTGCCATTATCATATCTGCGCTGACCAGACAGGTGCACGTAATCACGGTATTGGCCACAAGAAGTGGGCCGAATACCTTTTTGCCAACCTAAATTCTAAGGATAGCTCGGCCACTATCCATGGTCATTCTCCTGTCCCCATTTCAGAGATCGACCAACGTGTAGCCAGGGGCCATTACCGTTTGTTTTATACCACGGAATCCAATGAGAATGGATACGGTCCCGGTACTTCATTCAAGAGCTATCACTATCAAGCCCAGTTTCCGATCTCCAACAGAGGTCTCATTGCCGGGTTTTTGATGTTGTGGCTCAAAAGATGCGTCGTGCCGTCATTGCCCTAGGAAGCGATTGCAATGACCGTGGTATATCCAGCGGTTCTTCTTGCATACGGCCGACCCCTTGGACTCCTTCCCGCCATGGTATGCAATTTGCAATATGGACTGAGGGTGCTCTGTCGTGATTTCCTCCCTACTATTAAAGTCAAGGGGAAAGGAAATGGCAAGTCGAAGGAGACTGCCCAGCCGAAAACTCCAAACCCTAGGGTGGAGATGCCCTACACCTATTTGATGGCGTGGCTCGTCTTGCACTGTCCCTCCTTAATGAGTGCACCAGAGCGTCGTTCGGGTGAAAAGTGCTTCCTTGTAGAACTGTATGAATGTTCTTCATGGAGGCATAATTATATGTCCCAGATTCGGAAGACTCTTCGTAGCTTTCAGAATTACGAGATCTTCCAGTGTTTTCCTGACTTTCCCGGCGGAGGATATGGGACGAGGCTGAAGGATGCCGTGGGAGCAGATAAGTTCACTACTTTATCTGCAGGAGTGTTCTGGTGGCTTCTCAACATCCGTCCAGGACACTTAGTGTATCGTCAAGATCTCAGGTGTCAGATCGAGCCATATACTCCGAGTCGCTTTGCTCGCCAGTTTGGATATTCTCAACTCTATGTGGGCAATCCAAATAAAGATCTCGCTCACGAGGGGAATTTATACGAAGGCGCTCGTGGCTGGTTCCATTTTGCAGCAGGCGGGACCGAGGCTGAATTCTCCTTGCCCCAGAAGGTGCCAGAATTGGCCATGACCCTCAGCTCCTGCAATTGGTTCAATATTGCGAATGCTGACGTGCCCGGCTTCTCTCTCAATCGCAGTTGTTGCGAAGAGATTGAAGCCCTCTATATTAGCCGCCAGGGTGCTTCTAGGGTAAGGATAAAAGGAATGGAAGAATTCCTTGGAGCTGCGGCTGAGCCTTCGGATGTCAGCGAATCAGACGATGATGTCGGTGATGATGACGACAATACTGGTGCTGGTGGAGCTCCTCAGCCTGTTGTCAGTCATTCCCTGAGTCCAACTCTCAAACGCCGCGGCACTTTAAAGAAAAGGCCGGGTAAGAAGCAAAAACTGGCACAGAAAATTTTGATAGCCCCCCAAGAAGTGGCTATCAAACTCGCTTCTGACTTGTTGGCTTCAGCTCTACCCCCAGCATTGGCAAGGGAGGATGAACCTGCTAAAGCTCCAAGTGTTGCTGAGGTTTCGGTTCCTTCGGCCGTAGAGCCTGTGGCAGAACCCGGGGCGCAACTAACGGGTAGCGAGACGGGTACATTGCTGGAAACGACAATGGCTCCCCCTTCAAGTCCGACAACTGGACTTGTATCGCCTGGTATGGCCCTTAGCATTTTATCTTTTGCCCGTTATTATTTTAACGTAACACTGCTTTTCTGGTCTTCTGAAATGCAGGTGATCAACTTCTCTCGCCAATGCACTCGACTACCCAAGTAGAGTCTGACGATAGAATGGACCATTCCGGCTCCGTTGGTGGTGTGGGTAGCTCTGCTGGTGAGTTTGCGGCTGATTATTCCACACCGGCTCCTGCCTCTGTTTCCTCTTCAATTCCCCCAATTGACGAATTGGGAAGTGACGAGAGAACTGAGATTATTATCGCAGCTGCTGTTAATGAGGCTACACCTTCTCCTAGCATGCCATCTCCAACGCCAGTCTGTTCCACTGAGACATTTCCCACAGTCGTTGGCGTGCCTTCTCAGTCAGCGATTTTAACGTCGTCTGTTGTCGTGGCTGCTGAGATACCTGCAACTCTTCCGACTTCAAGCCTTCCAGCAGGGGAGGAGAATAATTTGAAATTCTCGTTCGAAGATGCTTCTCCCACCGGAGGAGCTTCAGGCGAAGTGATCCCATCTTCTCTTCCTGTTGGTGGGGTACCCAAGTGATTTATACTGACGGTACTTTGTCTGGGGTCTCCAGCTCTTCCAGATCTGCACTGGCTCTACTGGTCCCCCATATTATGAATTTAATGCAGGGACGGGCTTCTTCTTCTCCAATTCCAGCAACTACTGCTCCCTTACTTACGACACCTTTCTTGGCATTACCTACTTTGCCTACCGACAGTGCAAATCCTCTTGAAAAACTTTTCGGCTTCACTGTCGAGAATTTTATGCATTTGTTAAGAAGATGTGTCGAGATGGTTCTTGCTGGCCATGATTTCTTCAACTTCGAACGTCCACTGTTACTCTGCTATTTAGGAAATATTGAAGAATTCGGTGGACAAGATCGAGCAGCTCCATACCGGACCCGCCTTGCAGCCTTAGAAGAGCAGGTGACCACGCTACACACACTCCGTCAGGCGGATGTGGAGGCAATCACTAAGATAGAGCTGGCGCGGCTTCGGGCAGAATCCTTATCTCGAAGAAATATTTTAAGGCAGCAGGAGGAGAGATGGTCTCAGGAGCTGACAGAGCTCCAGGCCAGTCGGGAATGCTCCAGGTTTAGGTCAGAGGCGCACAATGCGCATGCCTAAGAAAAGACTGATGGTGGTTCAAACTTGGGAACCAAACTGGAGGCGGTTCAAGGCTCTCTCGCGTAACTTGAAATGGGTACTCCAAACACACCAGGTTTAGGTCAGAGGCGCACAATGCGCATGCCTAAGAAAAAGAGAAGACGCGTATCTCCAGGGGTACTAAGAATAGTATTTCTTTAGAAATTTGCCATTGATCGGCATCATCATCCTATCGCCGTCTTGATTCATTAAGCAATAGGCTCTACTAGAGTATACTGTCTCCACAATAAACGGTCCTTCCCACTTGGGTTCAAACTTACCCTTAGTCTTGTGGGTTAGCACCATTGGCTTTTTAACAGCCAGAACCAAGTCTCCTTGCTTAAAGGTCCTTTGTTTAACGTTCTTATTGAACGTTCGAGATATTCGGGCTTGATACAACTCAATTTGCTGTTGAGCCCTGAGACGTTTTTCATCTAACGCCTCTAGTTCTTGCAATCTTTGCTGATGGCGCTCTTCTGTCATCATCTTTGTGGCTAAAGCCACTCTCAAGGATGGTTTCTGGATTTCAAGAGGCAAGACAGCCTCACTTCCGTAAACCAAAGAGAACGGGGTAGCTTTAGTCGGGGTGCGAACGGTGGTGCGATAAGCCCACAGGCATTCTCTTAGCTTTTCATCCCAATCTCGTTTATTAGAAGAGACGAACTTCCGAAGGAGTTTAATAATCGTCTTGTTGAAAACTTCAGCTAACCCATTAGCCGCTGGGTTATACGGTGTTGAAGCGATATCTTTGATTCTGAACTTGTTGCAGAATCTGGAGAATCCCTGACTAATGAATTGCGGACCATTATCATGAATAATCCGTCGGGGGATGCCAAAGCGGTAAATGACATGATGCTTGACGAACTTGATCACATCTGTCGTCTTCACCTCTTTCATGGGCACGGCTTCGGCCCATTTTGAAAAATAATCGGTTATTGCAAGAATAAACTGATGTCCTCTGGATGACGGGGGAGTTATGGGCCCCACAATGTCCATTCCCCAGCCTTCAAATGGCCAGCTTGCGACGGTATTGTGCAAGTATTCTTGGGGTTGATGAATAAAATTGGCATGTATTTGGCATGCATGACATCGTTTAGCGTATGCCATTGCTTCTGTAAGCATGCTCGGCCAGTAATACCCTAGCCTTCTTATACGGTCTCCAAGTTTGGGACCGGGCTGATGAGCTCCACATATTCCATCATGTGTTTCTTTCAGCACTTGTTCTGCTTCTGCTTTCGATATGCAGCGTAGCAATAGACCACCTCTTGACTTTCTATACAAAGTCTGAAGTTTATGGTCATAATAAAATCTTTTGGCCTTCCTCTTTATTGAGGTGGCTTCCTTAGGATCTTCTGGTAATATCCCATGCAAGGCATAATCCACAAACGGAAATCGCCAATCACGGGGTTCTAACTTTAAGCCAATCTAGCATACCTCTTCGGCTTGAGATACCACGTCTGCGTGGAGGAGTTCTCTACTACCAATGGTGATGCTTTTAGCTTCACCTGGAGGGATTGCCAGCATTGCGGCTAATGCGGCAAGAGCATCTGCATAAACGTTCTCGTTTCGAGATACGTGATATATGTAGAATTGTTCAAAATATCCTGCTTGCTCAATAGCTAGCTGATGATAGGGGATGAGGGCTTCATGTCTGACTTCATACTCACCTGTCATCTGATTGACAATGAGCTTAGAATCTCCATATGCCTCTAGATGGTTCACTCCCAGTTGCAGAGCTATTTTTAAGCCGATAATGAGCGCATTGTACTCCGCTATATTATTAGTGCACGGTTCTGTTAATGAGTAACCGTTAGGCAATATATGTTTATGTGGGGATATTAGCACAACCCCCACTCCAGCTGCAGATAGTCTAGCAGCGCCATCAAAGAACATTTGCCAAGGTTGCTCTTTGCTAACTGTGTTGACCTCTGATGTCTGCTTTAATTTGGACCAAATTGGATGGTCTGTAAGGAAATCGGCGATTGCCTGTCCCTTCATAGCCTTTTGAGGGACAAAATGTATATCATAGGGCGATAGTAAGAGCGCCCATTTTGCTAATCGGCCATTTAAAGATCCCGGTTTGGTCATTAGAATCTTCAAGGGGTTAACCCGTGATATAACATGAATTGTTTGCCCTGAAAGGTAGTGTCGCATTTTCTGAACAGCAAACACTAGGGCTAAACATTCCTTTTCAATTGGGGTATATCGCTGTTCGGCCCCAATCATTGTTCTACTTAAATAGTAGAGGGCATATTCATGGCCGTGCTCATTATATTGAGCAAGTAATGCTCCTAAAGCATTATCCATGGCCCTTACATATATAAGGAAGGGCTGCCCAGGGGCTGGTGCCATTAGTACAGGAGGCTTAGTAAGGTACTCCTTGAGGTCATCAAATGCCTGCTGACATGCCTCATCCCATATGAAAGACACTCCCTTCTTCATAAGTTTGGAGAATGGTTGGCATCGTCCAGATAAGTTGGATATGAAGCGCCGAATATAAGCGAGCTTTCCTTGTAATCCCCTTAATTCCTTAAGATTGCGGGGAGGCGGCATTTCGCTAATCGCTTTTACCTTTTCAGGGTCGAGGAAAATTCCTTTTGAAGTTATTACGAACCCTAGAAACTTCCCGCTGGATACCCCCATGAACGACTTGGTAGGATTCATCTTCAAGTGATGTTTCCGCATAAGATCGAAGACCACTCTTAAATCGTGAAGATGATCTTCTTAGTCTTTGCTTTTAACTGCTAAGTCATCCACATAGCACTTTACTGTTCTGCGCAGGTGCTTTTTGAATATGGCACTCATTGCGCGTTGGTAGGTGGCACCTGCATTCTTTAATCCGAATGGCATCACTGTATAACAGTATACCCCCTGTGGCGTTCTGAAAGCTGTATGCTTTTCATCATCCGTGTGCATCTTGATTTGGTTATAACCTGAGAAGCCATCCATAAAGGACATCCTCTTATAACCGCAAGTGTTATCGATCATCACATCGGTGATGGGGAGTGGAAATTCATCCTTAGGACATGCAGCGTTCAGATCTCGAAAGTCAATGCATATCCGGATTTTGCCATTCTTTTTGCGAACTGGCACTATGTTTGCCACTCAATCTGGGTGTTGTTCTTCATGGATGAAACCGGATTGTATAAGCTTATTGACCTCAGCAACTATTGCCTCCATCAATTCCATTAGAAAACGCCTCTGTTGCTGTTCATCAATTCCATTAGAAAACGCCTCTGTTGCTGTTTAACAGGTTTGACATCTTCTTTTATATTTAACCGGTGTGTGGCAATTTGAGGGTCAAGCCCAGGCATATCTTCATAACTCCATGCGAACACATCTATATACTCTTTGATAAGGGATATAAGTTCCTCTTTTTCTAAAGGAGTTAGTGTGTCGCTTATGAAAATGGGTTTCGGATTTTCTTCCGTTCCCATGTTAACCTGTATTAATTTGTCTTCTGTGGGCGGGTCACGCTGTTCAAAGCGGACATCCCAGAGAGTATCCATATGCCTAGCCCAAGCATCATCTTGAACGTCAATTGGTTCCTCGTCGCTTTCTGGCGCGGCTGAAACCATATTGATTGTCAAAAATTGAAACCAAGCACCGGTGCTTATATCTGAATCATGATCTGGTGAAGATGTTTCTTCTTTGGCCGAAGAACTCTCTTCAGCTTTTAATGGTGACGAAGGTGGAGTAGATACATAACCCAACCCCCTGCGGGTCTTCTGATAATAATCAGGGCTCTTTCCTCTCGGTCTAAACGAGGGTATGAGATTCCGTCTCCCTTTTCCAAAGTTTAATCCAGGCTTCTGGGTAAAATTATATCCCATTTTCTCCATCATCTATCGGGACCTTTGCTCATATAAGTGAAATTGAGGTGATGTTTGTTCATCACTTTCACTACTTTGTCTCTGTCGAGGCGACGTGGCCACTTTGTCGAACATGATCGGCCTTTGGGACTTCTGTCGGGGAGGCACTTCTTTGATCCTCGGTTATTTTTAATTGAGAGAGGAGGGAAGACCTGAGGGGCAAATGGTATGCCGCCAGAACTTCAAGTTCGGTCAGGCCATCCGCTTCGATGGAGGTACAAGAGGGCTCAGACTCAGTAGCTACAGCATGCTCGTAGACTAACTTTACATTTTCATTAATAACCCATTCACTTTCTATTACATCCACTATATTATCAAGACCTAAGCTAAGATCTAGGTGAAGGTTGATTTCGTAATCACCCCCATCATCTTCTCCAAGGAGCTCGTACTCAGTGTCGGCTTCATTGCCACTGTCGTCGGGCTTTGGAGACTTGCTAAGACTGTCATTGGAGGCTTCATGTGCTGGCTTGTAGAGTGCAGCATCTGTGAAGTAATTTTCCAACCCTTTGAATGGCTGCTTGTCAGCAATTAGTGTCCGGACCTCTCCTTCCTCATCGCAATATTTCATGCACTGGTGAAGAGTCGACGGAACTATCATATGAGAGTGGATCCAAGGTCGCCCCAATAAAATATTGTAGGAGGTATCAGCATCAATTACGTAGCATGTAACCTCCGTTTTCAAGTCTCCAATTTGACACCGCAATCGGATCTTACTAAGAGGATGGCTATTATTAGCGTTGAATCCATAGATGGTAGTGTGTGTAGGTGTCAAGCGATGAAGGGAAATCCCCAACAGTTGCATCAATCTACTGGGCACGATGCTGAGTGCAGAACCTGGATCAATCTGAATTCGGTCCACTTTTGTGGACCCGACATATCCAGTGAAATATAAAGGCCTATTATGCTTTATATTCCTCACCTGCATGTCTTCTGGAGAGAAGATGATTTGTGGGACTTGCCTCCTCACTTGATGACAGTGGGGACAAGAGTCCCGCTCTTCGATGGCCGGCTCAACAATCTGAGCTAGGAACGACTTAGAGTCTGCCAAGGCCTCTCTTAGAGCTTCACGTGTTGATTTTGATAATCTCAACAATTTGTAAAGCGTCACTCGCGCTGGGATATTAGCCAACTGGTAATTATGTCAAACTCGAAGGGGGTTTCTTTGGCTCCTTCATCTCTGGTAGGATTCTTCTGGAAACGAAGTCCTTTCTGCTTCGCAGGCTTTGCGAGTTCTGCATAGATATCTTTTGGATCCACTCTAGTGTAGTCCTTAAGATATATCTTTCCAGATCGAGTACCGGAAGGGCCTGCCCCATCTTGATGGGTGGCCATAGTTTCGGGTTCTTCTTCAGAATCTGTGAAGGCTCCCGAAGCTATATATTCTTCCTTTATATCTGCAGAAATGGCATTAACAGCCCGTTTTTTCTCTTGACCTCCTGAAGGAGTCCATTGTTCATCTTCCAGCAAGTCGGGGTGAACCCACATAACTTCCTCCTTTTGGGTTGTTACGGGGACAAGTCCCTCTTGGGCTTTGTTGTGCGGCTCAAGATTCTTCGTGACCATCTTACCCTTAGGGATTGGGGTCACTCCTGCGAGAAACTCGTGGGTTCCGACCATTATGGTTGCCATATTGGCAGTGACCTTCTTCTGTTCTTCCTTAAGCGTCAGAACTTCAGCCTCTATTAGTGCTTGGATTCTGTTCTTAAGGGGAAAACAATCCTTGGTAGGATGCCCAACATTCCGGTAAAAAAGACAGTAATTGGGGTCTTTAGTCTTACCAGCATCTTCTGGCTTCTTATTCTCCGGAAGTTTTAGCATTCCTTTCTTCTGGAGCAGGTGAAAGAGGATATGTGTCTGTTCCGCCTTGAAAGTATAATTCCTTTCTTGTTGCGGTCTGATTTGCCTTGATCCTCGCTGACCTTGAGGCTTTGGCTCTGGCGGAGGACCGGTTTTCTGAGGAGCAGCTTCTGACGACATGACTGCTTTCCCTTTATTCTTATTGCTGTTATTTTGGGTATATGGCTTACTACCCCCAGCGTTTCTTGATCCGCGGGATTCCTCAACTCAGCGAATCAAGTCTTCAGCTTGCTCTCCTTGTTTGAGCAGGTCCCTCCACGTCTTAGACTCTACGGCCCCCATTTTGAGGAGCACATTGGTCTTAAGGTTGTGTCGACAGGTCTCGACTAGAGTTTCCTGGATCATTCTGTGTTTACAATGTACGGACTTCTCCCGGAACCTTTCTATGAAATCTTTAACCGCTTCTTGTTCTCCTTGCCTAGTTGCAAGGAGGGAATGAACCGTAATCTCGGTGTCATCCTCGAAGAAACGTGAGAGAAATAATTTCTCAACATCTAACCAGGTATTAATAGCACCTGGGGGCAACTGCATGAACCAAGTAAAGGCAGGCCCTCGCAAAGTACTTGCAAATACTTTGGTCATGATGGGATCATTACCCATTAAGTATCCTGCTTGGGACAAAATGTAATATATATGCTGACTGGGCGATCCCTTCCCGTCGTATGGCTCTAACTTGAGCGGCTTATACTTTGGTGGGTAAGGTATCATATCCCATTCAGGAGGCTACGGTCTAGAGACCCCAGCTTCTTTCAACTCCTTTTTACGCATTAAAACTTCGAGTTGACTCTGCAGCTTTTCTATCTTTTCGCCATGCGGATCATGGAAAGAAAATCTATCCTCTTCCTCATGCATCGAGTGGGCTTTCTCTTCCTGTTCTTCTTCATTCAGAGTTTCTTTGCCCTTTTTAGCATTATCTTCAACAAACCTTGATAGCATGACTTTGAGTCCTTCAATCATCTTTTGCTGCTCTCGAATCATCTTTTCTTGAGCTTCAAATCTCTGATTGATATCGTCAGACTTATCTGCCATATGCGATGCTGACTTCTGTAGCCGAGACGATATAGAGGATGGAGGCGAGGCTATAGCGGAATTATCGCTGTCCTCGTCGTAAGAACCCCCTACGAGCTTCTTATAATTTCGGGGCGGGCCGGCTCCTGATCTTAGTCGAGTAACACGATGAGGTTCTTCATCGCTCGATTCTGAATCATCATCCGTCTCTGCAATTTTCTTCCCTTTTCCTACCATGTTGGAAGTTACAGCTCTCCATTGTTTCGGGGGAGTGGTCTTTGTCTTCTTAGCAGGATTCTGGTTTGACTCGTTTAATCGGTCGAACACAGATATCCTGTTCTTGCTGCAGCCACAGTTGTCCATCTTGGCTGATACTGCTGTCACAAGTTGCTGGCAATGGCAAATATGTTCAACTTGAAGTTGGTCTATGCCTCTCTTCTTAGAGAGATGTTCCCTGAGATCAGTGCCTCTAGCCATGGAGTCAAGAGGTCCATTCAACTCTTGAGAATGTTTAGGAATCTACTGAAGCTTCTTTGATTGATCAACCCTGACTCTGGGATCGGACCGATCCTCGCGTGGCTTAGGAATAGCCTCGCGTTTCACATTGCGGGCCTGAAGAATAGCTCCACGCTTATCCACACTAGCCTCGCGTTTCTCGCTGGCTTGGTGTGTCCTTGGAAGTTTAGTTTCTGGAATAATAGCCTCACGTGAAGGGAAGTTCTTGCATGCTGGCTTATCTTTGCGATTAACGCAGATCGTAGCTTCACGCTTAGCGCGGTTTTTACGACTGACAACTATCTGCCAATCATCTTCCCGTTCCTTGTGGGTGTCAGAAGTCTTGCGTTTATTGCAAGTATCACTGGCTTCGCGTCTCTCGCTAGGCACAGTAATAGCCTCGCGTGGAGAATCACACGCTGGCTTTGAATAATTTTTATACTCGCGTAACTCGCGAGTGTTGGGTATTCTGCGACTAGCGCAACCCTTACTGGCTTCTCGTCTCTCGCTAGGCACAGTAATAGCCTCGCATGGAGAATCACACGTTGGCTTTAAATAATTTTTATACTCGCGTAACTCGCGAGTGTTGGGTATTCTGCGACTAGCGCAACCCTTACTGGCTTCGCGTCTCTCGCTAGGCTCAGTAATAGCCTCGCGTGGAGAATCACACGCTGGCTTTGAATAATTTTTATACTCGCGTAACTCGCGAGTGTCAGGAATCTTGCGTAACTCGCCAGTATTACCAGCCTCGCGTGGAAAATCACACGCTGGCTTTTCCTTGCTTTTAAGGCAAGTTGTATCTTCGCGTTTAATGCGGTAGAGATTGGTCTCGCGAGTAGCGCGAGCCAGTTTGCGAGGGACCATAGCCTCGCGTCCTCTAGAGTTAGCTCCGCGTCCAAGGCGGGCTTAGAGGGCTCTACGCCTCGCTCTCCGGTTCCTGTTCCGGAGTTGGGTCCTGGTCAGTCCAGTTCCCAAGTCTTCTTCGGCAATCGGAAGCTCATCCTCGGCTAGGATTTCTTGTGTGAACTCCGGCTCTATAGCCGCAGTCTCCAAGGATCCCCGTCTCTCGGTGGATACCTTTCTACCCATCACTCGGGTATTGGAGTACATGCGACGATAGTGCCGTGTCTCATCCAAGTTACCTGATCCGGAGGAGAGGAACTCCTCGTACTTCTGCTGGTCGATTTCAACGACCAGCGTGTCTACTTCGGATCCGATCAAGTCAACGTCCAATTGCGCCACAATCTCTTCATCAGTGAAAGAGACGGCTCCCACTGTGGTCGCTAGTTTGTTCGTCGCAATAGTTTCTTCGCTTCCTTCCATTGAATACATCTTAGATTACAATAGAAGTGAACAAGATAAAAAAATAGAACAAACGAGAGGATTTATATCTATTGCTCTCTTTTACACTATTTCGTGGGATCTGTGGCGATGGGATCTGTCGAGCAGCTCCTTTTGACGATCGGTACGCTGAAATCTTCTCTCTTGAAGATATCGGCCGACTATAGATGATCTTCTCTGGTTTTGATTTGTTCAAGGCTCTCTCGTTTAACTCGAACTTCTCAAGAACTCCAGAAAGAAGATGGTGATTTTCTCTGATCTTCAAGAACTCAAGACTCTGTGCGTAACTCGAATTCTCCAAGATTTCAGAAAATCACCTCAATTGCCGAAAAAAAGATGATCAGTAAAGGCTTCAAGGCTCTCTCATGTATTTGAATTTCCAAAGGATCGACAGGAGACTTCAGATGCCAAAAAGAAGATCCCTAAGGTTTCACCAGGAAGGTATTTATAGCCCCAGGTTAATACAAGAGTTTCTATCTAAATAGAACTCGCATTCAACAAGGATTCCAATCAAATATCTTAGTTTTGATGGAATTCTGATTAGACTTGATTCGGGTATTTGGATAAGCTCAGAATCATAATCTCAATCAATTTGAGATTCTGGTTATCTGCTTACGCGGAGCTTTAATCGCATCAAAACGCGACGCTAAATAACCAAAATGCGGAGCTATTGATCATCTCCGCGTTTTACTCAAACGCGAGGCTAATACAAGCCAAACTGCGGAATCAACGCGGAGCCATTAAACATCTCCGCGTTTTATTCAAACGCAAGGTTAATGTAACCAAACGCGGAGCTAATTAGCTCCGCGTTCTGTTGTGGAAAATCCTTTTAACTTAGAAATTTTCACTGCCAACACAGCTCTTGGTGGTCAGTTCAAACTGTCAAAAGAGCAATGTGCTAAGACAGATGAGAAGACGAGACACATGGAGAATGTGCCTTATTCATCGGCCGTTGGGAGTCTCATGTATGCAATGGTGAGTACAAGACCAGATATTGCACATGCAGTGGGAGTAGTGAGTAGATTCATGAAGAACCCTGGAAAGGAACATTGGCAAGTGGTGAAGTGGATTTTTAGGTATTTGAAAGGTACTTCAAATTATTGTTTGTGTTTTGGGGGTGATAACATTGATATGCAAGGTTTTATGGATTCGGACCATGCGGATAATAGAGACAATGGCAGGAGCACCACTGGTTACGTCTTTACTATAGGAGGGACAGCGGTAAGCTGGGTTTCAAGATTACAATCAATTGTTGACAGAAGCTAAGTATGTTGCAGCTGCATAAGCAAGTAAGGAGTTTATTTGGTTGCAGCGATTGATGAGTGAGTTGGGTTTTGATGGAGTGGATTGCAGGTTATTCAGTGGCAGTCAGAGTGAAATTCATCTTGCTAAGAACTCGGCGTATCATTCACGGACTAAACATATTCACTTGAGATATCACTTCATTAGATTCTTGTTAGAGGATGGCCAATTGAAGTTGGAGAAGATTGAGGGCAGTAAGAATCCTGCAGATATGTTGACAAATCCGGTTGATGGGAAAAAATTGAGCTATTGCTCAACTTTGGTGCATTTGTGTTGAATGATGAAATTGAGACTTTGAACGATCCAGGTAAAAACTTTGGACACTGGGATTATCATGTATAGATATTACATTTTTAGCAATTGGTCTCCAAGTGGGAGTTGTTGCTAATGGAACCCATTGCCGTAATGGGTTTCAGTTTACCGAAACGGGTCCAAAACCGACCCAAACCTATTATGATATAATATATATATGGGGTGTGGTGCTAGGATTTTGTTTGAGCCAAAAGAAAAGGAGCCGAAAAAGGAGCTGCCGAAGTTTTTTTGTGCGGCCTGAAGCAAGCACAGAAAAAAATATAGCTGAAATTTTATTTCTTTGGATGCAAAGAAATTGAAGGGTGGCTGCTCCAATGCTTGGTTGTTGCGGCCAGAAATAGCAGGAGAAAAATAAATTATTTGCTACTGTAGCAAAATAATTGATGCTGTCACAAAATTGAGGCGGCTGGACTTTTGGTGCTTTCGGCTGAAGCAGGGCAACTGCTTGGTTATTTTCTTTTGTATTTTCAGCGGCCGAAGCAAATAGATAAATCACTGCAACAAAAGGTTAGGATTTGATCTCAAAATCTTGTGTGATTTCTTTGTGATTTCTCTTGTGGTTAAGAACTATAAAGTTGTAATTCTCTTTTGATATAGTGGAAGTTTTTCGATCGTGTCTCCGTGGACGTAGGCATATTGCCGAACCACGTTAAAATCTGTGTGTTCTCTGTCTCTGCTATTTTTCTCTTCGGTTAACTATTTGATTCTGCTGGTTGTTGCATTAGTATTATTTCGCTATCTTTTGCTAACACTACAAACTTATGATGTTAATTACCAAGTGATTAGTGCACCAAACTCGAAACATAGATTAGCAAGGCCCATGTTTCAAATCCAAAAGATGGATCTGTAAATAATTCATCTTTCAAACTCAAAACGAGGATCACCAAGGCCTGTATTTCAAATCCAAAAAGTGAATATATAAATAATTCATCTTTCAAAACTCAAAAAGCGAATCACAATAATGTGGAGAGCCGCATTTCAAATTCAAAAGATGAATCCGTAAGTAATTCAACTTTATACTCAAAATGCGGATCACAAAAATGCGGAGAGCTGCATTTCAAATTCAAAAGATGGATCTATAAGTAATTCATTTTTCGAGCTTAAAATGCATATCACAAAAATGTGCAGAGCTGCATTTCAAATTAAGAACATGAATCTGTAAATAGTTCATTTTTCAAAATCAAAATATGGATCATCAAGGTATGGACCCGCATTCCAAATCTAAAAGAAAAATTTTTAAATGATTCATTTCTTTAAATCAAAACGTGGATAGTTCCTTGTTTGAAAGTCTGTACATACTAAAATGCAGATCCATGATTTGTTACTAAACATAACTTTTTTTGGTTAATTAATTTGATTAATCATTTAATTAACAGACCACGACGAGCCTGAGTTAAATGAGTTATCGTTAGCTTACCTGAAATCAAAGGCTCCTGACAAGCTTGTGCCAGAAAGAAACCAAAAATGGTTAGAGGATTGTTAGAACTGCTTGCGGCCAGATTAGAAGAAGATTTCTTCGATATCTTGAAGAAGGAAAAAAGCAAGCTCGAAAACTTGAAGAAGAAGAAGAAAGCTCTAGTGCTGAAGAAGAAAGCTCTAGTTCTGATCCAAATCTCCAAGAGATTTCATCATTAAAAAGCACTGTAACGCTTTGACCTCTATACCAGATGGCAGCAAAAGAGAGGCGATGCTTCGATAAAAGCACTAAACATGTAGATCTCAACCCACATTTTAAAATTTCAAATACTGAGTGTTTTCAAATGCATAGTCGCTTCTTAAATACAGAGCAACATTCAAATAGAGTTCATATTTCAAACTAAAATTGCGTTTATATCTAAACTATTTCAAAACACCTTCAAAGTGTAAAGGAAATTTGAAAATATTGGAGAGGATTTTGTTGACTAGAAAAATAACAATTTTAGTGATATCACTAGTGAAATAAAAATGCAGCTCTGTAGGCTATGAAAAGATCCAAATGTGAATCATTAGAGTGCTCCGCATTTCAAACCAAGAAAAAATAAATTATAGCATGACTCCTGATGGGTCGTGTTTCATGTCTATAACATTAAAAGATAGAAATTATCCTTATATTGACCCAAATACAGGTCTAAATAAGCAAAATAAGCTACTAATAGCTAAACGAGATCCACATTTTTAGAGAAAAGAGTAAATGCGGCTCTCAATGAGTCACATTTCAACTCTAAAGTATTAAATGAAAGCATTTCCTAATTTAGTACTAATAGATTATCGACTAGGGTGAGAACTGCATTATCAAAAAGAAATGATTAAAACCTGACTCTCAATAAGCTGTGTTTCAATTCTAAATGAGGGATAAAACTTCCCTAATTTAGTACAAATGTGAATCCTCAACATGAAGGAACCGCAGTCTATATTCCAAGCTGGGAAGCTAAAATACGAACCTTTTTTTATTGCATTTTGATTTCAGAACTTCAAAGGATAAAAATCATCCTTAATAATATCCAAATGCATGCTTAAACAAACAAGATGAGTTGCTAAGAGCTAAAACATGGATCTCCAGTCAAAGAGATCCACAACCCATATTTCAAGCCATGAAAAGCCTAAATGCAATTACCTTTGGGTCGTGTTTTGATTTAAAAGCATTAAATGATAAAATTTATCTTTACTTGCAGGTCTAAGTATAATAATTGAGCTTCAAAAACCCAAAATGCATATCTAAAACTGTGATCCGCATTTCAGTCATAAATTTAGAGGATTTAATATTTTAATTGCAAATCTAATGGATTTAAAGCAGGAAATGAATTCTCTATTAATAGGTAAGTTACACCAACTCAAAATCCTCAAAATCTCTATAAATAACCAAGATTTGGGCTAAAGAAGGGGCTAGATTATCTTTATTTAGATAGAGTTCTTCCTGTCCAGAGCTTTTCAGAGGCTACCAACTAAAGAGTTCTTGCTCGGATCGTTAACAGAGAACAAGATCAATTTTTATAGCCACTAGGAACCCTAGCATTAGAAAAAGAAAAAAAAAAAGAAAAAAAAAAAGAAAAAAAAAAAGAAAAAAAAAAAAGAGGAATCTTTATTTCTCAAGTTCTATAAGCAAGCAACCATTATTATTCTAATCTCTTTTTCGAGTTCTTTATAAAATTAAATTCATGGCCCACAATATGAAAACACATAATAATCTTGTTAAGGCTATGTTTCACATATCAATGCAGATATCATTGGAAACTTTGGAACTTCTTGCAGGATTAATATTTAATTTAATTAGAAAAAAGATTTCAAGAAGAAAGAACTTTTTCTCATTTGTAATAGAGATATGCGTAGCACTATTCTTAAAAGTAGATTACGCTCCTCTAAGAATGTTTCATAATGCAGTAGGTATGCAGCAACTACCCTGCATAATTCGACAGGCCTGTAAGTATGCATTCACAACGTAGCAGGACTTGTGCAGCTTGTTTTCCATCAGAGTTGAATCAACAATAAGAATTATATTAACTGGAGAGAGGAAGATGAGTTGTAGAGGGAGATTTTTCAGTAAACCTATCTGAAGAAGAATTGGTTCGTTGCATTTATGGAAGCTGAAACGTTAATGCAATGTTTGGAAGATACGAAATCACAACTAATTTTTCTGTGCAGAGTGTCTACCTTGAGTGGAGAGAAAATCTCTGCCTCATGCAGGGTATCAGATCAAAATGGAGAACAAAATCATGCAGAGCTTTACTAGATTTCTGAAATGAATAAAAAATATTATAAAAAAAAAAAAATCAAAACTTAATATTCAGGTCACGAATCCTAGATTTGCACTGTCTGCATGCACAATGTGGTCGCACATGCACAATAAGGTTTTCTGGATCTACCGGCCAAATTTCTATTATTGGGCTCTATTTGGCTTGTGAGCGTGCGAGACACCACCTGGTTCTAGATCCATTCAACATACAAATGGAGAGGAAATTAATATAAACACCTCAAAGTATTGTTCCTTGGTCTATTTGGGACTAAATTAGTTTTGGACAATTTTGCAATACACAAGATACCTAATAATCCCCCTCTACTTTAAAATTGAAAAAAGGAATAGTCAAATTAAGAGTGAATGCGAAGAATTGAACAAGGAAGAAGCATGAAAACTCAGTGCCTCAATAGTAGTGAACTTTGTCTATGAACCACTATCTAGGATACATGTAAGTACATCATACAGGAAGCTAAATATAAAGTTTCTATGAATTGTTGGGAAAAATAATAAAATCCCAACTTGTATGTAAACAACAAGTTAGTTACAAGTAAATCAATAAGTCAGAGATGACACACAATATTTACGTGGAAAATCCTTACGGGAAAAACTACGGAACAATTAAAGAGCAAATTCTACTATTTCAGATAAATAGTATAGCCTTCTGAGTCTTGTCTAGAGAACTCGGGAATATACAGAAAATAGAGAGTGATACAATGTTACCTCTAACACGAAAAAACCTCCAATCTTATTAGAAAACTGTAGTCTGTAGTAGAACCATCAGACTAATACCATGATGGATATCATCTGAAGAGAGTACCCTGCAGAGTACATCGAATTTCTTCTCTTTTCTCTTCCTTTCTCTATCTTCTCTTCACTCTTCTTTTCTTCTTGAATGGATGATTTGGTGATTTTGGTGATGAATGAAATCAAATGAGAGCATTTATTTATAGGCTTATATTGTGGCACTATTTCACTAACCGGAACTATTTCACCAACCGGTACTATTTCACCAACCGGCACTATTCCACCAACCATTATGCCACCTTATCATTCTCAACTAATCATTCTCTTAATTTTTTACTTAATCTATTTTTGGATTGGATTAACTCTAACATGAATTAGTCTTACGCATATATGCCAGATCTTTCCATTTTAGAGCCTGAGTTTGTTGCCTTAGAGAAGGCTATTAGTGAAGTGGAATGGCTCAAAATTGTTTGGTTGATATAATAATTTGGGTGAGACCAGCTCCATCTGTGCGTATTCATTGGGATAATCAGGCTACTATTGCGACAGCCTATATATATATATGAGAAAAATAAAAATGAGCTGACAGCTCACACAAGTTATCAGAGCTGCAGTTCATTTCCACTATATCCAATAATTTTTTTAAAAAAATTTCTTTTGGATTATGATCTCAACTCCCTAGAATTCACTCATACCAAATTTCTTAGATTTTAGTTTTGATTTGCTTCTCCATCAAGTTAACACAAAATTAACGGTTTTCAATGAATAAAACATTCTGTATGCACTTGATGAAAAGGTAAGTGAACTCCAAAATTTATAAAATTTAATCCGAAAGAAGTTAAGGAGATAGATAGTAATTGTTAAAAAAATTGAAGAAAAATCATTGCATTATTATAACTTTGCTGTTAGCTCACACCTACAGTAATCCTTATATATATATATATATATATATATATATATATATATATATATATATATATATATATATATATATATATATATATATATATATATATATATATATATATATATATATATATATATATATAATCCCATCCCGGTTGACGTTCGGGAGAAGTTTGTCTATTGACAACTGAATGTTTCGACATAGTTTGATTCGTGGTCATATCTACAAACGTTTCTCTGAGGGGCCTAAAATAAAATTGTTTAGACCCATTCTGTTGAATTTAAATGAAAGACTGCTGCTCATTTTCAATATAATCCTCCTTGCAAGAAATGGATAAAAGCGAATCTGGACACCTTCGACGGCAGGACTGGATGATCCGACCAACTCAACTGACCGGAGGAGGACATTAAACATGGGTGGAATATATATATATATATATATATATATATATATATATATATATATATATATAGAGGAGAGAGAGAGAGAGAAAACGGGAAATACACCGGCGGTGAAGGAAGTTTCCTTCACCACCGCTTAGGTGGCCCAATAAAATTATTACACGTGGTGTCATTTAAGAGAATTCATTTATTTGTTATCTTGAATGACGCCCCGTGTTATAATTTTATTGGGCCACCTAAGTAGCGGTGAAGGAACTCCCTTCACCGCCTGTGTATTTCCCGTTTCCTCATATATATATATATATATAGAGAGAGAGAGAGAGAGCAAACGGAAAATTCACCGGCGGTGAAGGGAGTTCTTTCACTGCCGCTTAGGTGGCCCAAAAAATTATTACACATGGCGCCACTCAAAAGACAGTTAAGAGAGCTCTTTTATTTGTTACCTTCAGTAGCACCATGTATAATAATTTTATTGGGCCACAAAAGTGACGGTGAAATAACTCACTTTACCGCCGGTGAATTTCTCATTTTCTCATATATATATATATATATATATATATATATATATATATATATATGAGAGAGAGAGAGAGAGAGAGAGGCTATCCTGATTATCCCAATGAATACGCACAGATGGAGCTGGTCTCACCCAAATTATTATATCAACCAAACAATTTTGAGCCATTCCACTTCACTAATAGCCATCTCAACAAACTCAGGCCCCACAGTGGAGCGAGCCGTGACATTTTTCTTTGATGATTTCAAAAACACCGCACCACCACTAAGTGTGAACACATATGCATAGTGAATTTCAATTCATCTGAACCTAAGATCCTATTAGCATCTAAATAATGTCAAACAATAATTCATTGTTCCTATAAAATATTAGCACTCGATGTAAAGCAATCTAATAGTCCTTATTAGGACAATGTGTATAATGACTTAGTATCAGGTCATATGTAGTTTATCAAGTTATTAAAATATAATTTATTTTTGCACACTCAGATTATGACGCACTTTGTTCTGTATTTTTTTCCCGAGTGGATACTAGTATTATAAGGTGTGAAATGGGAGTACAATCAAAAGGACAAAATTTCCTTAGCATTCTTCATATGTAGTGTTCCTGTGAAAACATGATAAGATTTGAAATTCTAGTTATTTTAATTCCCAAATCACATGAGCTACGCCCATGCCTTTCATATCAAAGTGCGAAGACAAAAATAATTTGGTGTCATTTACAATTTCTAAGCATGTCATCAACATATAAACATAAACATGTGATAATACAAACATCATTCTCAAATTTAGTATAAATGAATTTGTAGTTTCATTAATCAGATAACCATTAGAAGCAAGAATAGTATCAAGCTTATCATGCAACATTTTAGGTGCTTATCTCAGCCATACAACGACTCACAAGTTTATAAACCCTGTGCTCATTTCTAATCGCAGCATAAATATTTATCTATGGACCCATCATATTCCTTTTCCCATTTGAAGAGCTATTTACAACCAATGGGTTTTGACTTGATAGTAGATAAACAAGTTCTCAAGTATGGTGGGACAATATAGATTCTATTTTATTGTTAGTAGCCTCTCTCCAGAATGGAGCATTAGGAGATGAGACGGCCTTACTATAAGTGAGAGGACTATTATCACTTGAAAACTAGAAATGTATAAAAATCATCACCTAAATTGGTTTCTTTTCTAGTTCTTAACTCTTTCTAAGTTCAACTTCAACATTATCATTAGAACACGTGCTAGTCCAGATGTTGAAGCATGAAAATATACATCAATTTTTCAATGGATGTATTTCTTGTCTCAACAATGGTTAACTTTCATAACATTATTATCACTTCTAGTCATAAGAAATCTATATGCAATACTATAATGAGCATAACCAATAAACATGCAAGCAAAAGGCTCAAGTTTAAGTTTCTTTCTTAGGTTCAGGAAGTATGACTATAACAAGGCATCCCCAAACTTTCATGTTGTTTATGTTAGAGACATAACCTTTCCTACGTTCATAAGAAGTTATACCAGTTTTCTTTTTAAGTATTTTATTTAAATGTAACAAGCATATAGCATAGCTTCTGTAACGCCCCACTCCAACATATATGGATAGTTGAGTTGTCTTCGTATGATAACATGACAAAACCACTATAAGAAAATAGTGATTCCATGATAATAAAAGACATCGTTAAAAGTATGAATATTGTCAGTGAAACTTTTTACTGATGATATTTGTCAAATTTTTAGTCATTACTTATGTGGTTGTCACGAAAACAAGTAATGGCGACTTAATATTCTCATTACGGAAAACCGTTACTTATTATCGAAATCTACTTATCACCAAATAGTATCTATTTATGACTACATCCATTGTTACTAGAACTCTATCTTTTATGACAATGGTCGACCATATCTAATATGTGACCATATGTTCTTATCATAAAATGATATTTGTTAATACGAAATACCTACTTTAGTGATAATATTTATTGTCATGGAAGATATATATATTAATGTATGTGGCATATTGTGTGTGTGTGTATGTATGTGTGTGCTTGTATTGTCACTGAAAATAAATTTAGTGACAACACTAATTATCACTACATCTTCTTTTAAGTTACAAAGTTGGTTGTCGTTAAATTTAAATCAAGTGATAATATTTATAGGACGTTTATTGTCACTAAAAAGGAGATTTAGTGACAACTACTGTCACTATATATTTTTTTAGTGAAAATTGTCTTATGCTACTGAAAATGAATCAAAAACAGTTTAATAATAATCACAAATAATTTAATAATGATAAAAAATAATTTACAACAGAATAGTACAATTTTATTAATAATATATATAGAAAAGAAGCAACATATATATATATATATACACACACACACGCACACACCTTATCATCTTTAAATGTCTTACACAGATATTCATCAATTTGATACATTCAGATACTTAATAAAAAATAATAATTTGTTTTTTATCCTAATATTTAATAATATGACTTAAATATAAAATGATAAGTTTGGAATTTTAATAAGAAACCAAAAAGACAGTCATATGGTTTTGGATTATATCAAACTCATCTTGAGTTTCAGCCCAAATTTCTACCTTCATCTCATTTTGTTTCACTCAAACTTCAGCCGGTACCTCTCTAATTCTTTTATTCAAATTCTTGCCTCATTGCATTCTTGACTTCTACAAATTCTTCTCTCGCATTTTTGGCTTCATTAATATCTCTTTATACTGGCTCTTATACATCTTGTCTTGTCCTCTTACTTGGATTTTATTCCTTACTTCTTTCCCATTAAAATAACCTGATTTATTACTCAAAATACAAAACAACATCTCATCATTAGTAATCTTGGTTTACCATTCTATGTTTATTGCACAACAAGCTCTTATAGTTTGTAGTTTTCATAATGGGATGAACAGACGAACAACATCATACCATGTACAATATCAAAAAAATACCAACATGCATGACATGCACGATATTTATAAAATCACAATATGGACAACATCACAACCTCACAAACTGGTTTTAAAAATTTGGATAACTTATATAACATACATGTACAACATCACAAATTGATTGAAAATTTGGATAACTTGAATAACATACACAACATTACAATATGCGTAGTATCACAATATGCACATCACAATACGCACATCATCACAAATTGGGGTAAAATTTGAACAACTTGCATAACATATACAATATTCACAACATCAAAAATTGGCTGTAAATTAGGATAGTATAGACTGTAGAGAAAATAGCAACAGAAATAGAAAAAGATTTTATTTAGAAGAGGGCTTGCTTTTCCTCTTGATTATTTCATCTATATATATAGGGAGTACAAAAACCAATCCAATCGGATTACTAATTCAAAAAACCTAACTGAACTAATCTTCTTATCTTGACTGATTCAAAACCTAACTGAACTAGTCTTCTTATCTAAAAATGTTGAGGCAATGCAACAAGATTATCCAACAATCACTCCATAATCTTGTTGCACTTTCTTGACCTCAATCAACCCAATCTTCTTGCGCATCTCCAGGAACTTGATGTGTCCGAGAGGCTTCGTTAGGATGTCGGCTAGCTAATCATCCAAGCTAATGTACTCAACCGCAATCTTTCCACCTTCAACACACTCCCTAATGAAATGATAGCGGGTATCGATGTGCTTGCTTCGATCATGGAAAATAGGGTTCTTGCACAAGGATATAGCTGATTTGTTGTCCACTCTTAGTGTGACGCTGCTGGGCTCCTTCTTTGTTAAATCACCGAATAGGCGCCCTAACCAAATTCCTTGGCATGCCGCCGTTGTGGCAGCAATGTACTCTGCCTCACAGGACGACAGTGCCACCACCTTCTGCTTCTGAGATTTCCAGCTAATAAGGCTCTTCCCGAGCAAATATAGCACACCCGTTGTGCTTTTGCGGTCATCTACATCTCCTGCCATGTCGCTGTCGCTATACCCGATCAAATGTGGCCCTTCTTTTCTCCTCCTTTCGTAGTAGCAGCCCATATTGTGAGTACCACTGATGTACCGCAGAATATGTTTCACGGCTGCTATGTGCTCAGTGGTTGGAGCCTCCATAAAACGACTTACGTACCCTACCGCGTAAGTAATGTCCGGTCGCGTATGCACCAGGTGTCTCAGGCTCCCCACGACACTTCTATAGAACGTGGCATCAGTAGGAGGACTGGTGCTCTTCTTTCTCAACTTGAGCCTTACTTTCATGGGAACTTGGCACGGGTTGCATCCGCTCATGCCACACTTCTCCAGGATCTTTAGTGCATAGGCCGACTGGTTCAGAGTGATACCATCACCGGTCTGTTGCACCTCTATACCCAGGTAGTAGCTCAACAAATCCAGGTCGCTCATACTGAACAATTTCTTCATCTCCTCTTTGAACTTGCTGATTTCTTGCGGATGTGGTCCTGTGATAATAAGATCATCAACGTACACAACCACAAGCAAACTTGATGAGCCAATACCTCTTTTGTACACAGCATGCTCCGATGGACACCTCTCAAACCCGAGTGACATAAGCTTGCTGTCAAGCTTCGAGTTCCATGCTCTAGGCGCTTGGCGCAGGCCATAGAGCGCTTTCTTGAGCTTCAACACCTTCTGCTCATTGTCCTCGTCCATGAAACCGGGTGGCTGGGTTACGTAGACCTCCTCTTCAAGATCACCGTTGAGAAATTCCGATTTGACATCCATGTGATGTACTCCCAACCTTCATGTGCTGCCAATGCTATGAGCAGCCGCACCGTTTCGAGACGAGCAACCAGAGCAAACACTTCCTCAAAATCCACGCCCTGCCGTTGCACGTACCCTTTGGCGACGAGCCGTGCCTTGTGCTTCACCACAGCACCATGCGAGTCTTTCTTGATCTTGTAGACCCATTTCAGGCCTATGGGTCGACGCCCGCTCGGCAGATCGGTGAGATGCTAAGTCTCATTTTCCTCGATGGATTTTATCTCCTCTTGCATCGCCTGCCACCAGCACTTGTGCTTTGCGACTTCTACAAAATTCCCAGGTTCTTCGGCCGCCATGAGACACAGCCCGCTGTACTCGTGCTCATCCTCAGATGTGTTCCGGTAGATGTTTGTCAATGTGCGGTACCGAGGCACTGCACCGTCTGAGGTGGGCGAAGCATTGCTTGGCGGGGTTGCAAATTCCACGCTACCGGGTGCGGCTGGGGTTGCCATCGGTGTGGGCACGCTTGGAGAGAAGGTCAGAGGCTCGTTGTCAGGTGTGCGACTCGGCGAAGCAGGTACCGACACTTCGCCACTCCCATGTGTCGGCACGTCATTACGACCATCATCTGTGACAGAACGGGTAGTATACTCTACGGTGAATATTTCACCAGGAGCAGTTCTCTCTTCGTCACCCCCTGACGCACCCCACTCCCATTTTGCCTCCTCGTCGAACACGACGTCCCGGGTCACATGTACCCTTCTGCTGACCGGATCATACATCCGATAGGCTTTGGTGCCGGACTCGTAGCCAATGAGCACCATGGGCGTGCTTCTGTCATCCAGCTTCTTTACGTTTGGCTTCACAACCTTCACGTGTCCAACACACCCAAATGTACGAAAGTAGTGTACGTTCGGACGTCTCCCGTACCACGCCTCGTAAGGCGTCTTGCCGTCGACGCTGCGGGTTGGCGCGCGGTTAAGGATATGTACTGCCGTTGTGACAGCCTCACCCCAAAACCTTCCTGGCATCCCCTTGGACTTGAGCAGGCTCCTGGCCATTGCGACCACCGTCTGGTTTCGCCGCTCAACGACGTCGTTCTGCTGCGGCGAGTATGGCGCTGTGAGGAAGGACTTGATGCCATGGTCTGCGCAGTAATTACCGAACTCTGCGGACGTGAACTCGCCGCCGCGATCGGTGCGGAGGGCCCTCAACTTGCGGCCAGTTTCCAGCTCAGCTCCCGCCTGGAATTGCTTGATGGTTGTCGCTGCCTTGTCCTTGGACTCCAAGAGTGTCAGCCACATGTAGCGGCTGAAATCATCCACCAAGAGCAGGAAATACTTCTTGCCTCCTAGTGTGGCCGGCGTGATAGGCCCGCACAAGTCACCGTGTACCAGGTCCAGCACGTTCTCCGCGCGATAGTTCACCTCCTGCGGGAACGGAGTCAGCCGTTGCTTGCCCACAAGGTAGCCGTCACAGATTTGGTCCACCTGATCAATCTGTGGCAGCCCACGAACCATGCCATGTTGCGCCAACCTACGGAGGGACTGAAAATTCAGGTGTCCGTAGCGGGCTTGCCACCGCCACGCATCTTCACTGCACCTTGCCGCCAAGCACACAGGCTGTGATAAATCAAGGTTAAGTACATACAAGCGGTTCTTGGTCCTTTTTACCTTGGCAAGTAGCTGTCGTTGCCGATCGCGGATCCACAGCATACTGTCCTCGATGAGCGTCTGGTAGCCGTGTTCGTCGAGCTGCCCAAGACTCACTATGTTGCTGCGGAGCCTTGGGATGTAGTAGACGTTCGTCAACGCACGGTGCTCGCCGTTGTGACAAGTGAAAAGCACCGTTCCGCGTCCACAAATTTCGATGATGGAGCCGTCTCCAAACTTCACCGAGCCCTTTATGTTGGAGTCCAGCTCGGCAAAGCTCGCTATGCACCCGGACATGTGGTTGCTAGCCCCGGTGTCCAAGTACCAGATGTCGTCGTGGTACTCTTTCTCCCGGCCAAGGTTCACTTGCGCGTGAACCTCGTTGAGCATGATGTCAACGGTCGGGGCTTCCGTGAGCGCGTAGACCTGCGTCATCAGCAGCGTGGGCTCATCGTCCTGAGCCTGTGTAAGATTCACCTGCTCCTTGCGCTCTTGCCGCGGCTTGCGGCACTCTCTTGCGTAGTGCCCGAGAATGCCGCAGTTGAAGCACTTGACCTTCTTCCGGTCGAACTTCTTCTTCTCCTCACCTTGCTCTTCATTACGGTTCTCCTCTCCAGGTCCAGTGCTGCGACCGCGTCCAGAACCGCTCCCCTAGCCGCGCCCAGCTCCTTTGTCGCGCCCCTTTGACGCGTTCGATGATGAACCCTCACCGGACTGCTTCCAACGAGCCTTCCACTCCGCCTTCGTGAGTAGAAGATGTTCATCGTCCTTACCATCGGCACCACGAATCCTTTCCTCGAAAGTCTTGAGGCGACCAATCGCCTCCTCCAATGTCATCGTTGTCAGATCGGCAAACTGCTCGATCGATGTGACAATGGGTAGAAATTTGTTGGGGACGGCGACCAAGAACTTCCTGACGGCGGTGCTTTCTTCGATCTTGCCGCCGAGGCCGGCGGTCTTGCTGACTATGGCTGTCAGCCTCCCGGCGAAGTCATCTATCGTCTCCGCTTCTTTCATGCGGAGGGTTTCAAACTCACTCCTTAGAGTTTGGAGCTTCGCCTGCTTCACTCGATCAGCACCCACGTACTTTGTCTTGAGCGTCTCCCAAGCCTCCTTTGCCGTCTCCTTCTCTGCTATGAGAAGAAGGTTTTCCTCGGGGATAGCTTCATAGATGGCGGCGAGTGCCATCTTGTCCTTTCTTGTCTCCACGTCGGTCCCGGGCTGGATGGCGTCCCACACACCTTGTGCTTGTAGGTACACGCGCATCTTGATAGCCCAGGTTGCGTAGTTCGAATGTGTCAGCATCGGGTAGTGGAGGGAAACGCCGGTGCTTTCCTTCGCTAGCGCACCCGAGGCAGCCCCGTCAATTCCGCTGGTGATGATGCTCCGCGGCATGATCTTTGGCATACAACACGAGCTTTGTACTTTTCTTCCGCTGCAACTTCAAAAGAAACCGTCCTCCTTTGCTTCAGTTTCCTTCGGCCGAACCTAATAGCAGCCTCCTGTCAAAAATAATTAGCACGCCCACTAATTATCTTCGCTCAGCAACCAAATAATTCACACCACCCCGGCAAAATAATTCACACAGCAGCCGCAGTCAACACAAGAACAAAGAGCAGCCGCCATGTTGTCCTTGCTTCAAGCTGCAACAGCAAGGAAGAAACACAGCAACCGCCTCCTCCTTTAACAACAGCCGCCAAACCTCAAGGACGACCTTGGAACACCTAGCCGCAACAAGAGAAACCCTTTGCTCTGGTACCAATTGTAGAGAAAATAGCAACAGAAGTAGAAGAAGATTTTTTTTAGAAGAGGGCTTGCTTTTCCTCTTGATTATTTCATCTATATATATAGGGAGTACAAAAACCAATCCAATCGGATTACTAATTCAAATAACAATCGAATTACTAATTCAAATAACAATAGGATTACTAATTCAAAAAACCTAACTGAACTAATTTTCTTATCTTGACTAATTCAAAACCTAACTAAACTAGTCTTCTTATCTAAAAATGCTGAGGCAATGCAACAAGATTATCCAACATAGACATGTGCACAACATAACAGTGTGCATAATATGTACAACATGCATAACATATAACTTTATACTAAATTTGAACATATAACTTAGTCCTAAATTTGAACAACTTGCATAATAAGCACAAAATGCACAACATGCACATCATTATGATGTGCACCATA
Source organism: Dracaena cambodiana (assembly GCA_036321105.1). Taxonomy (NCBI): domain Eukaryota; kingdom Viridiplantae; phylum Streptophyta; class Magnoliopsida; order Asparagales; family Asparagaceae; genus Dracaena; species Dracaena cambodiana. The sequence goes on along the minus strand of JAYEPQ010000012.1, from coordinate 27,535,416 downwards.
AGCACAATATAACAATTCACAAAATGCACAACATGCACATCATTATGATGTGCACCATAAGCACAATATAACAATTCGTTTCTATACTTAAACAGATTTCATAATATGCTGAACACCTTGCTATTTTAAGGTATATTAAGTTAAGTTTTATAATTTGTGTTTTGAAGATAACAAGCATTACATGCTATTGTACAAAATGTGTACAAACTGTTTATCAGTAATAAAAAGGTTTTGCTTACGGTTTTCATAATTAACAAGAATTCTATTTTTCATTTTATACGTAGTTAAGTTAAGACTTATAATTATTGGTCATCATATTGACTAATCGACACAACATACATAAAAAATATGCATTGGTTTTGTTCTGAGGTTATGGCCCTTTTTAAAATTTTGAAGTGTATGTTGTACACATATTGATGTGCATAACTCAAGGTCTTGACATGCACGTATTTTTTACTCTTCCAAATACCATGTCATTATTGTAAAATTCACAGACTAAGTTTTCTTATTTTATGCCTCTTTGGAAAGTGGTACTAGAAAATATTACATGGAGGCAGACTGTTAGGTTTATTTATTTATAACTTTCATTATAAAATATGCACCCTAATAGACTTTTGAGGTTCTAGTTGTTATCTCTTTAGTGAAATTGAACGGATGTATATATCTTAATCATTATCCAAAAAGATAATACAATCGTCTATACTGTCCTAGGTCAAATATATTTACATGTATATAAATTTTACCTGAAATGCACACACAATTAAGCCCCGTCCCCAACTTTTGTCGGTAGATTATATAAAAAAAAGTCTATAGAGTTGTATTTGTAAGGAAGTTTAAAAGAGACAGTAGCATTTGGGCCAAAAGAGTGTTGAGAAAAGACTATTGTTTTGAGTCCTCTTCAGAAACGTAAACACTTGGTTAAATTTTCTATTTTTGCGGGGTACGGGATTGGTGGCCGCCCAACCATGCATACGGGTGGGATTGGTGGATGCCCAACCATGCAGACGGGTGGGATTGGTGGCTGCCCAACCATGCATGCGGGTGGGTCCACCCCTGCCACCGGTTGTCAAAATTTTCATGTAAGGTTAAGCATACATGTTTCTTTTTGACCGTTGCAGAAACCATGCATATGGACATTTTGTTTATGTTGTCCTTAAAAATGGAGTTTGCATGCTTTGAATTGTAACACCCCAGTTTTCTTCCTACAATATCTTTGAATTTATCTATACATTATTCTTATATTTATTTATTTTAAAATATATTATCCAAATAGTTAATGTGATAGTATTGCTAATATTGTTATTTAAGAAATCTTGTCAATGACTAACTTAAAATTTGTATTTATCTAAAATATTATTTAGCTTGATAATAACAAATTTAATTAGTTTAGATTCAATTAGTTTTTAAACTTATTCTATCTAATTTTAAGTTAACCTAAATGCATATAAATAAAATTAAACAAACTGAACAACAATCAAAAAGAAAAAAAAAAAACAAAAGAAAAGAAAAGAAAAGAAAAAAAAAAAAAAAAAGAGAGAATAAGAAGAATGGAAGAAGAAGATCATATTGGCCAAAGTGGAGATCCAACTCATCTTTGAGTATTCTATTAAGGCAAGTACTTTTTGTACTAAATTCTCCCAAACCATCTTTGGTTTAAATTATTTTAACTTTCCTACAAATCATTTTTTTCCTTCAATTTCTTAATGATTAGAAATAAATAAGTTTGAGTTGGTAATAATGATTAAATATTCAATTAAAAAAATTCTTTTAAATGCCATGAGAGTCTATGCATATTGTCTTAGTTGATAAGTGTATGCTATTTGTTGATAATATTATCTTAATTGATGAGACAAGAGCAGAGTGGATGCCAAGTTAGAGTTATGGAGGTACACATTAGAATATAGAGATTTTAGATTGAGTAGATCTAAAATAGAGTATATAGAGTATAAATTTTATTCTATAGAGTTGTTATACTAGACGAGCAACATATACAAATGAGCAGTCAGTTTACATATTTGGATTCTATTATTCAGAATGATGGAGAGATCAATAATTATGTCAACCATAAGATACAAGCTGGTTGGTTAAAAAGAAGGAGTGTAACAAAAATTTTATGCAACCGTAATATTCCGTTAAGGCTGAAGGGAAATTTTTATAGAAATGCTATTAGGCCAGTTTTATTATATGGCAAGGAATGTTGTGCTATAAAGAAACGTCATTTACAGAAGATAAGTATAACAGAGATGCGCATACTTCGATGGATATGCGATAATACTAGGAGAGATAAAGTAAGAAATGAAGATATTTGTGCTAAAATATGTGTAACTCCTATCGATGAGAAGATGCGAGAAAATCGCTTATGATGGTTTGGTAATATACAACGTAGATTTACAAATACACCAGTTCGACAATGTGAGCTTATCAATATAGAATAAATTAAAAGAGTAAAGAGAAGATCGAAGAAAATATGGTTCGAGGTGATACGAAAAGATATGAATTTTAGAGTTTAAATGAGGAGATATTACTTGATAGAAATGAATAGAGAAAGATTATTAATGTGATTGATCCGGTGTAATTCTTTTTTGGTTCATGTAGCATACCCCAAGTACTTGGATAAAAGGCTTAGTTGTTGTTGTTGCTGTTATGCGGTCTATGCATAGAGGCCTAGGATATGTTTGTCCCAGAATTACCATGATAGTATTTGCCTTGTTGGAATATTCTCTTAATTAATTTTAATTTAAATACTGCTTACGTTGTAGTGAATTTTGTAGGAAATAGCTAACTATTGTACCAGTGTTAAGCTATGTATTAATTATTTATTTATATGTAACTTGGTTTGTTTTATGCTATTAGTTGGAAAATTCCCAAGACTTCTTGTGACAGCCACTTTTATCTTGTGTTAATTTTTAATTTTTGAAATAATATTTGGTTAGAAAAAGACTTTTACTTGATTCATATTTAATGGGATAAGAATTAAACAGATGTTGAATCTAAATAGAAACGAAATTCTTAGATTGGATCTTATCTAAAAATTAGTTATATAGATTCCTCTAATTAATAGGATTCTATTTAATCTCCTTTAACCAAATAGTAACCCAATCCTCTATCGACTTCTCAAACGCAAAGAGAGAAAGAAAATGACAAAATGTACATGAGGAAGGACAAAGAAGGGGAAAAAGAAGAAGAAGGAAATTCAACTAGCAAAGATGAGATTTTTGTAACTTACTATTACATGCTATTAACTATATTTATTTCAATATTTTCTGTTACATGCTTTGGTTCTTCTGCGTTGTCCAGTATAAAAGACCTCACTAGAATTACTATTAAAGTTTGGACCACAACTAGAATTAAATTAGTGTTTTGAAAAGATAATTTAAATCTCTGCAACTCTTCTTTGCATTATTTTTATTGATTCCAACCATTACTTTTAGCTACCACGGTTTTTTATAGCTGGCCCAATCTTTGTTATGCTGCGCAACACCTCACAACAAGATTTTCATAAATTTTTCAAACAAAAAAAGACTCCAGTCGAGCTCATTCTAGCTTTGTCAAAAAGCTAATATCAAAATATACAACTTTTATTTTAAGTAATTTTACTAAATCAAGTAATAACCTTGCCAAATATGGGATTGATGTTTTTATCTTCTGTGCAGCCACGAGAGTACTATAACATAACATACCAATTTATTTAAATTATCATAACTTTTACATTACTATTGAGCTGATTCTAGTAATTTTGAAGAGTTACTTCTTAGTCCTACTACTTTTCTTTTCCATTTTTACTAATTCCATCGCTTATCTTTGTCAAAATCTTATTCGAAGTTGCTTCTATTTACACAACCTCAAACGCCCCATCTGCACAGATGCACGCCCCATCTGCACAGATGCCGTTTTACGTTGGCATAGGGCATTGTAGCGCCGCAAGGCCTGGTGAAGCCACAAAGGCTAATCAGACAATGTGCCAGATATTGAGCCTGAGTTGGTCCAACCTGGCCCAATGGGCTCAAGATTCCTACCACATCTCTCTCTCAGCCTCTTAGTATTAAACATATAATTAAAAATATTATCATAGTTGTTTATTCATGTTAACCTAACAAGTTCAACAAGAAACTGTTGTACTTATCTATAATATTGGTTCCTGTCTTGTGTCCACTATTGCTTATAACTTATAACTAATTCTTGCATGAACAACTCAATAAAATAATCCAAAAATAAGAGGAAACTAAATGGTAGATTCAAACATGTATTGTGGGAGTTCATGTCCTGTTTCTAATGCACATCCTAATATATACTTGTTCCGATTACACTTAGTGGTGCATCAGGCTAAGGGAGGCTCGAGTTAGTGGACCATGGTTCAGAGTATGCATCAGACAATATATAACAGTGTGTCTCGTCAAGGGAGACCGAAGTCTGTGATATCGAATATTTATGGTATAAATCTAGAACACATGAATCCACTCAACATATATTTCCAAATTAATCATCCCTATTTAAACATTCCAATTCAACATAAAATACTAAATTAGATACATCAATTAAATTGTAAGATGCGGGCATGAGATCTGTGGCTTTGGCCTAGTGTAACTTTGTACATTTTCTTAATTCATTTTCACTCAGCTTCTATTTCCGTTCCCTTATATTAGCACTTATATTAGCACTTGCTCAAATTATTTCTTATATAAGTTGATCTCTAAATTAATGATGTGTAATTTATAATTATTGTAAGTATACAGTTTTTAATTGTAATACTATGTAGGATGATAAAAAAAAAAGATAATTTTATTTAGTTTTAATTCTATGTAGGCGAATTGATGAGAAAAAGAGAGTTGATTTGATAGCATTTTTAAACTATATAATAGAGAAATAAGTATTTAGGATAGAATCCACTAGATTAATTTATAATAGATTTATTAGTTTCCTCTCTCTCTTTTTTTTTTTTTTATAATCAATTATCAATCCCAATCCAAAAAGAATAAGCTACATATAAATTGTCTTAATCTATCAATTTAGAAATAAACTAATAGAATTGATTGCATATCTTAAAATCTTCCAAATCTAACTAAATAATAATTATAAATCATTTCAAATTAAGTATAGGCTATCATTTAATTAAATATATAACTTATCAAAAATATATTAACATATGAATTATTATAATGAGATTTAGAGGACTTGATTTAAATATTAAGTATGAGAGAGAAAATAATAGATCCAATTACAAACTAATCTAGTTTTATCATTCTAAGTATCCTAAGACATGAACAATAAAAAAGAAATACAAACTGAAAGCAAGTACTGTAATATTATGACAAATAATTACAAAAATAAATCTTAAATTAAAATAAACATGTATATTACGAAGACGAGAACTTTGATCTTTATATATAAATATTAAGATATAAGAAAAAGACAAAATTGTTTAAAGAAATAAACTATCAATCCATCTCTCCAAATGAGAATTCCTCCTATATTTATAAATGAAAGTGGTGTTACATTTGTTATAAAATAGTTAAGAAGGATCAAGATAAATATTTGACTTAATATGTCTTTGAGAGTTTGATTTGTAAAGATTTTTTTCACAGCAGCTTAATTTGCTAAACTTTTTGACTTGATTTTCTCTAATAACTTAATTTATTGAAGATTTGCATACTAAGAAAACAGAAATAATTAAGGAAATAAAAGAAATTCTGGAAGTTTGTGATATTTGTGAGTTACAAGGAAATGCAACTCGCGATTATCCAACTCTTCCTTCTTTTAAGAAAGTACTAAATGAAAAGGCTAAAGCCTTTAATACTATTCCTCAACTAGTAAATAACTCTTATTAAAAAACTTATAACCCTCGTTGGAGAAACCATCTAAATTTTCAATGGAACCAGAATCCTCAACAACAGTTTAACTATCAAAGTAAGTCACCCACTAATTCTACATCATAATAATGCGTCTATCCTTTGATTGTGAGTGAAAAGTATAGTTATTTTAGTCTATTTTGTGCACTCATAACCCAATTCTGGTGATTCATATATGAAATTAGTGATAAATTATTTTTATTAGTCAAATTCTCCACTTTAATATTTTTCTAGTATTTCATATTTTTTTGCAGGGTTTTATGTAGAAGGAAATCAAAAAATCAAAGCGTATCTTAAATATCAATACAGAACTATAAGTTTATAGGTCTGACTATCGACAACCATCTAATGGCTGTCACAGCCCATCAATTGAGATAGAAACCCCAGAGCAGCCTTTGATAGGGATGTAGATGGAGCTTTGGACAACCACCTTAATTGAAGCTATTATTTGAGAGTTTTGTGAGAAAATAAAGTTTTCTTGTTTGTAAATACTTAATGTACTTGAGAGTTTTGAGAAATAGAGAGCTATTATTTGCTATATTAGAGAAATTATTGAGTTCTATGTTTTTAGTTTTATACTATTTCGTAGTTATTAATAAAAAAATCTCCTTTATTCATGTATTGATGGTTATGATGAGTATTAGCAGTTAAATTCTTGCATTGGTTCTAATGAGATAACGAACATTATAAAATTTACAAGTATATGCTTTATTTGCTTATCATATTTGATTGATTTACATAAAGATATTCTTGATTCCCTATTATCTTTTTGGGTTTTAAATATGAGTTTGAATATTTAATGATGATAGTTTGATAATATATTTTTTGCTTAGTTTTTAATACACAGAGACTCTTTATGTATGGTATATACTTAGACTTTGAATGTTTATTTTTATTATTCATATGTCATGCTTAGACAAACTCAAAAAATATACAAGTTTATGGAGAAGCCATCCAAATTATCAAGTTTACAACTTTATTTAATTTTATACTTTAAACATATGTTTTCGGTTGTAGAAAGACCTTGTGATTTATGCAATTAAGATAAAAAGGCATAAGCATATCCATTAAATTTATTTTATGATGTAGTTAATTTATCTAACCTATATTTCTCATAAGTATTTTAAGTCTTTTTAATCTTTAGTTTTAGTTAATTAAAAATTCTATCATTCTTTTTATTCCGTAACTTATTTCTTTAAGTGTCTAACACAATAATTAAAATAATTTTCAAGAGGATGATCTTGGATAACCACTCTTATACTACTTGTCAATTTTTTGCACTAATCGCAGTCAAATTTTTGGCACCATTGTGGGGATCAATATTATTATGTTATAGTTTAACATAGATCACAGCTCCTACATTATTAATTTATGCGATTTTGAATTTGCATAATCAGTTGGGGTAGAACTTCAATGGTAGACACATTCAATCGCACTCTGATTCACAAATACTCCAGATCCACCAATCACCTCACAACATGAGCACTAATGATAACAACAACATGAATAACGGTAATAATACTGGATTTAGAGATAACAATACACTTGATAACAATAGCCATCTGATGAGTGCCATATGTTGCATATTTATAATCTTCATACTATCTATTTTTGTTTTTAAATAATACTACTCGGGTATTTTTAGTGTCGTTTTCAAGTAATCCGATTCATACAAGGAGATGACATAAAATCAGAGCTCGATTAGAAAACCAAGCCCGGGAAAGAGTTTAAAGAGACCAAAACTACAAAATTGAGATACTGCAGAGTCCAATACAGTCAGGAGACTCAAAAGATTAAGACAAGAGACTCATGCAGGAGAAAAATCAGAGATTTTCTCCAAGTTTCTGCCGCTATTTGTGCCGCCAATTGGCGACAGAGTGGGCCCACCTCTGGGTGAAATTTCTATAAGAGTCTCTATGTAATTTTTTAGGTTTGAAGTTGTATCAAAATTAGGGCTTGAGTTCCAAAGTTTATATATTGGCCGTATCCTTGTATTCTAGGGTTTCAGATAGAAATAAATCATAGAGGAAGTAGGATATAGTTTATACTCGGATTTTATTAATAAAAATTAGGTTTTGTTAAAGGGGTGACGACGACAATACCGTGCTCTAGAGATACGCCATTGTTTTCAAGTCTTTATTTGCTTTATAGATTAGATTTATTTGCTTTCATGAATAAAAATATAATTTTGCTTACTAGATTTATGAGTAGCTAATTTAGCTTAGCTCTATGATGTAGATGAAACTAGAATTCACCATGTAGTTGCTCTATAATATTTTCTTCCTAATTAAAATAATAAAGACATAATTTTTCTATGAAACGATTAAAATACAAGAACTCGTAAATTAATACTTTGATAGGTTATACTTGAGTTAAGTTTCGTGATAGCCTATACTTAGTTAGGGTTTATGGTTATTGATTTTCATCTTTTTTATCAAATTATCTAATGATTTAGTTTGTTTTCATAAAAGTAGTTTCTTTGATGAGTTATACTTGCACACTACTTGATAACTCATGCTTAGAGCACTTTAAATAAAGATTAAAACTAAAAGATCAAAATTTTATGATAGAAGAAGATAATAGAAATAAATACATGGTTGGAAACTAGTGGATTCTAGATCCTAGGCTAATCAGAATAACTCAACTTTAACTTAAAATCTTTAGTTAGTCCGTTAGAATAATAGGAATAGTAAGAATCACAAAATACTTGAGATCTCTATGGGACGAACTGTAAAGCGCTACAACTAATACTGTATGATTACAGTTAAATTATCATATCAAATTTTTGGCGTCGTTGCCAGGGATCGATGGTGTTTTTCTTGCTTTTTCTAACATTTTACGGGTTAACAGTATATATTGAGTGTGCAGAGACTAGAAAGTGCAAATACAAAAAAATAAAAGGGATCAGAGGAGCCTCAGGATTGCTTAGCAGAAACCAGAGAGTCAAACTCTCTGGTTTTGCCACTATTTGGCGGCTAAAACCACTATTTGGTAGCAGTAAAGGTACGTTTTGACCCCAATTTTTCTCCAGTTTTTTATTTTGGTTATCTGGTTCTATAAAAAAAATACAAAAAATAGGAATAGTAGAAATCATATCTTTTATTTGATTATATCTCTTCCACCGTTTTATCTCCACCACACCCCACTTCTTACATTAGTTTAGGAAGTTCATGCATTCTTTCACGGTCACTGGTTCATGCCACATTGGACCAATGATAAATTTGGTCAACTAGTGAGATCAGATTTGTTCATGGGTGACAAGATGGACCAACCGATCCCGATCCTTTAGGATCGATATTACTCATTGCGCACATCATTACCATTCTGCATCAAACTTCCACACTGCGCGGGTAATCACTATGAGTTGAAGCCATAGTACATTAGTATGCTTCCTAAATTTACTGGTTCTAATTCAGAGGATGTATATCTCTTTATCAGTGAATTTCAGGAAGTATGCGTGATGATTAAACTGCAGCACTTATCGGAGGACACAATTGAACTCCACTTCATTCCGTTTGTTCTCAAGGATAATGCCAAGAAGTGGCTGTACAGTATGTCTACTGATTCAATCACTACTTAGGATGAATTCGTTACAATATTTCTTAAGAAGTATTATCCCACGCACAAGACGACAAGAATTAAGAATCAAATCAATTAATTCCGTCAAGTGCCAGGAGAACCCTTCTGGAAATACTTAGAATGGTTCAAGGATTTATTAGCTCAGTACCCCCACCATGCGATAGAAAAGTGGCAATTATGTCAAATCGTGTATGAATGACTCGATTACACATCCAAAACTCTTATTGAGTCCATGTGTCAGGGGGAGTTCATGAGAAAGAATGAGGATAAAGTATGGGACTTTCTTGAGGACCTATCATGTTAGACTATGCAGTGGGAGAGTCCTACCAAGAAACCCAGTGCATCAACTTCTGCACAAAAGGGTGGGATCCATAGCGTCGACAGCTCTATAGCTGCCGAAGCTAATATTGCAGCCCTTTTGAAGAGAATTGAGGCATTGAAGACTCTTAGTGCTCTACAGGTGGGTCAAGTGAATCAAATCCAAAGTCCTACATGCTTTAATTGCGAAACTCTAAATCACGTTATAGAGCAGTGTCAACTGTTAGTGAATCTTATGGGTCCCACACTTGAGCAGGCTAGTGCCTTGTATCAAAGACCCATGAATAATCCGCACGCTCCAACATACAATCCTGGCGGGAGGAACCATCCAAATCTTTCTTGGGGTCAAGGGTTATATCAGGGAGCTCCAAACCCCAACATGCAACCTCCAATCACTGATCAATTTCCAAGACCAAATATGGGTGCTTATCAACACCCAAACGCTTCAAATCATGGGAACAATCAGAATAGACCACCTGCACAAAACCACTCACATCCACAACAAGGGTCTAATAATGATCAAGAAAAGTGAGTTCAGTCACTTGAGAAGAACATTGAAAATCTTCTCAAGTCTTAGTCCAGCCTTGACACACACATGCAAAATCTTATAAAAGTGTTAACTGATTTTATTCAAAGAACAGATCAGTACCTACTCATGAACTCTCAATCTATTAAGAACGTAGAGAAGCAGGTTAAACAATTAGCAAGTTAAATGAGTGAACGTGGTAAGGATGCTTTTTCAAGTCAACCCATAATAAACCCTAACGCCAATTCCTCAAACTCTAATCAATCGCATGTCAACCAAGTTAATGCCATTCACATACTTCGATCGGGCAAGCTGGTTGACAATCATGTAGCCATGCCACCTGATTCCACTCCTATTGCACGGCAGGCTACACTTCCTGATTCCATGATTCCTTCATCACCTCATGATTCATCATTATCATCATCTCATGATCCACCCACTAGCACGACAAAGGAGTCTGACCCCTCTAATTCTAATTCTCCTATTGACCATACTTATAAGCCGAAGGCTCCCTATACAAATTGGCTGAAGAAAAAGTCTCTTCAAGTTGAACACATCCTTAAATTATTCAAGCAAGTTAAGGTCAATATTCCTCTTCTTGATGCAATCCAATAAGTACCTGCTTATGAAAATGCATAAAGGATTTATGCACAAAGAAGAGAACAACAAATATTCCAAAGAAAGTCTTCCTAGCTGCTAATATCTCTAGCATCCTCTCTTAGTTTGTACCTGTGAAGTACAAAGATCATGAAAGTCCTACTATCTCCTGCACTATAGGGACTACAGTGATTGAAAGGGCTTTACTGGATTTAGGAGCAAGTGTCAACTCGCTTCCTTATTTAGTGTACCAGCAGTTAGGACTAGGAGAACTGAGACCTATAAAGATTACGTTACAGCTAGCTGATAGATCTGTGAAGACGCCTATAGGAGAGATTGAGGACGTCTTGATTAAGATTGGAGAGTTTATTTTTCTAGTCGATTTCATAATTCTCAAGACTCAACCTATGGTGGATCCACAGCATTGTATTCCAATTATTTTGGGACGTTCATTTCTGGCCACTTCTAATACTGTTATTAATTACCGGAGTGGATCGATGAAACTTTTCTTTGGAAATATGACACTTGACCTCAATATATTCAATCTAGTGTGCCAACCTAGTGATCCACATGACGAGTCCCTAGAAGTGAATATGATCCAAGGATTGTCCAGTGAACACCAAGAGGAGAAATTCTTTGATGATGTGGATGGTTTAGTTGATGAGAGCTTATTCTTGGATATGCTTGATGAATCATCTAATTATGTGTCTTCCACTTGATGGGAACTTCCATCTGAGTCATTGATGACTGAACCACGAGTTTAGTTATGACCATCTATTGAGTGTCCACCTGATTTTGAGATGAAGACCCTTCCGAGTCATCTCAAGTACACTTTCTTGGATAAACATGACACACTACTAGTTATTATCTCTGCAGATTTGACTGAGGCTCAAGAGAAAGCACTCATATCAATGTTGAAAGCACATAGGGAAGCCATAGGCTGGAGTATGGCCGATATTAAGGGGATAAGTCCATCTATAGTGCAACATAGAATTCATTTACTAGATAATGCACGACCTATAAGAGACCCTCAGCGTAGGTTGAATCCGATAATGAAAGAAGCTGTGAGGAAGAATATTCTTAAGTGCCTTGACAATAGGATCATCTATTATATCTCTGATAGTGCATTGGTCAGCCCAGTTCAAGTAGTGCCTAAGAAGTCCGGAATCACTGTAGTCAAGAATGATGCAAATGAGCTTATTCCAATGTGTTTGTAGACGGGATGACGAGTCTGCACTGACTATAGGAAGTTTAATGCTGCAACTAGGAATGATCACTTTCCCTTACCATTTATCGATTAGATGTTGGAACGGTTGGCCGGATATGAGTTCTATTATTTCTTAGATGGATACTCTGGCTACAGCCAAATTCCTATCGCCTTAGAAAATCAAGAAAAGACCACGTTCACATGTCCATTCGGCAGCTTTGCATACAGACGCATGCCCTTTGGGTTATGCATTGCACTTGCCACGTTCCAAAGATGTATGGTGAGTATTTTCTCTGATATGGTTGAACAATTTCTTGAAATCTTCATTGATGATTTCTCTATCTTTGGAGATTCATTCCAAGAGTGTTTTCATTGTTTAGAGTTAGTTCTCACGCATTATCATGAGAAATATTTGACACTCAGTTAGGAAAAATGCCATTTCATGGTCAAAAATGGCATAGTGGTAGGGCATGTCATCTCGAAGGAAGGTATCAAGTTTGGCAAAGCCAAGGTGGACCTCATCATTGATTTTCCACCTCCGCGATCAGTGAAAAATATACGCTCCTTCCTTAGTCATGTTGGGTTCTATAGAAGATTTATCAAAAACTTTAGCAAAATTGCTAGGCTTTTAACACATCTACTGTCTAAGGAAGTGCCATTCAATTTCATACCAGATTGTCTTAGAGTATTTGAGCATCTCAAGAAGGCGCTCACCACCACTCCTATCATTCATGCACCAGACTGGAGTTTGCCCTTTGAGCTTTTGTGTGACGCATCTGATTATGCTATCAGTGTCGTCCTTGGACAACGTATTGATAAGTAGCCACATATGATTTACTATGTAAGTAGGACACTCAATGACACCCAGTTGAATTCTCTACCACAGAGAAAGAGTTTCTGACAGTCGTTTTTGCACTTGAAAGTTTCACTCCTGCTTAATTGGATCGCGGATTATACTTTACACTGATCACACTGCTTAGAAATATTTGTTGACCAAGAAAGACGTAAAAGTAAGGCTTGTTCGATGGATCCTCATGTTATAAGAGTTTGATCTTGAGATACTAGATAAGAAAGGTGCTGATAATTTAGTAGCTGATCATTTGTCTCGCTTGCCCAACGGTCCAATTATGTTTTGCCCCATAAACGAATATTTCCTGATGAGCAATTGTTTTCACTGATGCGTGAACCATGGTTTGCTGACATTGTGAGCTATCTTGTGATAAAAAAGATTCCATCCCATTGGTCCAAGCAAGATCGATATAGGTTCATATTCCAAGTAAAATTTTTTTACTAGGATGAACCATATCTATTCAAATGTTATCCAGACCAGATCATACGTCGATGCAAAATCGATGATGAGATACAAAGTGTCCTCTCTTTATGTCATGATTTTGCTTGTGGAGGACACTTTGATCCCAGGAAAATGGCTGAAAAAGTGTTACAGAGTGATTTTTATTGGTCCACTCATTTCAAAGACGCTGTGGAATATTGCAAAACTTGCACACGATGCTAATTCGGAGACAAAATTTTACGGCACAATATGCTGCCTCTGCAACCTATCCTTGAGGTCGAAACATTTGATGTATAGGGTATAGATTTTATGGGACCGTTATCCAACTCATTTGGAAACTAATATATATTGGTCGCTGTTGATTATATTTCCAAATGGGTAGAGGCAATTGCCACAAAATTGAATAATAATAAAGTCATTGTCAAGTTCTTGAAAGAGAATATCTTTTCTCGATTTGGCATTCCTCAATCTATCATTAGCGATAACAGTACTCATTTCACTAACCGGTCATTTGAGGCGCTTATGCAGAAATATTCCATTACCCACAAGTTAGCTACACTGTATCATCTACAAACTAGTGGGCAAGTGGAAGTTTACAATTGCCAAATCAAACTGATTTTGGAAAAGACAGTGCATCATAACAGAAAAGATTGGTCATGTAAACTAGCGGATGCATTATGGGCCTACCGTACCGCTTACAAGACCAATATAGGCATATCTCCATATCGGTTGATATTTGCAAAAGCGTGCCATTTACCAGTGGAGCTTGAGCATAAGGCTTTATAGGCAATCAAATTTCTAAATTTTGAGCTCGAAAAAGCAGGCGAGCAGAGGAGGTTGCAACTTAACGAACTTGATGAAATTAGACGGGATGCATATAATAGTGCTAAGATTTATAAAGAGAAAACTAAAGTGTTTCATGATAAAGCGATCATTCACAAGTCATTTACACCAAGACAAAAAGTTTTCTTATATAATTTGAGACTACATTTACTCCTGGAAAAATTGAGGTCGAGATGGAGTGGACCGTACATAGTACGGACGATGCACCAACATGGTGCGATCGATCTCGAGGACCCTAAAAATGGTAAATTATTCAAAGTGAACGGTTAAAGATTAAAATATTTTTTAGATACTCGAGCAAGCGATAATATGGAGGTCGTGACACTTCACGACTCGATCTATGCATAGAGGCATGTATTTATTTGTATAATAGCATGTATATTATGTATATTGTGTTACTAATATGATGCAGGGTTAAAAATCAAATTGAGGAAAGGTGAGGGGCTTATTGAAGTTTACCATCTCTATAAAATCCCAAGTGTAGATACAAAAAAAAAAAAATTTGAAAATTGCTAAGTGGGCACACCAGCGGGTTGAAACTTTCCGTTGTTTATTTCGCTAATATTCCGTGATCCGATTTTTCAGGAATAATTAAAGCCGGATTTCAAAATTCTTCGGTCTATAAAACACAAAAAATTAACCGAAGAAGGGACATTTTTGGATTCGGGGATTCTTTGGGCAGAGTTGGGAGATTCTTTGGGGGAAGAGTCCAATTTTCCAGAGGCCGGAGTCCAAAAAATCCAGAGAGGAGTTCCTCAATTTAGAAAGATCGGAGTTCCTCAATTTAGAGAGATCTGATCGTCAACGGAGTATAGAAGTAAAGCTCCACCGCTGCCAGACCCACAAAAATAAAGGGGAATCGAAATCAATTGATCCTCATTCTTGTAATCTCGAATTTATTTTGTAATTTTTCTTTTATTGCTGTAATTCAAAATCAAATTGGCAATATTAAAGAAGATTCAAATTTTCGGGCATACAAGAATTGACGACCACAGTGGGAGTTTGGGCGGCGCAATCCAATATTTAAATATTTTTCGGAGCCTAGGCGTCATCGCCAGGTAACAATAAATAAATGTGAGGCGTCATCGCCCACCAAAATTGACAAGACGTCATCGTCTGTCAAAAAAAAAATTATGAGGTGTCATCGCCCATAAAGAAAAAAAAAAATTGACAAGACGTCATCGTCTGTAAAAAAAAAAAATTATGAGGAGTCATCGCCCATAAAAAAAAAAAATGAGGCGTCATCGCCCATAAAAAAAATTATGAGGTCGCCCATAAAAAAAAAAATTTTGAGGCGTCATCGCCCATAAAAAAAAATGACATGACGTCATTGTCTGTCAAAAAAAAAAAAATTGAGGCGTTATCGCCCACAAAAAAAAAAAAGAAATTGACAAAACTGGATACAACTCCAGGATGCAACCCGCAGATGGAATCTTGGGACCCGCGTGGACGCAACCCGCATATGGAAGCACGGGATGCAACCCGCAGATGGAATCTTGGGACCCGCGTGGACGCAACCCGCATATGGAAGCACGGGATGCAACCCGCAGATGGAATCTTGGGACCCGCGTGGACGCAACCCGCATATGGAAGCGCGCGATGCAACTCGCAGATGGAATCTTGGGACCTGCGTGGACGTAACCCGCATATGGAAGTGCGGGACGCAACCCGCAGATGGAAGCGCGGGCGCGGAACGCAACCCACAGGTGGGTGGGGCCCACCTGGGTCACCCGCACTTTTCTCCCTCTCTCCCGCACGAAAAAAATAAAAAAAATAAAGAATAAAAATAATATTAATAAAAAGGCAAAAAAAAAGGAAAAAAATAGAAAGGGTGTTATCGCCCACAAAAAATTGACAAAGTAAAAAAAAAAATAATAATAATTTAAAAAAAAAGAAAAAAAAACATGCAGTATGAGTGTTCTACCTATGGGTTGTATCCCACGGATGCACCCGCGGATGCCAAAAAAATAAATAAATAAATAAATAATAAAAAAATAAAAAAAATTAATTAAAATATAAAAATATAAAAATATTTAAAAAAATATATAAAAATATAAACAAAAAATAAAAATAAACAAAAAATAATAATAAATAAAAATATATTTACAAGGCCTCATCGCTTACCAAAATAAATAAATAAATAAATAATAAAATAATAAAATGCTAGGCGTCATCACCTAAAAAAAAAAAATTAATTTAAAAATTTTAAAAGGCGTCATCGTTTATAAAAAAAAAAAAAGAACATCATTGCAAACAAAAAAAAAAGAGAGAGAGAGATAAAGAAATAAAAATGTATATATAAAACAAAATAAAATAAAAAAATGATGAATTGCCCAACGCTACTAAGGCTACGGGAAGAGAATAAATTTCTCGCCAACCCCACCATACTGGGGGTAAAAAGTATGAATTGTCCAACGCCGCTAAGGCTACGGTAAGAGAATAAATTTCTCGCCAACCCCACCATACTGGAGGTAAAAAGTATGAATTGCCCAACGCCGCTATGGCTACGGGAAGAGAGTAAATTTCTTGCCAACCCCACCATACTGGGGGTAAAAAGTATGAATCACCCAATGCCGTTAAGGTAACGGGAAGAGAATAAATTTCTCGCCAACCCCATCATACTGGGGGTAAAAGCATGAAATGCCCAATGCCGCTAAGGCAAAAGGAAGAGGAAAAGTTTGGTATTTAAACCCTAACGAAACCCTCGATAACTCACCATGCTGAGGATAATAGCATGGCTAGCCCAACTCATACGGTAGTTGGTAAAGGTAAATCAAACCCGTTGATAGCTGGGGGTTTGCTAAAAATCCCATGGCAAATCTGTCACAACAGTATACATCGCTGCCCTAAGCTGCTAAAGTAAAGGGAAGAGGAAAAATTTGGCATTTAAGCCCAAACGAAATTCTCAACAACTTACTATGCTGAGGGGAATAGCATGGCTAGCCCAACTCAAACGGTAGTTGGTAAAGGTAAATCAAACCCGTTGATAGCTGGAGGTTTGCTAAAAATCCTAATCAGATAAATCTCTTGTCAAGTTAAGATTTCATCTCTGACAACAAAACTTTTCTGGTCATTTTTCTCCAGCAGAGCAAGTGACACTCCAAAATATTAGTCAAGTTAAAATCATACCTCTGACATCATAATTCAAAATCAAATGAGATAAGATCCGATTAAATCCCCTGTCACGTTAAAAAAATCACCTCTGACAGAAAAGAAAATTCACACTTCGTCAAGTCCAACATTACAAACTCTGATGAACGTGCTTTTGATGTCGTTAAGTTAAAATCACCTCTGACGAAAATCATCTCCCTATCAAGTTAACAGTCACCTCCGATAGTCCAATTCCAAGACTAAGTACGTTAACCGTTACCTCTATTTAGTCAGCTTGTCCCTATCACGACCAGATCCTCTGAATAGGTCAAGCTCCAAAACACGTTTAAAGTCACCTCTGTCTTTTCCTGACTCGTCATACTAGATGTCACTGAACGGTTAGGATTAAAATAAGCACGTTAATATTATACCTCTGCTTGACCTAAAATAAGCATGTTAACATCATACCTCTGCTTGTCATCTAATGAGTACGTTAAAATCATACATCTGCTTATTATTGAATAAATGAATATGTTAACAGTTATCTCTATCGACCAAATCTTTAAAAAGGTCTATAACCAAAATTAAAAAATCCAAAGTATTTCGAAATTCAGTACGGTTCAATACAGAACTTCGAAAACTTTGGAGGGGGTTATGTAGATACAAAAAAAAAAAATTTGAAAATTACCAAGTGGACACACCCGCGGGTTGTTTTTCGTATTTTTTGGTTTCCGTTGTTTAATTCGCTAATATTCCGTGATCTGATTTTTCAGGAATAATTGAAGCCGGATTTCGAGATTCTTCGGTCTATAAAACACAAAAAATTAACCGGAGAAGGGACTCTTTTGGATTCGGGGATTCTTTGGGCAGAGTTGGGAGATTCTTTAGGGAAGAGTCCAATTTTCCAGAGGCCGGAGTCCAAAAAATCCAGAGAGGAGTTCCTCAATTTAGAGAGATCGGAGTTCCTCAATTTAGAGAGATCGGATCGTCAACGGAGTACAGAAGTAAAGCTCCACCGCTGCCAGACCCACAAAAATAAAAGGGAATCGAAATCAATTGATCCCCATTCTTGTAATCTCGAATTTATTTTGTAATTTTTCTTTTATTGCTGTAATTCAAAATCAAATTGACAATATTAAAGAAGATTCAAATTTTCGGGCATACACCAAGCAGCCCAACTTATTCCCCCAAATAACCCAAACCCTAGCTGCCTCCTCTCCCCCCAAATCCTCCTTGGCTATCTTGATTTTTTTTCTCTGCAGGCCAATGCAGAATCATCAATCTCTGCTCCAACCAGTGGTGACCAGAGATCTAGACTCACCAAGAACTCCATTCTCCACAAAAATGTGCCCCTGAGGAGCAATTTATGCCACTAAATAGCTGCATAGTGCTGCCAAACAGCGGCCAAAATTGGAAATTTCCCCCTGAAACTGCAGGGAAGGTGATCTTTCTCTATTCTCTATTTACAGTTTTATTAGAATAATTTTGTGAGATGACTGTTAAAATATCATGACACGTTTTGTTTGTGAAATGTTTTTCGGGGAAAGTTTTTCTGCATTCAGTGTATATTTCTTAGCCACGATTGAAACTCTAGGATGGAATTATCTTATTTACACGCCTAATTCATTCTATATCTCAGAGCTGGTAGAGGAATTTTATGCAATTTTGCAAAATCTGATATTTCGGAATATCGCAAAACCATAAAACACCACTGGCATGGAGAAATACATGAAATGCATGCAGCGGCTATCTTGGCATCCACCGGTATCCTCCTTCACCTTGGGAATCAAACCCCAGGCATGATTGAGGACTATCTTCTACGGATGGGTCCGAATTGCAGAATAACACGAGATGGAGGGATCAACAATAAGACACTATATCGCAATATACATGCGACTTGCCGCTGGATCAACACGAATGTGTTGGGAACTACATATATGTCATCTTTTTACACACCCACACTACACATTGTTGATTGTATTATGTGTCAAGATATTCACTTTTGTATGTGCACACAACTAATAAACATTATTATTGATGCTAAGATATGGTCGATGACTAGTTTGCCTCTACCATGTCTAATCACACAATTGTGTCGCGAGTTTATGTCTAGTGCCGAATTTGATGCATATACACCCTCACGAGTTTTTATAGCTGTAGAACACACTTCAGTGACATATCACGCTGCTATTCCAGAGGATTGGAATAGAAATCCAGATGAAGAAAATATATATGCCACTAAATTAACACAAGAGGAGGATGATGCCTTTTTTGACTAAGACTTGCCAGCTGATTCCACTGAATAAATCAACATTGTCTGGCAAGGTCTTGGAAAAATTTGGCGTCAACTGAAACAAATCGATCTAGGAGAGTCTTCAACTGCCGGTGCACGTCGCGCACCAGGAGAGTCTAGTAGGAAGTAAAGAGGACGACACTAATGATTTGTGTAAGGGGGCATACACAAGTTTAGGTGTGGAGGAGTGGATTAGGAGATTTTTATTTTCTAGGATTTTCTATGATTTTTAAGATTTTTATTTTATTTTTAGGATTTTTTATTTTATTTTTTAGATTTTTGGGTTTCTTTATTTAGCACTTTGGATAGTTTTTAAGGTAACTAACTAAAAAAATTAAAATTTAAAAAAAGAAAAGAATAAGAAAATTTAGTTATTTTCATCAATAGATCAACCTAATTATAGATAAAGGGATAAATTTAGATTTGAAATTGAATATGATAGTAGATTGGACGATATACTTTAAATATTATGTAAAAGATTAAAATTCAAAAAATAAATACTGCTAACAGTAGCTTTGAGGCAAGTATACATCTATTTTTCACTTCATAATAATCTATTAGGTTAAGAATAAAGATAATAATGATTGAGTAAGTCTTCTCTCTCTACAAAAAATAAAATAAAATAATAAAAGTGAGAATAAAAAATGGGGAGCGACTGGTATTAAGGCAATAGTCTCGAGAGTGATAAAATAATAGGGTGTGCTTGGTATTAAGGTAATAGCCTCAAGAGTGAAAAAAGAGTATGATCCGAGTAATCGGATACTTTGCGCCTAAGCAAGTGTGAATATTCGCATGAACGGTGAAACTCTGAAAAAAAGAGAGAAAAAATTGTTATGAGAGAGAAGATGAATCATGAGTTGGAGTTGGAGTCTAACACCGAAATATACTATCACACATGCACATAGATGTATAGGAGCCAATGGATTATCTGTTGTAGGTATTGAAAGATAGAATTTAATTTTTTGATTAGAATGATAAGTGTATCTGATATGACGCTTGATTTGAAAATTGATATTCTAAATGCGTTTTTGAGTTTGTATATTAGTGAGATTAATTGATGAAAATATCATAAAAAAGGGTTTTTCTTTCTTTTGTATAAAATTTTTATTTTTCTGGATTTTCGGTTATCCTTATTTCTCTTTTTTTATTTCTTAATATATTTTCTTCCCGAATTTTGTGGGTATATTCACTGCAAAACCTCACGAGACACAACTCGTCCACTAGGATAACCTAGGGGTTTAAAAGCTTGTTGCACGTGCTAAGTATAATCGCGATTCCTGAGAAAGTGAGTTAGGATTTTCTTCTTTTTTTTTAGGGTTAGGTTTTGCTAGAGGACTATAAAAAATAGGTGTGGGGTATGATGAGTACTATATGTTGCATATTTATAACATTCATACAATCTATTTTTATATTTAAATAATGTTATTCGGATATTTTTAGTGTCTTTTTCAGATAATCCGATTCATACAAAGAGATGGCATGAAATCAGAGCCCGATTAGGAAACCAAGTCCGGAAAAGAGTTTAAAAAGAGTAAAACTACAAGATTGAGATACTGCAGAGAGTCAAAGTCTCATACAATTAGGAGAATCAAAAGATTAAGATAAGAGACTCGTACAGGAGAAAATCAGAGATTTTCTCCAAGGTTCTGCCGCTATTTGGCGGCTTTTTGCCGCCAATAGGTGACAGAGTGGGCCCACCTCTGGGTGAAATTTTAGTGAGGGCTTCGATGTAATTTTTTAGTTTCACAGTTATATTAAAATTAGGATTTGAGTTCCGAAACCTATATATTGGCCGTATCCTTATATTCTAGAGTTTCAGATAGAAATAAATCATAAAGGAAATAGGATATAGTTTGTACTCGGATTTTATTAATAAAAATTAGGGCTTGCTGAAGGGGTGACGGCCACAATACCATACTCCAGAGGTACGCCATTGTTTTCAAGTCTTTATTTGCTTTTTAAATACAGTTAATTGCATTCTAGTATAGATTTATTTGCTTTCTAGATTAAATTTATTTGCTTTCATGAATAAAAATAGGATTTTGCTTACTAGAATTATGAGTAGTTAATTTAGCTTAGCTCTAGGATGTAAATGAAACTAGAATCCACCATGCATTTGCTCTCTAATATTTTCTTCCTAATTAAAATAATAAAGACATGATTTTTCTATGAAAAGATTAAAATACAAGAACTCAAAGATTAATACTTTGATAGGTTATACTTGAGTTAAGTTTCTTGATAGACTATACTTAGTTAGGGTTTGGGATTGTTGATTTTCACTGTCTTTATTGAATTATCTAATGATTTAGTTTGCTTTCATGAAAATTAAATTTTCTGATGAGTTATACTTGCACACTACTTAATAGCTCATACTTAGAGCACTTTAAATAAAAATTAAAACTAAAAGATTGATAATAGAAGTAAATATATGGTTGAAAACTAGTGGATTATAAATCCTAGGCTAATTAGAATAACTCAATTTTAACTTAGAATCTTTGGTTAGTCCGTTAAAATAATAGGAATAGCAAGAATCATAAAACACCTGAGATTTCTGTGGGAAGACCTGTAAAGTGC
This sequence comes from Dracaena cambodiana, assembly GCA_036321105.1. Classification (NCBI taxonomy): domain Eukaryota; kingdom Viridiplantae; phylum Streptophyta; class Magnoliopsida; order Asparagales; family Asparagaceae; genus Dracaena; species Dracaena cambodiana. The sequence continues at coordinate 27,513,252 of JAYEPQ010000012.1, read as the reverse complement.
TACAATCAACACTGTATGCTTGCAGTTAAATTATCACATCACCATCATAGAGGCTATGGACGTCCTTTTGCAATTATCTACAACCTGATAGGACAATCCAACCTTCATGTATAGTATTTTTTTGAATATGGGACATTTTAAGATTAAATCTGTAGTAGTTCAAATTTTGACTAAATTCCATATGATGAATGTGGAGAGCTCTTATTTGCCCCTTCGAAAATTTGATGAGGTTTGCTCTGGTATTGATCTTCAAAACATTACTATAGAGCAACTGAAGTTTAAGCTCCTTCTCTATAAAGGATAAAACAAAGAAATGACTACGCTCATTACGTCCTAAATTCAATAAGAACATGGTATGAGATGCAAAAAGAATTCTTAAAGAAATTCTTTTTTTCACATCAAGCAAATTATATACGAAAGCAAATTCTCAATTTTTGTCAGAAAGAAAATGAGCCTTTGTTCTACTATTGAGATAGATTTAAAGATTTACTACTCTCATACTCACATCATGACTTCGAGATTTGAAGGACTATAAGTATCTTCTATCAAGAGCTAAACACTACAACCAGGCAATTTATAGAAACTATATAATGATGAATTTTTTAGCAAGGACACTAATGAAGCATGAAAATATCTTAACTCACTTGCCGAGAATTCACAAGCCTACGAAATTGAGGATTTTTCAGAAAGAAACTAATTAATAGATAAGGCTTAGAATAAAGGTAGACTTATTAAATTGGGAGAAACCGAACATATAGATGCACAATTAATCACGATCACAAAGAAATCTGAAGATTTACTTGCTAAGAAAAACATAAATAGTTAAGGCAATAAAAAATTTCCGGAAGTTTGTGTTTTCTTATAAGGACATATAACTCATAATTGTCTATCAATTTATGCTTTTAAGTAAGTACTAAATGAACAAGCTAATGCCTTTAATTTTTGTTCCTTAACCAGCAAATAACCTTTATTTACAAACCTATAATTTTGGTTGAAGGAACCATCCAAATTTTCAATGGAAACAGAATTCTCAACAACAGTTTAACCATAAAAATAAACCACCGACTAATTTGACACCACAACAATACGTCCAACCTTCCAATCAACCTTTGGTGATTAACCTGAAAGCGGAATCTTGAGGATAATAATATGTAGCTATAGTAGAGAATGGATAAAATAATCCAAGCACAACAGCAGTTCATCCAGTCGCAACAAACGATCAACAGTCAGAATGTGATAGTTTTTAGTGATATACGATCTCAAATAAGCCACCTTAGTTCTGCTCTGCAAATAAAGAAAAATGGTAAATTATCATCTCAACAGGAGGCCAGCACTTCAGGGAAAGTTGGAGGTATAATTGTTATTAATTCTTCAGTGGCAACGATATACATGACATACCTACGATAGTTAGTTTGCAAAATAGAAAAGACTTGATGAGCTGGTTTCTAAAAGAGATGTTGAGGAGAAATATGGCGATGATTCAGTACAACAACCTAAAGATGACAATTCTAAAGAATCCACTTCCACAACTTACAAGCCACCTATACCGTTTTCCCAATGATTGAAAACTAAAAATATTAATGTATCTTATGCTAATATTTTAGAAATTTTCAAACAGGTACAGATCAATATTCCTTAGCTGGAAGCAATTAAACAAGTTTCCTTATATGCAAAATTCTTGAAACACTTGTGTACAATCAAAAGTTGTTGCAATGTACAAAAGAAAGTATTTCTCACAGAGCAGGTAAGTGCATTATTCCACTTTGAAATACCTCTTAAATACAAGAATCATGTATATCCAACTATTTCATGTGTGACAACACAACATTGAGAAAGCTCAATACGATTAAGGAGTTAGTGCAAAACATTTTTCCATATTCAGTCTACAAGCAACTGAGTCTAAGAGAACTTAAACCTACACCTATTACACTATAATTAGCTGATAGGTCAGAAAGGTATTCTAAAAGTATCATGGAAGATGTCAATGCGGATTGAAAACTTCTACTTTTTGGTGGATTTTATAGTTATCGACACTGCACTTATAAAGAATTCACGTATTCACATCTCCATTATCCTCAAACATCTATTTTTAGGTACGGCTAATGCAGTTAATAATTACAGTAATGGTGTGGTGAAACTATCAATTCGTAATTTGACCCTTGAGCTCAATGTTTTTAATGTCAGCAAACAATCAAATATTGACAATAATGAATTGCAGGACATTAATTATATTGAAGAAATTCATGAAGATGGAGACATTATATCATTGTGCATCTCCAATCCTTAAGGGCTTGCATTGACAATGAATGATGGTTTTCTTGAATGACTCAAATCCTAACACACAGTTAGTATCATAAAATGTTTAACTGATGCTCAATATTCAAATGTTATTGGATGGATTCCAAAAATGGAAGTAAATGAAGAGTTACCTCAAAGTACAATACCATTCAATATCCAAGCGCCAATACTCGAGCTAAAACGCTACCCGAGGAGCTCAAGTATGCATTTTTAGGAGCTAAGAAAACTTTTTCAGTAGTTATCTTAGTGCATCTTGATGATAATCGGGAGAGCGATTACTCTCGACATTGCGAAAGTATAGTGTTGCTCATGGATGGAATATGGCGGACATCAAAAGCATGGACCCTTTTATTTGTACACATCCTATCACTTTGAAAGATGGAGCCAAGCTATATATTAAGATTGACATTAAAAATAAAATTAGAAGTATTTTCGTTTTTTGGAAGTAAAATGCAAGATTTGAAGTATTTTATATGTCATATTTATATGATTGACATCGTAGTATTGATGTTTATATGATAATAGTTTTTATATAAGCATGATTGTGAATTTAAATCCAACAATACGATATATGAATACTTAAGATTTGAATTAAGTATGCACTCTGAACACTTACACAATGAGTCATGAAAAGTTAATAATAAAGAGAAAATTTAAAAGAAGGCCTATCTTGTATAGATATAAAAATATATATTTATATATATACATATTTATAGGAGTGTGCCTGGTATTAAGGTAAAGATGTTCTACAGAAAAAATAAATAAATAAGAGAAAGTAAGTATTAAGTAGTTGGGTTCATGCACTTTGATAAGCATACATATTTACCCGAACAATACTTATGGACTTTTATTTTAAACATAAGCTAAGTAACTAGGTATTTGTACCTCAGGAAGCATAAGTGTTTCACATGAATAGCAAGTGTTTATAAAAAAATATAAATAAATCAATATACATACACACACATACACACATACACACAAAAAGGGTTCCTATAAGTTTGATTAGAACTTAAAACTTAACAAAAGTGCATAGGAGATAATAATTGAAAGTAAAAGTATATCTGAGATACGATTTCAATGATCATGATAGATACATAAAAATATTAGATTATATGTAATTTATTAAGATTGATAACTTTATAAATAGCTATATGCATATCTCTAATTGAGTTTGATATGGAAATATATATATATATATATATATATATATATATATATAAGATATAAAATATTATTCTTTTTCTTTATTGTACACTTATCCTTATTTTTCATTTTATTTATTTCTTGAACCCAACATTTCTTGATGTTCGTTGATAGCATCACTGAAAACCCTCACGAGATAACAATCGTCTATGTAACCTAGGGGTTTAATGGTTTATTGTATGTGCTAAATGCAATCGTGATTCCTATGAAAGTGAGCTAGAATTTATTTCCATTTTAGTAAGGATTTATTTGGTCTTCTTAATTTGATAATTTTGCTAAGGACTAAAAAAACTCATGTTGGGGGTGTGATTACGAGTAAAAAGTTTAGTTCTTTTAGTTTATTTTGTGTACTTATAATCCAATTTTAATGACTAATACAAAAAATTAGTGATAAATTATTTTAATTAATCTAACTTTCCACTTTAATATTTTTATAGTGTTTTATAGTTTTTTTTAGGGTTCTATGTGGAAGGAAATTGAAAAATCAAAGCATATTTGAAATATCAGTTTAAAACTATGATTTTACTGGTTTGGCTATCGACAACTATCTGTCAGCTATTGTCAACCATTGACTAAGACAGAACTCAAGAGCAGCCTTTGACAGGGTTGTAGATGGAGTTTTGGACAAGCGCGGCTGCAAAAGTTATTATTTGAGGGTTTTGAGAGAAAAGAGATTTTCCTTATGAATAGAATTCTTGTTAGGTTTTTGAGACGTTATAAATACTCAATGTAATTTAGTGTCTTAAGAGATAGAGAAAGCTATATGGTATATTAGAGAGATTATTGAGTTTTATGTTTTTAGTTTTATACTCTTTCATAAATATTAGCAAAAGAATCTCCTTTATTCATTCACCGACGGCTATAATGAATATGAGTGGCTAAATTCTTGCATTGGTTCATCGAGATAACGAACTCTAAAAAATTTACTAGTATGTGTTTTATTTACTTATCATGTTTGATTGAGTTATGTAAATATAATTTTTTTTTAGTTCCCTATTATCTTATTAGGTTTTATATATAATTTTAAGTGTTTGATAATGTATAGTTTAATGATATATTCGTAGATTAGTTTTTGACGTACCATAAACTCTTGATTATGCTTGAAAAGTGTAATTATTTTAAATTATTTTATGCTAGCGTAATACAATTTTATTGATTAATACAAGAAATTAATAAAAATTATTTTTATTAATCAATTCCTTACTATGATGTTTTTCTAATATTTTCTAGTATTTTTGCAGGATTTTATATGCAAGGAAATTGAAGTATTAAAAAGTATATAAAATATCAGCTTAGAATTGTATATTTACAGGACTGGTTGTTAACAACTAGTAGATAGTTGTCGATAGCAGTTGACTCTATGAAGAATCCGAGAGCTGCTGTCGAAGGGAGTGGCTGCAATTTACTTGAGGATTTTTTAGAGAATTTAGAGTTTTCATGTAAATAGAATTCCCATTCGATTTTGTAAGGCTATAAATAGCCAAGGTAACTCAAATTTTGGAATGCTTTATTAATGCTTTTTGAATACTTTTGAGTTGAAATAATTATTAGATATTCAAAATTTAGTTTTTGTACTCGTTTATAGAAATAAAAAAAGAACTCTTTTTCACTTTATTCATGGCTATAATGAGTATGAGTGGCTACATTCTTGAGTTGGTTCAGATGGAATAATAAACCCTAGATGATTTACTAGTATATAATTTTTATGCTTATTGATTTTACTTGATTTATGTGAAATTGATATATTTGATTCTCCATTATCTTTGAAGGGTTAAGATATGATTTTAAATTTTTGATATTTTATTATTTGAAGATATATTTGTTGCTTAGTTTTTATATACTATAGATTTTTTACGTACGGTGTATGCTTAAACTTTCAACTTTTATTTTTATTATTCATATTGCATACTTAGATAAACTCAAAATTCATATAAGATTAACTGGGAGAAGTCATTCAAAGTATCAAGTTTGCAAATTTATTTGATTTTGTGCTTTATTGATTTTTTTTCTGATTATATGAAGACCACGTGATTTATGCAACTAAGATAAAGTATAAATACATCTAGTAAATTATCCTATGGGGACTTGCATCCATCTGCCCAATAATTTTAATTAAAATAAATTTATATTCTTATTAATTTAGTCTTAGATTTAAATTAATAAAAATCTGATCTTTATTTTTCTTTTACTTCCATAATTTATTCTTAGTGTTACACAATAAAAAAAATAATCCTCGAGAGAATGATAATTGGTTGCAACCTTTGTACTATTGTCGGAATCATACTATTGTATTATACTTTAGTATAGATTACATTTGCTATGTTATTAATTTTTGAGATTCTAAATTTGCATGATCAGTTGGAGGAAAATACTCAAAAAATTATTAATTTAATAATATTAAAATTATCTTTCTAATTACTTCAAAATTTTAGTTTATTTATTCTGGACATCAAAACAACAAACGGATAATTTTGTAGTATTCCTCTCGTTCAGCACTATGAACTACTTAATTTGGTAGGATTCGGAGAACGTTACATGGAACCAAAATTATTAAATTATTAAATAAATAAATTTTTTATTTAACCCAATCTCTTCCCCCACGTCATTGTTTGCGGTCAAGAGAAGAGGGAGTCAGTGGTGTGCTGTCGAGTAGAGAATAAGGGTGGCATAGGATAAAAATTAAGCATCACACCCTCTCTCTTATCACTCTCTGCTTCAATCTCTCCCTCACTTTCTATTTTCCTTTCTCAGTCTCTTTGTCAGCATCAACAGAGCCGAAAGAAAAAAAAGAAAATAAAAAATAAAAAGAGAAGAAGAAGGAGAAGGAGAAAGGGAAGAAACGAGATTTGACAAATCGAAGGAGATTAAGGAAATCCTATGTAAATAAAACACTTCCTTTCTTCTATTGATTATTTTTCTGTTAATTATATAATTTTTCTTTTTGATTGTATTATTTAGAAGTAATTAAATGTTGGTCATTTTGATAAAATTAAGTTTCGCTTTGGAGTAAAAAATTTATTTTAGGTATGAAAATAATCACATTTATAATTGTGTACATTACAATAAATTTTGCAAATAGGTAAATAAATAAAAATAAAAAATAAAAGAAAAAGGAAAAGAAGAAAAGGAAGAGGAGGAAGAAGTATCAGAGAAAAGAAAGAAAGAGAGAGAAAAAAAAGAGATGGGCTGGGCCGAGAGGAGAGAAAGAAAAAGAAAAGAAAAAAGAAAAAGAAATAAGGGAACTGGGCCTGTCCCAGTTCAGAAAAAAATAATATAAAGAAAAAAAAGTAGCGGGCTTGGATTTAACTTGGACCAAATAAAATTAGAGTAACAGACTCAGCCGGCCAGCCCAGCCCAGAAGAAAAAAAAAATGAGAAAAAGAAAAGATTAAAAATAGGGAACTTGGCCTGGCCTAGCCCAGTAAAAATAAAAGAAGTAGGCCGGATTGCACTTGGGCCAAAAGAAGAAGAAAAAAATAATAATAAATTTAAAAATAGTGGGCATGGACCTTAATTGGGAATAATTGATAGATAGAAATAATGCAGTATTATTATATGATGTACTTAGTTCCCAAATTGGGTCATTGATTGACATTAAGAATGAAACCAGATTATTAAAATAATTTTAATGATATGCATTGTGATATAATTGTGCACTAATATATCATGTGTTAATTTATCATGCTACAACTCATGTGCTTTAATATTACAAGTAATGTGCTTTGAAATTACAAATCATGTGTTATGATACCACATGTCATGTACAGTCATGAAAAATACAAGCATGTTATCATGAATTGAAAAATAATTAAAAAAGGGTTATAAAATTTTTATGTACATAATTCATTATGAATACGGGGATGCGAGAAACTATATGATGGATAAGAGTCTTACCGTATAAGGATTGATTGTATTGTTAGGGCCGAAATTTTTTTACTGCAGCGACCTGGGTGATTACTGAATCACCAATTGATAATTACCCAGAGTGGTATGTCCGTTACTGTAATACAGTACGGAAATTGATTGTAGTGCCTAGCGGTATATCATGGTTCAGTGCCATGAATATTGTGGCCGGGCTCCGGGTATGCACGGGCACTTATACGACAATGGAGAATAGCGCTATCTTATCCATTAATACAGTTTCTATAATTAAATTGGACGATGACTGAGACCAATAAAATATAAAATTAAATAGATAGAGCAGTTATTGTCATGTTTATTTATATATGCATTATGTAGTTAGTGTCATATTTATTTATTTATGCATACTTACTTTCATGTTTAATTTATATGTATACAAACAACACTGACATAAACATACTCACACACACTGATATTCATGTACTATGATAGTACACAATTCCTCTTTTTTAAATGTGTTACTTGCTGAGTTTAATCCTCTGAGTTTTGAACCCAGATTTGGAACGTGAAGAAGGGGATCCAGCCCCAGTTGAAGATCCGTACTTCATTAGACAGATCGAGTGACAATAGGCAAGCGAAGTATCATCTGGAGAACCTTTGTATATTTTGTTTATATTTTCTTTTGTCTGAGCACTGCTTTTCTCTTTGATTTTTTTGTGTTCATATTTAAAACAGTATGCCATTTTATGTAATGAACTTTTTGTATAAATGAAATCTTTTCAGTTTCAGACATGTTATTTATTCATCTGATTGTGGTAATACGGTTATTTCAAGATCCTGTGACTGTTGGGTTGTCTAGTGCAAATAATAAGTAACATCCTCCGTTTTGGGAAGCAGTTGAAAAAAGGGGGTGTTACAGGGTGGTATCAGAGTCAAGGTTTAGGTGGAAGACCATATGACTATTGCCACATAAGAACATGTCTGTGACTTATTGTAATAATTATTTTTTATTCTTTGATACCTATCAGATCTAGTATCGTGCATATCCTATTATTTTCTATTCGTTTGAGGTATCTATCTTGAATTCTTTTTATTGATTCTTATCTAGTCCGTTGCAGAATAATGTCGACCCGATCTCCTGCGAGTACGAGTGCAAGTCCAATAGATGATACGTCTGATCTTAGGAGCCTAGTACAAAGAGTAGCACAGACGCCGAAGATCATGACAATGATATTAGAAAGAATGTTGCAGTCTAAAGAGCTAGAAAGGACCAAAATGGTGTCAGACTTTCGGAGACTGCAGCCATCAGTATTTTTTAGGACAGAAGGACTACTGAAGGCTGAACAGTGGATTGTGGATATGGAGAATCTTCTAAGGACTGTAAGAATTCCAAAAGAAAATCGAGTAGAGATAGTGTGTATTCAGTTGACTGATAAAGTTAGAATGTGGTGGCTTGCTGAAGAAGTAAAGCACAAGGAACCCCTAACCTTGGAGAAGTTTGTGGAAGCATTTCTTATCAAATTCTTTCATGAATCAGCAAGGCAGGAAATGAGGAAGAAATTTCTGACACTACAGTAAGGAGATCGGACTGTAAATGTCTATGCTGCAGAGTTCGTGAGGCTCAGTCAATTCTCTCCAAACCTGGTAGCTGATGAAGAGAAGGGAGCACATATGTTCCAACAAAGATTGAGGTATCAACTAAGGGAGCATTTAGCAGATCATAACTATAGGACTTACTCGGAGATGTTTGAAGCAGCGTGTCGCCTAGAGCAAGTAGCCAAGGAAGGGAGGCCGGCAACATTTAAAAGGCCATTTAATCAGGGAGCAAGTTCTTCCCAGAGATTTGGAGGCCCTCTGGCAAAGCGACAAGCTGTGGTTAATAAAGAAGGTCCTTTAGTATGCAATTTCTGCAATAAGCCGGGCATGTTCAAAAGCAGTGTAGAAGAGTTTTGAGGCTATATCTGATATGTGGGTCAGCAGATCATCAGATAACTAATTGTCCGACAGCACAGTCAAGACAACAACCAGCAGGCAGAGTTCTTTATCAGCCAGCATCGAGATCAGTTGCTGTAGGACTACAGGATCAGAGGACTGAAGGACCGAACTAGAAGAGATCTTTGGAGACACAATAACAAGCCTATGCCAGAGCCCAAAGAGAAGCAGGACTAAGACAAGAACAGATTGGACTAATGGATGCTGAGGAGGCTCAGACCACTGGGGGAGTCGTGGCAGGTACGATTTTAGTTGGCAATATACCAGCAACTGCTCTATTTGATTATGGAGTTTCACACTGTTTTATCTCTATCATGTTTGTTTTCCGCAATTCTATTGATTTTACAATCTTACCTGCGGGGTGGAATATTAAGATTGGGAACGGTAATATCATGACTAATAAGAAATGTAGGCTATGTCTCTTAGTAATTAAGAGAAGAGAATTTTATCCCAACTTGTTAGTTATCAACGGAGGAAGATGTGATGTTATCTTAGGTATGGATTGGTTGAGTAGCTTCCATGCGGTGATAGATTGCAGGAAAAGAAGGGTAATATTTCAGATTTATGACTATTCGGAGTTTGAATTTATTGGTGGAAGTCAATCTTTAGAACCAGCTAAATTTAAGGTGTCCTCAAAAGGAGGAGTTTTGGAGGCTATGGAAGTAGGAGAAGGAATGATCCCAGTAATATCAGAATTCTTATATATATTTCCTGAAGAAATACCTTGACTACCACTAGTAAGGGCAATAGAATTTACTATTGATATTATCCCTGGAGCTGAACCAGTTTGTAGGCCACCTTATCGAATGGGAGCTGTAGAGCTAGAAGAAGTTAAGAGACAAATAGATGAGCTACTAAAGTTGGGTTTTGTGAGGCCCAGTATTTCATCTTGGAGAGCTCCAGTATTATTAGTAAGAAAGAAGGATGGAGTTAAAAACTGTGTGTGGACTATAGAGGTTTGAATGAAGTAACCATCAAAAACAAATATCCATTACCAAGAATAACTGATCTGTTTGATCAATTGGGTGGAGCAAGGGTGTTTTCGAGGATAGATCTTCGTTCTGGATTCCATCAAGTAAGGGTCCGAACAGAAAATATTCCAAAAACTGCATTCAGAACCAGACAGGTCATTATGAATATTTGGTGATGCCATTTGGAGTAACTAATGTTCCAGTAGTATTTATGAATCTGATGAACCATGTTTTACTTAGTATCTGGATAAATTTGTGGTGGTGTTTATTGATGATATATTAATCTACTCCAAGAATAAAGAAAAGCATGCTGAGCATTTGAGAATAATTTTGCAAACTCTTAAAAAGCAAAAGTTATATGGAAAACTGAGTAAATATGAATTTTGGTTGGATAAGCTTGCTTACTTGGGTCACATAGTTTCAGGAGATGGTGTATCAACTGATTCTAAGAAGATAGAAGCTGTAATGGATTGGCCTGTACCGAAATCAGTATCGGAGATTCGGAGTTTCCTGGGGTTGGTTAGATATTATAGGCGATTTGTACAAGACTTTTCAAAAATCGTGTCTCCTCTAACTAAATTGATTAGGAAAGGAGTGGAATATGTCTAGACAGAGGAATGTAATAAGGTATTTGAAGAATTAAAATAGAGACTGACAACAGCATCAGTGTTGGCAATTACAGACAATTCTGGGGGAATGAAGGTCTACAGTGATACTTTAAAACAGGGATTGGGGTGTGTGTTGACACAAAATGGGAGAGTGATTGAGTTTGCATCACGGCAGTTGAGACCCCATGAGAGAAACTATCCAACTCATGACTTGGAGCTAGCAGCAGTGATTCATACTTTGAAAACTTGGAGACATTATTTACTATGATAGATGGTAGAAGTATACACTGATCATAAGAGTTTGAAGTATATTTTCACTCAGAACGAACTGAATATGAGACAGAGGCGATGGTTGGAGTTGGTAGTAGATTATGATTTAGAAATTAAGTATCACCCATGAAGGATTAACAAAGTGCCAGATGCACTGAGTAGGAGGTCTACAGTAGAGAGATTAACTCAGCAGAAAGAACTTTAATGGAGATGCAAAGAATGGAATTGGAAATAATTTTACCAGGAGAGACAGTACAATTTATAGAGATACAGTTGCAGTCACCATTGATCCCTGTAATGCCCCCGTTTTTCAGCTGCTTCCCAAAACGTAGGACGTTACTTATTACTTGTAATAGACAACCCAAGAGTCACAGGATCATGGAATAACCGTAATTATTGCCACAATCAGATGAATAAATAACATGTCTGAAACTAAAAAGATTTCATTTATACAAAAAGTTCATTACATAAAACGACATACTGTTTTAAATATGAACACAAAAGAGTCAAAGAGAAAAGTAGTGCCCAGACAAAAAGAAATGTAAACAAAATACACAAAGATTCTCCAGATAGTGATACTTCGCTTGCCTATTGTCACTCGATCTGTCGAATGAAGTACGGGTCTTCAACTGAGGCTGGATCCTCTTCTTCACGTTCCAAATCTGGGTTCAAAATCCAGGAGATTAAACCCAGCAAGTAACACATTTAAAAAGAGGAATTGTATACTATCATAGTACATGAATATCAGTGTGCGTGAGTATGTTTGTATCAGTGTTATTTGTATACATATAAATTAAACATGAAAGTAAGCATGCATAGATAAATAAATATGACAATAACTACATAATGCATAAATAAATAAACATGACAATCACTGCTCTATCTATTTAATTCTATATTCTATTGGTCTCAATCATCGTCCAATTTAATTATAGAAACTGTATTAATAGATAAGATAGCGCTATTCTCCATTGTCCTATAAGTGTCCGTGCATACCCGGGACCCGACCACAATATTCATGGCACTGAACCATGACATGCCGCTAGGCACTACAATTAATTTCCGTACTGTATTACAGTAACAGACATACCACTCTGGGTAATTATCAATTGGTGATCCAGTAATCACCCAGGCCGCTGCAGTAAAAGAATCCCGGCCCTAACAATACAATCAATTCTTATACGGCAAGACTCTTATCCACCATATAGTTTCTCGCATCCCCGTATTCATAATGAATTATGCACATAAAAATTTTATAACCCTTCTTTAATTGTTTTTAAATTCATGATAACATGCTTGTATTTTTCATGACTGTACATGACATGTGGTATCATAACACATGATTTGTAATTTCAAATCACATTGCTTCTAATATTAAAGCACATGACTTGTAGCATGATAAATTAACACATGATATATTAGTGCACAATTATATCACAATGCATATCATTAAAATTATTTTAATAATCTGATTTCATTCTCAATGTCAATCAATGATCCAATTTGGGAACCAAGTACATCATATAATAATACTGCATTATTTCTATCCATCAATTATTCTCAATTAAGGTCCGAGCCCACTATTTTTAAATTTATTATTTTTTGTTCTTCTTTTTTTTGGCCCAAGTCCAATCCAGCCCACTTTTTTTATTTTTTTCTTTTATTTTTACTGGGCTGGGCCAGGCCCAGTTCGCTATTTTTAATCTTTTCTTTTTCTCATCTTTTTTTTCTTCTGGGTTGGGTTGGCTAGCCCAGTCTGTTACTCTAACTTTTTTGGCCCAAGTTAAATCCAAGCCTGCTACTTTTTTTTCTTTATATTATTTTTTTCTGAACTGGACCGGCCCAGTTCCTTTATTTCTTTTTCTTTTTCTTTTTCTTTCTCTCCTCTCGGCCCTGCCCGTCCTTTTTTTCTCTCTCTTTCTTTGTTTTCTCTGCTACTTCTTCCTCCTCTTCTTTTTCTTCTTTTCTCTTCTTTTCCTTTTTCTTTTATTTTTATTTTTATTTATTTACCTATTTGTAAAATTTATTGTAATGTACATAAATATAAATGTGAATATCCTCATACCTAAAATAAATTTTCTACTCCAAACCGAAACTTAATTTTAACAAAATGTCCAACATTTAATTACTTACAATAAAAAAAAAATTATATAATTAACAGAAAAATAATCAATAGAAGAAGGGAAGTGTGTTATTTACATCGGATTTTCTTTAATCTCTTTCAATTTGTCAAATCTCGTTTTTTCTCTTTCTCCTTCTCCTTCTTCTTCTCTTTTTATTTTTATTTTCTTTTTTATCTTTCGGCTCTGTTGATACTGACAAAGAGAGTGAGAAAGGAAAATAGAAAGTGAGGGAGAGATTGAGGCAGAGAGTGATAAGAGAGAGGGTGTGACACTTAATTTTTATCCTATGCCACCCTTATTCTCTACTCGATAGCACACCACCGACTCCCGCTTCTCTTGACAGCAAACAATGACGTGGGGGAAGAGATTGGGTTAAATAAAAAATTTATTTATTTAATAGTTTAATAATTTCGGTTCCATGTAACGTTCTCCGAATCCTTCCAAATTAATGTAGGTCATAGTGCTCAACGAGAGGAACACTACAAAATTATCCGTTGTTTCGATGTCCGGAATAAATGAACCGAAATTCTAAAGTAATTAGAAGGATAATTTTAATATTATTAAATCAGCAATTTTGGGAGTACTTTTCGGCCTCATAAGAAAAATCTCCAAAAATCCTAAATATTACAAAACTAATAATTGCGAAGACCGAATATCATTTGGGTTTGTGGATTTAAAGTTACGTTAACCGAAAGTTATTTCGGTGTCCAAAATTGATTTCGGTGAACTTATTCAGCACGACTGATCTCAAGAGAGCAATACAGGTAGCTCGAATTTTGGGATATTACAACCTACCCATCTAGCAAAAGAAATTTCGTCCTCGAAATTTCAAATTAGAAGACGTGCTTGTATTCACGGGTAACTACTAATATATAAAAATAAATCAATTGATATACCTGATCATGAGAAAAACTATGGGTACTTTGCCCTAATGTCCCTTTCAAGCTCCCAAATTGAATCTCTTGGTAATTGTGTATCCCAGGAAATAAGGACCAACGGTATCACTTTATTCTTAAAGACTTTCTCCCATTGGCCGATAATTGCTACGGGATGCTTCTCATACTTTAGGTCTGATTTCAAATTTACCTCGGACAGATCCACTACTTTGTGCTCTTCACCCAAATATTTCCTCAGTGGTGATACATGGAACACATCATGAACAGTTTTCACCTCTAGTGATAATGATAATCGGTAGGCAAGACTTCCAATTCTTTCAACGATCTCAAATGGTCCGATGTATCTTGAACTGAACTTTTCTTTCTTACCAAATCTAATCACACCCTTCATTGGGGATATCTTAATAAATACTTTATCTCCTACTTCAAACTCCAGTGGTTTTCTATATTGATCAGTCCATTTCTTTTGTTTGTCTTGAGCCGCCTTCATGTGTTTTCTGATAACTTTCACTTGCTTTGTTGCTTCAGTAATCAACTCTGGTCCCAAAATACTTCGTTCTCCAACCTCGTCCCATCATAATGGAGATCTGCATTTTCGCCCATACAAAGCTTCGTTTTCTATGTTGATCCAACCTCATCCATACAAAAGCTTCGTTCTCCAAACTCGTCCCAAAATACTTCGTTTTCTACGTTGATCTGCCCATTTCTTTTGTCTGTCTTAGTCGCCTTCATGTGTTCTATGATAACTTTCACTTGCTTTGTTGCTTCAGTAATCAACTATGGTCCCAAAATACTTCGTTCTCCAACCTCGTCCCAACATAATGGAGATCTGCATTTTCGCCCATACAAAGCTTCAAATGGTGCTATTTTGATCTCTCATGATAACTATTATTATAAGAAAATTCCACCATATACAAATAGTCTTCCCAAGATCCACCAAAATCCAACACGCATGCTCTAAATATATCTTCAGCTTACCATCCACAAATAGATGGTCAATCAGAATGGACTATCCAAGTACTTGAAGATATACTTAGGGCATGCATGTTGGATTTTGGTGGATTTTGAGAAGACTATTTGTATATGGTGAAATTTTCTTATAATAATAGTTATCAGGAGAGTATAAAAATGGCACCATTTGAAGCTTTGTATGGGCGAAAATGCAGATCTCCATTATGTTGGGACGAGGTTGGAGAACGAAGTATTTCGGGACTAGAGTTGATTACTCAAGCAACAGAGCAAGTGAAGGTTATCAGAGAACACATGAAGGCGGCTCAAGACAGACAAAAGAAATGGACAAATCAACGTAGAAAATCACTGGAGTTTGAAGTAGGAGATAAAGTATTTGTTAAGATATCCCCGATGAAGGGTGTGATTAGATTTGGAAAGAAAGAAAAGCTCAGTTCAAAATACATTAGACCATTTGAGACGTGGAAAGAATTGGAAGTCTTGCCTACCAAATATTATTACCATTAGAGATGGAAACTGTTCATGATGTGTTCCATGTATCACAACTGAGAAAATGTTTGGGTGAAGAGCACAACGTAGTGGATCTGTCCGAGATAAATTTGAAATCAGACCTAAAGTATGAGAAGCATTCCGTAGCAATTATCGACTGACGGGAGAAGGTCCTTAAGGATAAAGTGATACTGTTGGTCCTTATTTCCTGAGATAAACAATCACCAAGTGATTCATTTTGAGAGCTTGAAAGGGACATTAGGGCAAACTACCCATACATTTTCTCATGATCACGTATATCAATTGAATTTATTTTTATATATCAGTAGATACCCGTGAATACAAACACGTCTTCCAATTTGAAATTTCGAGGACGAAATTTCTTTTGTTAGGTGGGTAGGATGTAATACCCCAAAATTCGAGCTACCTGTATTACTCTCTTGAAACCAGTCGTGCTGAATAAGTCCACCGAAGTCAATTTTGGACACCGAAATAACTTTCGGTTAACATAATTTTAAATCTCCAAACCCAAATGACATTCGGTCTTTGCGATTATTAGTTTTGTAATATTTAGGATTTTTAAAAATTTTTTTTACGAGCCCGAAAAATACTCCCAAAATTGCTAATTTAATAATATTAAAATTATCCATCTAATTATTTCAAAATTTCGGTTTATTTATTCCAAACATCGAAACAACAAACGGATAATTTTGTAGTATTTCTCTCGTTGAGCACTATAACCTACATTAATTTGGGAGGATTCGGAGAACGTTACACAGAATCGAAATTATTAAATTATTAAATAAATAAAATTTATATTTAACCCAATCTCTTCCCCCATGTCATTGTTTGCTGTCAAGAGAAGCAGGAGTCAGTGGTGTGCTGTCGAGTAGAGAATAAGGGTGGCATAGGATAAAAATTAAGCGTCACACACTCTCTCTTATCACTCTCTGCCTCAATCTCTCCCTCACTTTCTATTTCCCTTTCTCACTCTCTCTGTCAGCATCAACAAAGATGAAAGAAAAAAAGGAAATAAAAAGAGGAGAAGGAGAAGGAGAAAGGGAAGAAACAAGATTTGACAAATCGAAGGAGATTAAAGGAAATCCGATGTAAATAACACACTTCCCTTCTTCTATTGATTTTTTCTGTTAATTATATAATTTTTCTTTTTGATTGTATTGTTTAGAAGTAATTAAATGTTGGTCATTTTGTTAAAATTAAGTTTCGGTTTGGAGTAGAAAATTTATTTTAGGTATGAGAATACTCACATTTATAATTGTGTACATTACAATAAATTTTGCAAATAGGTAAATAAATAAAAATAAAAATAAAAGAAAAAGGAAAAGAAGAGAAAAGAAGAAAAAGAAGAGGAGGAAGAAGTAGCAGAGAAAAGAAAGAAAGAGAGAAAAAAAAAGAAAAAAAAAAGGGATGGGCTGGGCTGAGAGGAGAGAAAGAAAAAGAACAAGAAAAAGAAATAAGGGAACTGGTGTCAGCGAAAAATTCTGGAAAAGCAAAACAAATCCACGAATTCAGAGACAGAAGCCCACAACTCATCGGATCCGTGAATCTAAGAAACTGAGGTCTGCGAATCTAAGAAACTGAGATCCGCGAATCTAAGAAACTGAGGTCCGCGAATCTAAGAAAATGAGGTCCGCGATTCAGACGACGGAACAGGTTCGGCAAATCTAAAGCTGAGATTCACGACACTACCCACAGCTTCAGGTGGGGTTTAATACAAAGTCACCCGACCCGAACAGAAGAATTACCATCTCGGATCGTGGGAATAACTGCCAAACGAATGCAGTGGCGTTACTTCGATCGTGGGAATAACCACCTAACGAATATGGCGGCACTTCTCGAGTAGTGGGAGCTAACGGTCGAGCAAAATATGGCGGGACGTTACTCCAAACTCCCTATAAAAGGCGGGGAGCGAAAGAGACACACACGGACAGAGACAGAGGAGAGCACGGCAAGAGGAGCTTCTTTTAAAATCTTTGTGAGCAAGAGCCATTTTTTCTTTCCTTTAGCCAACTGAGAGAAATGTACGGAGTGTCAATGGAGAGCAGGATCACCCTCCATAGCTACCTAGAAACCCATCTTTAAACAAAGAGGAAAATCTATCTTCCTCATCTTCTGTAAATGGAAAACCGTCCGATTGTAACCCTTATATTGAAAAGACTTCGATATAAAGAGCGTGCAACTTTCATGGCGAACAGAAGATTGGCGACTCCGCTGGGGACCACCATCACCTCCGGTGACTTGGTGGTGGCTCAATCTGACAACATTCCAGTTGGCAGTATGGTCGACTCGCTCACCATTTCCGTCGACCAGGAAAAGTATGAAGAATTTCTTTCTTCAGGCTCCAAGAGCCCTACTTCCCTAAAGGGATACCATAAAATCTCCAAGGGGTCAATCCCCAAGGAGACGGCAATAGCCCAGTTAAGGGAATCAATGGACCAAGTTAGTCCGAAACCCTCCTCCTCAACACTTGGCTCTATGCCAGTCTCGGCGAAGACTCTTGATCTCTCAAGCAAAGAGAACCAAAGTCCCCGCTTCAACAAGGGGAAGCGACCACCACCCGCTCCGCAAAGCTGTCATGCAAAGAACGAGGTCCCTCCCACTCGTACAACAAAATGAAACATGAGGAGAAGCAAAGCTCGTGTCTTTCACAGGAACGCGCAACAAAAGGAAACCGCCAACTCATCTCGGCAGAAACCTACCATCCAAATATGGAAGCCTAAGGGCGAGGTTGGTCATGACGCAGAAGGATTTACTCACGTTTCCTACAGGAAGCGGAGTGAACTCGTCAAAGTTGTCCATAACCAACGCGAAGCATACATTCGCGTCCCAAGGGAAAAATCTGAAGAAACTCGTGAACCTCACATTCGCAGAAGGTGCATGCCTATCCGCGAGGCTGAAACTCCACCGTCCCTAAAGTTATCTCTCACAAATGAGCCCATCACAAGGAACTCCAGTGCAAGAGATTTTAGAGAACTTCTAAATAGAAGAAGAGAAGAATCTCATGTATCTCAATGCCACTGTGAATGACTTATCAATGTAGTACTGTCTCACTGTCATTGTTCAACTCATGCCCGATCCTCGGTGTTTTGTCGATTGTCGTCTCCGTCAACATCGTCATCCCAACTGGCAAAAAGGAGACGACGCGGTTTTGAGTTTTCTGAGCCGGAATATCCCGCGATGACTTCCAACATGATAAGCGTTGGAGAAAAGAAGAAGAAAAAGAAGGCGAAGAAAGTCTCTGAAGAAGAAGCTTCTGATCCAGAGCTCTCTTCAAGTTCGAAAGACCCATCCAACGAAGAGCGAGGAGTTTTTCAGCACACTCGACTCAAAAGTGGGGTGACGATCTCTATGAATTATAGACAGATGGCGGGGATCTCATCTGATGAAAAAGACATAGCCAAGTCTGTTATGGCTGAATCACAGACGTCTGATTCATTCTTAGAAGACTCCACCTCTGCATATATGACGCAGAACAATATCTCGGAAGAGTTCATGCGGAGAATGGAGGAGCAAGATAGGCATATCCAGCAACAGCAGAACGCCATCAGCGAGCTTAAAGATATGCTACACGTTCTGATGGAGTTAGAAAAAGCTAAACTGAAGAATATAGGAAAGAAGATCAAAGAAAAAGGTCATGGTCCTCATGACAATCGAGAAGAAGAAGAACATCATAAAGATGATGACAACCGCTCCATGCACCAGGAGGGAAACGCAAATACTGTCTGGATGGAGAGCTTCCAGAACCAACTGAACGTCCTCATGCATAAGGGCGACCTACAAGAACTGGATGTAGTAAGGCCATATCCCATGGAGTGGGAAACGGTACCGTTCCCAGAAAGCTACAAACCGTTGAAGCTCAAATCTTTTGATGGTAGAGGATCGCCAAACCAGCACCTCTACTATTTTAAATCGCAGATAGGGCATTTATCCGGAAATGACCATATTATTAGAAGAATATTTGTTAGTACCTTAACCGGGCTAGCTTTTGAATGGTTCCGGAGATTAGAACCGGGAACCATCAATTCCTGGAGCGACATGGAGAAAGTCTTTCTCACTAGATTCTATGAAGATGATATGGAGGTATCAATGCCGGCGCTTCTATGCGCTAAACAAAAGAAAGGAGAGTCAGCCCGAGATTTCATCAAAAGGTTCCGGAACGATTCTCTCAGATGTCCGCGTGAGATGCCAGAAAAGAACCTGGTAGAAACCTGTCGATATAATTTATCGACCAAGATTCTAGCCAGGATGGGGGGCGGTGAAGTCCTCAACTTGGAAGGATCTCGCCCTACAAGCTGAAGAAGCTGAAGAAATTGCGCAAAGGCTTGAAGAAGAAGGAGGCGAGGAGAAACCGAAGCGAAGTGGTGATAACAGCTATAAGTCCCGACCCCAAGGATATAACGGAAAGGAAACAATGGTCACTGATGCGCCACAACCCACGAAGACTCCCCCGAAACTTCATCCTCAGATGCGAGTGCTACAAAAGCAATACTCCTTTAAGGATGAGCACATGAAAACTATCTTCAACCTCCTCATGAGTAAGAAGATGCTGAAATTGCCAGAGTCTAAACGTCCAGAGGAAGCTGAGAAAGTTAATAATCCTAACTACTGTGTCTACCATATGATCATTAACCACCCCATCCAAAACTGCTACATTCTTAAAGATAAAATTCAAGCCTTAGTGGACGCTAATGTCATCAAGCTTCACGAGCACCAGAAGAAGGTGACTGCGAACATGGTGACCGTCAAGTTCGGTGAAGCGCCCCACTGGATAGAGTCAACAGTTCAAGATGGAGTGCAGCCCATTATAAAGGCACGATGCAAGTCGTAAATTTTGATCCGCACCAACAGCAAAAGAAAGGACTATTCCCCTTTGAAACGGATAGGGGGGAGATACTATGGGTACATTCTGATCTCCTAAATGATGAACAATAGAGTTCCAGTTCATCTGGGAAGAAGCGAAGAGAGAGGGTCTTCACCTCCAATGTCGTTTCCGTAATTCCTGAAGACGATGAGATCATTCCCGCTCTGACTGATTCGGAAAAAGAAATTGGAAACTCCTTGGTCGCCGATGCAGACCCTCCCTCCGCGGGGACCCGTTCGGAAAAAAATTACTTAAAGAATTACGGCCAAATAACGAGTTCTCAACCATCTCCAGAGAAAGTCAAGCAAAAGGAGCTGAAGTTTGAAAAAGCTCTAAGGAAAAAGGGAAAAGAACTTGCGGAAGACTCGCGAAAGTCATTCCAGTTCGACATGTTAACGCAGTTGGCCAATATCCCAGCAAGGATAACCTTGTACGAGCTCCTGAAGCTCTCCAAATCTACTAGGGAAGCTTTAAGAGAGGCTCTGCAAGATTCGGAAGTGTTCTTGGCGCAAATACCAGAGATGATCGAAGAAGGAGAGTCTCTTTGCGTGACATATCACCAGATCTCTGGTAAAAACATCCCTTGCTTCACCTTCTCTCCGGAAGATATGCAAGTCAAGAGCAATAGCATCATCGCCCTTTGTATTACAAGGGATACATAGGATCTACGGAGATTGATCGTATTCAAGTTGATCCAGGCTCAGCCTTGAGCATCATGCCGCGAAGGATGCTACGATATCTTGGAATGTCGATGAACAGATTAGCCGCAACCAACACTACTATCTTCGGGTTCAATGCTAACGGTAGTAGACCCTTGGGTAAAATAAAGCTCAAGTGTCAAATCGGCGACCTTAAGACGGAAGTCACGTGTTACATGATAGATGCGGACACATCATACAATCTGCTATTGGGGAGACCCTGGATCCATAGCAATCTAATCGTGCCCTCCACGTTACACCAATGCATGAAGTATGTCGACGAAGACGCGAACGTGAAGACGCTCATTGCGGAAAAACAACCCTTCAAAGGAGTTGAAAACTACTTTCTGACGCGTTGCTGTATCAAGATGCGTTTGGCATCGCAGATCGGCCCGTTCAAGATGACTCTGATAGTGGCGAAAAGGCTGATACAAAATCAGGATCTGAAGATTCGAAATCCGAGGATGTGATTTGGGATGGTGAGCCCATTGTGATAAGCCTCGAAGGCCTTGATGTAAATAACACCGTTCACTATGATGGTGAATGGGTGATAAATGAAAATCTGGAATTTGCTTATTGTTCTGGTATTGATTCTGAGCCCTCAAGCACTAGCACAGATGCATTTAGCGACTGTGTAAATGAGATATATTCTCTGACTTCCTTCCAAGCACCTATCTGATCATCTTTATATGAATTAAGTGATGACGTTGAAAGTGCTGACCAAGTTATTTTTGAGGTCCCTCCCAAAAATGGAACCCAAAAGGCCATCATATTTGGAAGAACAAGTCACAGGAACAAAGAGGAATGTTCAGACTCTGACGAAGAACAGGGAAAACCCGAGTTCTTCCATTACGATGAAAATTCCCGTGGAATAATAAAGAAAATGGGATACAATCTGGCCGAAGGCAGGGGGCTGAATTTCGGAAAAGAAAGGAAGACAATCCTTCAACCTTTTGTCCCCGAAGGGAAGATGCCAGACTATTACCAGAAAACCGGCAGGGGGTTGGGATGCGTCACCACTTCCGAGGCCTCCTCAGGCGACAAAGCTGAGGAAAGACAGTACGATCGTGCGTCAGAATCATCATGCTGGGATTCAAATGTCAGCACAAGTGTAATTTTCCACGAGGTATCCGCGAACATGGCTTCCACGATCCAAGAAGACGAAGATTTGGAGGAAACCTCACAAGTAAGAGACGACCCCTGAGACAAGCATCTTAATATGGCATGGGAGATTCAGTTTGAACAGCGGGAGCCCCCAACTGAAGATAAAGTGATCCAAATCAATATGGGAGATGAAAAGAATCCTAAACCCATATTTATAAGTGAGAACCTATCCTCGGAAGAAAGGAAGGAATTGGTATCCCTCGTCCGTGAATACATTGATATTTTCTCTTGGAGTTATGACGAGATGCCAGGGTTGGATCCAAACGTGGCGGTTCACAAATTGAAGATCCGACCAGAAGCTAAGCCAGTAAAGCAGTAACAATGAAGATTCTGCCCAGAGATCATGGAAGTTATAGAAGCTGAAATCAAAAAGTTGATCGCGTCAGGCTTTATTCGCGAGGAACAACACCCTGATTGGGTCGCAAATATAGTTCCCGTGACTAAGAAAAATGGAAAAATCTGAGTCTGTATAGATTTTAGGGATTTGAATGAGGCTTTCCCCAAAGACGAATTCCCATTACCCATCACTGATATTATGATAGATAATACTTGTGGGTATGAGCGCATGATGTTCATGGATGGATTCTCGGGATATAATCAAATAAAGATGTATCCCGATGATGAGAAGCATACGTCCTTCAGGACACCACTCGGAGTATACTGCTATACAGTCATGCCCTTTGGCTTAAAGAACGCAGGTGCTACGTATCAACGCACCATGAATGCAATTTTCCAAGAGCACCTCCAAAAAACAGTGGCTTGCTACGTAGATGACCTAGCAATTAAGAGCAGAAACAAAGAAGATCACTTGAAAGATTTGAAGACAGTGTTTGACCTCATGAGGAAGCACCTGCTCAAGATGAATCCGGCTAAGTCTTTCCTGGGGGTCTCTAGTGGGAAGTTCCTCGGCTTTGTCGTAACTTCGAAAGGAATACATCTTGATCCAGATAAAGTCAAAGCTATCCAAGACATGCCATCTCCCCGTAACCTCAAAGAGTTACGAGGGTTGCAAGGCAGGCTAGCGTACGTTCGCAGATTTATATCAAATTTATCTGGTAAATGTCAACCTTTCACCAGATTGATGAGAAAAGGAGTGTCGTTCATCTGGGATGACGCATGCCAAAAGGATTTTGAAGAGATCAAACAATATCTCACGAAGCTACCAGTGCTCGTGTCCCCAGTTTCGGGAAAACCCTTCCAGTTATATGTAAGGGCTATGGACCATTCATTGGGCGCTTTGCTAGTGCAGAAGAATGAGTCAGGCCATGAGCAAGCAATTTACTACCTCAGCAGAATGATGATCGGGGAGGAACATCGGTATAATCCCGTGGAAAAAGAATGTCTAGCATTGGTGTTCGCAATACAGAAAATGCGACACTACTTAGTTGGACAAACTATCCACGTGGTATCAAGAGTTAACCCTCTGAAAATATTAATGACTAAACCTGGGTCATTAAATTCAAGACTATCCAATTGGGCTATTTTGCTATCACAATATGATATGCACTTCGTCCCACAGAAGTCTGTCAAAGGACAAGCCGTGGCCAACTTCTTGGCCGAACATCCAGTCCCGGCATCCTCGAGGTTATATGAACAGATTCCATGAGAGTTTGAGGAACGGGATTTAATTCCAGAAAAGGATGGTTCAAGAAGATCTTCCGAATCAAATACGGTTTCGAAAGGTATATGGCAACTTTTCTTTGATGGCGCCTCCCGAATGGGATCCAAAGGAAAGACGACAGCGGGAGTGGGAGTTGTTCTCGTCTCTCCTCGCAACCACATCATTTCTCAAGCTTACTCATTGACAAGCTCATGCTCCAACAATGTCGCGGAATACAACGCCCTCCTAATCGGCTTAAAAATAGCCAAAAACTGGAGGTCAAATATTTGGAGGCGTATGGGGACTCTCAACTCGTTGTAAACCAAATAAAAGGGGAGTACGAAGTCAAACATGAAGACCTCCTGCCGTATTATCATGCGGTGATCAAGATCGCTAATGGTTTCACTGGTTTCTATATCAGCCACATAAAGCGTCACCTCAATAGTTATGCGGATTCGCTAGCTTCCTTGGCTGCTACATTAGCCTTGCCCAAACATGCTAAAAGGCAAATTATGGTAAGCAGCAAGGAGTTATTTTGTTCAAAGGATGAGCTCAAAGAAGAAGCGAAAAAGCCACAAGAAAACGAAGCTGACACTTGCGCATCTAGCCTAGAGCCAAGGGATTGGCGTTTTCCTTATACAGACTATGTCCTTTACGGGATATTACCTGAAAATTCAAAAGAAGCCAAAGCCATTCAGAGAAGGGCCATCCGGTTTTACTACAACGCAGAACTCCAGACGTTGTACAGAAAATCCTACGATGGAGTTTTACTTTGCTGTCTTTCCAACCGCGAAGCTCAAAAGGTACTCGAAGAAGCTCATGCTGGCATCTGCGGAGCACATCAGCCAGGACCGAAACTCTGGAATAGAATCCGAAGGATGGGTTGTTATTGGCCTAAGATGATGATAGAAGCAGTCAACTACGCCAAGAAGTGTAGCGCCTGCCAAATACATGCATACTTTATACATCAAGCTCCAGAATATCTCCACCCAACGGCTACATCATGACCGTTTGAGCAATGGGGTATGGATATCATAGGGCCAATTTCTCCGCCATCAACGAGAGGACACAAGTTCATTTTGGCCATAACTGATTACTTTTCAAAGTGGACTGAGGCCATCTCCCTGACTGAAGTAAAATCGTCAGATGTTATCAAGTTCATCAAGCACCATGTACTTTATCGCTTCGGGGTGCCTAGAAGAATAATTCACGACAACGGACCTCAGTTCGTAAGCCAAGTATATTCTAGATTCTACAACAAATACAGGATCGAGGATGTGGCTTCAACGCCATACTACCCTGCAGCCAATGGTCTAGCATAAGCCTTCAATAAGACCATTATAAAACTTCTTAAGAAGTTTGTGTCATCCAATCAACGGGATTGGGATGAAAAGCTCGGAGGGTGTCTGTGGGTGTACCGAACCACAGTCCGAACTCCCACCAATGCCACTCCATTCTCCTTGGTATATGGATCAGAAGCGGTCTTGCCTTTGGAGATCCAAATCCCTTCATTACGAGTCGTGTTAACAGCAAGAATGACAAAAGAAGGAAAGCATCAGCAAAGACTCCAAGAGTTAGAAGCCTTGGATGACAAACGCTTAGAAGCTCAACAGAGTATCGAGTTATACCAGGCGCGGATCTCCAGAACCTTCAACAAGAAGGCTAAACGAAGGACTTTTAAGAGAGGTGATCTGGTCCTGTCAGTCAGAAGATCAATCATAACAAGCCAGAAGCCTGAGAGAAAGTTCCAGCCAAAGTGGGAGGGACCCTTCGTCATTGATACGGTCTACTCCAACGGGGCGTATCGGTTGACGAAGCCTAATTGTGACAAAGTCCTAATGCCAATCAACGGCAAGTTCTTGAAGAAGTATTATCCTTAGCAAAATTGCAGAACACCAGTTATAATACGGCCTGGGCAGTTCTATGCTAGCCATGAGCAAATAGTTTCTCTGTAATCAGAACTTCGTCAATGAAAATTCTTGGTTCCAGACTAAAAAGCCTTTAGTTCGAGAACCAGATTTCTTCATATCAAATTTGCCAAGTTAAAATTACCTCTGGCGAACAAGATTTCCTTTTATCAAAATTGCCAAGTTAAAAATTACCTCTGGTGAATCAGGTTTCCTTTTATCAAATTTGTCAAGTTAAATATTACCTCTGGCGAATCAGATTTTCCTTCTATCAAAATTTGCCAAGTTAAAAATTACCTCTGGCGAATCAGATTTTTCTTCATATCAAATTTGCCAAGTTAAAAATTACCTCTGGCGAATCAGATTTCATTTTATCAAAATTGCCAAGTAAAAAATTATAAGTAAAAAATTACCTCTGACGAACCAGATTTTCCTTTTTTCAAATTTGCCAAGTTAAATATTACCTTTGACGAACCAGATTTCCTTTTTTCCAAAACTTGCCAAGTTAAAAATTACCTCTAGCGAATCAGATTTTTTTTCATATCAAATTTGCCAAATTAAATATTACCTCTGGCGAATCAGATTTCCTTTTTTTCAAAATTTGTCAAGTTAAAAATTACCTCTGGCGAATCAGATTTTCCTGTCCATCAAATTTACCAAGTCAATAACACATTTGGCGAATCAAGTTTATCAACAGGAAGTTCATTCATTCATAGTAGTTTTGGGTACTTAGAAAATTCTGATCCATTTCGAAATTATCAAGTTAACAGTTACATCTGGTAATCAATATCAGAATCATCTTTCAGATACTCTCAGTTGCGTAGAAAGAAAAGAACTTCTTTATTCATCATCAGAACAAAATTACAGAGAATTCTCTAAGTGATATACAGCCAATAAGAGTAAATACAAATCACTAAAAAAAAAAGAGGAAACTTGCTTTTGTAACCATCTCTTTCGGCATGGTTAAGATCAAAAAGTTTGCTTCTGCAGGCCCTTCTTCTGGAATGACAGACTTGCTTCTGTAACCGCCTCTTTCGGCATGGTTCAGATCAAAAAGTTTGCTCCCTGGCCTCTACTTCCAATTTGCTCTTGTAGCCTCCCTTTTTTTAGGATGGCTTAAAAGGCATAATCTTGTTTCTTCTTTCCGACCACAATCAGGGACCTCCTGGTTGGTTCTCCCAGGGATGATACCAGTGAATTGATTAGTTCAAAACTGGGCATACCGAATGCAAACCCCAGCTATATAGCTGACAGGTTGCTCAAATTCAAGGTCCTGGTCATTAGTACCCCAACCTTATGGGATACTAGGAAAGAAGAAAAACAATGCCCCAGACCCGAAATCTTTTCTCTCATGAAAGATACATAAGACCTTCCAAGCCCCTTGAGGCATTGGAAGCAATTACGAGCTCATTGGGTCTGGGCCATTGTTAAGGAGAATGACTACGGTTATCTCCTGCAGCCGAAGCAAATCCTTGTTAAAAAGAAAGAAAAAAAGGAAGAGGAGGGTATGAATCAGAAAAAGAGATATATCTTAATTAAGCAAAATGACTACGGTCAGAAGGACCTTGTCGGTGAGACACCCCGCTGGATTGATGCAGTCTGGAAGTCTTGTGACATGCCAACTCTTATCCATCACTTCGGTTGAAGAAGAAGAAAATATAGCTGCGCTGGTGGATCGACTACAAAAGAAAGAAAGAGAAAAGAGTCAAGAAAAATTTTCTCACGGCTGAATAAATTTTCTCACGGTTGAATGATCCTTCATTGAAGAGAGCATATGCCTTATATAGGCGAGCTGCTAACTGTGACCTCCAGTTTAGAAGAGATAAGACCGAGATTTTCGGTCAAGATTTTCAGTTCAGATCTCAACAGAATTTATTGCTGTTGCATGGGACGCTTAGATATTGCAACCCGGAGATCTCGTCATTAATAGAGGCATGCAACGCTTGGAATTCCACAACCTAACGGTAGCATCCCATGGCTCGCCGAAGTCTCTACAAATTCTAAAAGATCTACGGTTTATTCTGCGAACTTCCAGACGAAGCATCGCGGACTAGAATTTCGGAACCCGGGTCGCGGGTTAGATATGGATTGTGTAAATCCGCGAACCCCTAAAATTCACGTGACTTAAGAAAGTCACGTAACAGATATACAGATACCAAAGTTTTACGATAGTTCACAAACTTCAGGCAAAAGATGGCGAGTTCGTTGCAAATCTTTGAAGAATAGCTACAAAATCATACCTCGGAAGGCCAAAATGGGGTTCTCCATAAGCGACAAGGGAACTATTACAAAAAAAGGGGGGAACCTAAAACAGTGTACACAAGAGTTTTACAATTCAATGGTTCAAGAGGGCCTTTATTTTCTCCTCTGCGTCATCAATGTCTTGCTGAAGGATCTCATAAACTTGAACAGTAGCCTGGCGACGCAGTTTCTCGTCACTAGCAATAATATTTTACGCTGCAGCAGCCTCCAGTGAATCCAATTCAGCTTACATCGCCTGGAGATCCCTGGATATATTGTCCCTCTGACGCGACAAATCGGCGAGATTCCTCATTGACTCATCACGTTCCTTGGTGGCTTTGGCAATGGTCTCTTGAGTCCTAATAATAGCTTGATCATGGCCCTTGACAATTGAAGCAGCGGCTTCCACTTGAAGAACCAGAGACTCGCGGTCTAATTGAACCTTCTCTAAAGAGGCCTTGCAAACATTTGCCCTCTTCCGAGTCTCCTTCTGGAACTTAAACTGTTCCTCCCTCAGCTTCTGGAAAATGATTTCCACTGTCTCAGATTTATCAGCACTTCTGGCTTTCGACAGAGATTCAGCATGCCTTTGAACCTGAGTTATCATAAACCTAAAAGGAGCAGCTCTATCCTCTCCACCAATGCTAATAATACCAGTTAGATAAATGTTGAGAACATTGGCGATTGAAGCAAAAGGAACCCTCTTTAGTATTTTATCGATACAGCAGTTCAGGAAGTGAAGGAAAGTCTCCACTGTGTCCTTCAACAAATCATTCTCAAGCATGTCAATCTCTGCATGAGAAGGAGTGATATTGGTTGAGGCAGAAGCAGGTTGATCCGCAACCAAGCTAGAACCAGGAGGAATGGCACCCCTGGAGATTTTCGTGGAGCTACCAATCACAGCCTCCTAAACTGCAGCAACAGTTGGAGTGGCTGTGGCCGAAACCATAGACATGGCAGCCGAAGGAATCACTGCTTCTGAAGTATCAACCGCGCAGTAGTAACTTCGGTCGCTCCACCAGCGTCAGCTCCCACGATGGTATTGTCTGGGGAAGCCACCTTCGCGCTCATGCACTCTAAGTCCGGAGTCAAAACTGGAGCTAGCAAAAAAAAAAAAGAAGAAAATTGACAGTTAAGTATTACAATATCGTTTGATAGAATAGCATAATTGCTGAAGAAAGAAGATGAAGACCTGAAGGTTGGACGCTGGATTCTCCAAGTCCGTACACTTCAGGACCAAACACTTCAGACCCGTATACTTCGGTTCGAACCTCCTCGCTCAAAAAGACATATTTTCCATGATCTGAAGGAGGAGTAGAAGAGCGAAAACTGTCACTACTGGTGTCATCATCATCGCCCCATTCGTCTTGGTCTTCAGAAGGAGATGCTGCTTTTAGGAGATCTGATGCGTGAGTCTCCCCAATGATTTGCACTTCATCATCTGTAGTGCCCTGAGCAACAGGAACTACAGAGTTCTCTTGTAAAGCCGAAGGAGCACTAACTTCAACATCGGCCTGGCCAATAGGAAGAATAGAATCCCTTTGAGTAGTGGGAGCAGGATCATTGTAAAGAACAGGTCCTTGGTTCCGATGCCTCTTGAGGGAGCGGAGAGTTAAGGAGGAGTCATCTTCATCCTCCTTAGATTCTTCAGTGAGGAACTCAGCAACTGGAGTGGGTGTTGCAGTTCCTGTCCCAGACAAGGTGATCTCTCGCAGACTGGTATGGTGTATGTTGAAATTCTGAGGAGCAGAGTTAGCATCCGCAAACCATTTACAGAAGCAGAAGCTCATACTCGAGTTCGGGGTCTTAAGTGGAAGATCAAATTTGGCTTGAGTTCCACCTGCGATGAAGTGAAACCAAGCTCGAGCTCCCTCAAGAACATTCCCAACAAAGCTTAATTCTCTATTGGGATTGCCAACGTAAAGCTGATCATACCCAAACTGTCGCGCAAAGCGACTCAGGTAGTAAGCTTCTATATAGCAGAGGTTCCCCAAACGAATGACCAGATGCCCTGGGCGGATGTTTATCAACCACCAGAAACATCCCGAGGATAGGATGGTAAATTTATCAAAACCAGCAACGTCCACGAATTCTTCCTTGTATCCAGCATTCGGGAAGTATGGAAAACATCTAAACAACTCAAAAGTTGAGAAAGGACGAAGGGTTTAGCGGATCGAGGCCATGTAGCCTCCTTTCCATTGCGACCTCTCATAGTGCTGCACTTTGGGAGCACTCAAGTCAATCTGCGAGTCTGCAGGACTCATCAAAGTAGGGCAATGTAGAACTAGCCAAGCCATCAAATAAGTATAAGAAAGTTCTACACGCGGATTAGGAGTCTTGATGACAGGGTCTCCTTTCTTCCTCTGCTCCTTCACATTGCAGAATTTATCAGATATTCTTCTCAATCCGCTTTGGATACTGCATACCATAGCGGGTAACAAACTGAGTCGCCTACCCAATGCCAGTAGAACGGCTGGGTATACAGCCCCAATGGGTATGTTTTTCTGCGAAGGAATAACACACTTTTTCAGCCAAACCAGCAAATAACCCGCCAAGAAGGCAGGATCGGACAAAGGCTGGAGGGCCTGATAGTGAAAACTTTCAAAGGACGTTCCAGCCTTGAAGACGTCCTCGTCAGATTCAGCGACATAAGCATCTGTCCCGAAACTGGTGATTCTTCTCCCAACTTCCTTTCAGAAACTGGAGGAAGGCGAGTAAAGTTAAGATTACCCTTAGAAAAATTGGGTAGAAGATACTGCAACCACTTCTTTGGCTTCAAACTACGGGTGCCCGATGTATGGGTGCATATATGATAATGCAGAGCAATTCCCAGTAAGTATCATAAGTCAAAGGGTCCTGGGTCTTCAGCAGATGAAGTTCTTCTCCAGTAGGGACGTACTCTTCATACGGGACGTCTCCCATAGGCAAGCCCGAGACTTCATGCATCTCGTGGAGGGCAAAACCCAACTCGCCTCGAGGGCAAAAGATTGTACAAGTATCAGGATTGTACAATTCCAATAAAGCAAAGAAATGGAATCTGCTAGCAGGAATGCCGTGCTGAACAGCCCTGATGGCACGATACAGCCCCGCATGATGAAGCTGATCTCTAAATGATCGCAAAAAAAAAGTCAGTCACGACCGCCCACTCTCCTTTCGAAGAACAGTGAACCCATCCAAGGGGATGAAAGTCCTGAACAGGAAACTCTCCTTGTGCATTGGTAAAATGGTGCAGGAAAGTCTGGCGATTATAGGAACCTCGCCTCTGGGGAGATCGTGTTTAAGCAATCCCGGCAATAATCCACAAAAGCTCTTCCCAGTACAACGAGGAAAAGCACCTTGTGCATTGAAGCCCCCCAACAAGATACCTTCTTGTGACCTGTTTATGTGCCAGTCCATTCGCCTAGGCGCAGAAAGGAACTGAAAGAATAAGAATGGATAAAATCTCTCCATATTGGGGAGAAACAAGTGGCGACCTTCAACTTGGCAAAGCCACTTGTAATCGCCATCTTCCTAACCACTGTCGGGCATTGAAATATGGTCCCCAAACAAAAAGACAGGTTTGAGTAACGGAGACCGATTATCTCCTTCGGAAGATACATTAGTCATCAACTCTCGCAATGTTGAGCGAGAAGGGTGGAGAATCTTGTCTTGTCTCTCTTGGTTATCTGAGGCTGTACAATGGGGAAAGACATGACCAAATCTGAACTCTTTCTTCCCATCATAGCCATCAGAATATCCAAAATAATGATCCTTTAGCCAAGGATTCAAGGCGTAATCAACTGCAAAAGACATTCAAATTCAGAGAAAAATAAGAAAAATGAGAAAAGGGACTGCCTTCCGAATTTTTTTTTATTACCTCCGATCAAGGGTTCCTGCCGAACCACTATCGAACTAGAAGTTGCTCGAGAATCTTGACGACCACTGGCAGTAGTATCAAAGAAAGAAGCTTTCTTCGGCATCCTTTACAGATGGAGAAAATCCTTCACACAGAAAATCAAAAGCTATAGGAGATTGAGGATGAGGAGTCTAAGGAGTCCGAACGAAGAACTCAGATTTCAAATTTCTCGAGATAAGGGAAACCTCTAGTAAAGTGGAGGTTATATAGCCGGTGATTTGACGGCCAAGATCTCTGAACAGACGTGATATCCGGCTGGAATCGTGTGGATACCTTTTCATTTAATACGGCTCAGAAAAACGCTTCGAATCTGACACCATGGAAAAGCAACCGCCTGCCAGCCTTCACGCAAAAGTTCGCGACCCTAATACAGAGTCGGTTTCTCCTCAAAAAGCAAAGTTCGCGACCCTAATAAAGAGCCCTTTCTTCTCAAAAAGATAAAGGCTCGCGTCCCTAATACAGAGACGTGTTCCTTCCAAAACAAGAGTTCGCGACCCTAATACAGAGTCGTTTTCTACTCCAAAATAAAGGCTCGCATCCCTAATACAGAGACGTGTTCCTTCCGAAGCAAGAGTTCGCGATCCTAATACAGAGTCGTCTTCTACTCAAAGATGGAGAGTCGTGTCCCTAATACAGAGACGTGTTCCTTCCGAAACAAGAGTTCGCGACCCTAATACAGAGTCGTTTTCTACTCAAAGATGGAGAGTCGCGTCCCTAATACAGAGACGTGTTCCTTCCGAACCAAGAGTTTGCGACCCTAATACAGAGTCGTCTCCTACTCAAAGATGAAGAGTCGCGCCCCTAATACAGAGACATGTCCCTTCAAGAGCAAGAAGCAGTAGTAGCGCTAATACAGAGTCACAGACTTCAAACAAACACAATTGAAATTCTAATACAGAAGATTATATCCAAAGTATTCCGAAACTCCTCAAAGAATCACGAGAGTTTTGGAAACTTTGGAGGGGTTTTATCAGTGAAAAATTCTGGAAAAGCAAAGTAGATCCACGAATTCAGAGACAGAAGCCCGCAACTCATCAGATCCGCGAATCTAAGAAACAGAGGTCCGCGAATCTAAGAAACAGAGGTCCGCGAATCTAAGAAACTGAGGTCTGCGAATCTATGAAAATGAGGTCCGCAATCCAGACGACGGAACAGGTTCGCGAATCTAAAACTGAGATTCGCGACACTACCCATAGCTTTCGGGTGGGGGTTTAATACAAAGTCACCCGACCCGAACAGAAGAATTGCCACCTCGGATCGTGGGAATAACTGCCAAACGAATGCAGCGGCGTTACTTCGATCGTGGGAATAACCACCTAACGAATATGGCGGCACTTCTCGAGTAGTGGGAGCTAACGGTCGAGCAAAATATGGCGGGACGTTACTCCAAGCCCTCTATAAAAGGCGGGGAGCGAAAGAGACACACACGGACAGAGATAGAGGAGAGCACGGCAAGAGGAGGTTCTTCTAAAAAAACTATCTATGTGATCAAGAGCCCTAATTTCTTTCCTTTAGCCAACTGAGAGAAATTGTACGGAGTGTCAACGGAAAGTAGGATCGTCCTCCATTGCTACCTAGAAACCTAGCTTTAAATAAAGAGGAAAAACTATCTTCCTCATTTTCTGTAAACGGAAAACTGTCCGATTGTAACCCTTATATTGAAAAGACTTCGATATAAAGAGCGTGCAACTTTCATGGCGAACAACTGGGTCTGGCCCAAATCAGAAAAAAATAATATAAAGAAAAAAAGTAGCGGGCTTGAATTTAACTTGGGCCAAAAAAAATTAGAATAACATACTGGGCCGGCTAGCCTAGCCCAGAAGAAAAAAAAAGAAGAGAAAAAGAAAAGATTAAAAATAGGAAACTGGGCCTGGCCCAGCCCAGTAAAAATAAAAGAAAAAAAAGAACTGGACTGGATTGGACTTGGGCCAAAAAAAAAGAAGAAGAAAAATAATAATAAATTTAAAAATAGTGGGCTTGGACCTTAATTGGGAATAATTGATAGATAGAAATAATGCAGTATTATTATATGATGTACTTGGTTCCCAAATTGGGTCATTGATTGATATTAAGAATGAAACCAGTTTATTAAAATAATTTTAATGATATGCATTGTGATATAATTGTGCACTAATATATCATGTGTTAATTTATCATGCTACAAGTCATGTATTTTATATTACAAGTAATATGCTTTGATATTACAAATCATGTGATACTACATGTCATGTATAGTCATAAAAAATACAAGCATGTTATCATAAATTGAAAAACAATTAAAGAAGGGTTATAAAATTTTCATGTGCATAATTCATTATGAATACGGGGATGGGAGAAACTATATGATGGATAAGAGTCTTATCGTATAAAGATTGATTGTATTGTTATGGCCGAGATTCTTTTACTGCAGCGGTCTCGGTGATTACTGGATCACCAATTGATAATTACCCAGAGTAGTATGTCCGTTACTGTAATACAGTATGGAAATTGATTGTAGTGCCTAGCGGCATGTCATGGTTCAGTGCCATGAATATTGTGGCCGGGTCCCGGGTATGCACGGGCACTTATACGACAATAGAGAATAACGCTATCTTATCCATTAATACAGTTTCTATAATTAAATTGGACGATAACTGAGACCAATAAAATATAGGATTAAATAGATAGAGCAGTTATTGTCATGTTTATTTATTTATGCATTATGTAGTTATTGTCATATTTATTTATTTATGCATGCTTAATTTTATGCTTAATTTATATGTATACAAACAACACTGACATAAACATACTCACGTCACTGATATTCATGTATTATGATAGTACACAATTCCTCTTTTTAATGTGTTACTTGCTGGGTTTAATCTCCTGAGTTTTTAACCCAGATTTGGAACGTGAAGAAGGGGATCCAGCCCCATTTGAAGACCCGTACTTCATTGGACAGATCGAGTGATAATAGGCAAGCAAAGTACCATCTGGAGAGCCTTTCTATAATTTGTTTCTATTTCCTTTTGTTTGGACACTGTTTTTCTCTTTGACTTTTTTGTGTTCAAATTTAAAACAGTGTGCCATTTTATGTAATGAACTTTTTGTATAAATAAAATCTTTTCAGTTTCAGACATGTTATTTATTCATCTGATTGTGGCCATAGTTACAGTTATTCTAAGATCCTGTAACTGTTGGGTTGTCTAGTACAAGTAATTAGTAAAGTCCTCCGTTTTTTGAAGTAGCTGAAAAACGGGAGCATTACAGAAAACTTTAAATGGTAGACTAATTCTATCATACTCAAATCCAAACACACTTCTAATCCACCAAGCACCTCATGACATGAGAACTAATAATATTAATAATTAAATGAATAATAATAACAATAATAACAGATTTGGAGATGATAATGCAAATAAACATGATATAGACTTGATAAATTTTACATGAATCTTGTGAATGACTTACATAGTTCTTGTTACATGCAACATGATTAGCATCTATATTCTTTACTTACATACTAACAGGGACTTCACATAGACTTGTCACCTTTACATGGTTTGTGTCTAATATTATCATGAATAGTCCTGCTTATACCGTCCATTATTTTCATGATATGTTTTGTACCAAAGTAATTCACTGCATACTTTTATTCATTTTTGTACTATGAAAATACTCACGTTTCTTGTTCTTGTGTTACTTATCGAGTTTAATCCCCTAGGTTTCCTTAAACCTAAATTATGGAAGTAAAAAAGGGGAGATCGCTCCAACCAATAACCCTTACTTCACCGACCAGATCGAGTAGATGATATTAGTACAGTACTACTTGGGCACTTAGCACTTCTTGTTTCTGTTTTTTTTTACTGGGCACTGCTTTAACTCTCTTCTATTTTGATTCTTTTATGTAAATATTCAGAGTTATGTGTCGTTTTATATAATCAACTCTCAGTATAAATGAAATCTTTTCAATTTCAGACATATTTGTTCGTCTTGATATAGTAGTAATTACGGTTATTCCAAAATCCTATAACTATTGGGTTATATCGTAATAGTTAAGTAGTGTTCTACATTTTGGGCAAAAAAAAAAGTGGAGCCAAAAAACGGGGGCGTTACAGAAGAATAGGGATAGGCTTTAATTAAAATTACTGTACCGATTTTTTGGGAGTCGGCAGGGACGCTTTCAGACTAATAAAATTCACATTATCCTAAAATTCTAAATACCATAAATTAAATATGTTAATTAAAAGACTAATGTTAAGGTACATAATGTGAAAAGACATGAGATTTTTCACTGTTTTAATTATACAAATTTTATATGTCACTGAAATATTATTGTTTTTCACATATTTTACTATATATTATGGATCGTTGTACTAACGATCTTAGCTATGCGTAACCAGACACAGATCCGTACATAGATGTGGATCGCCATAGATAAAGTAGGACTTAATGTATTTTTAAGAGCATGTGGAGTTACAAGTTTGATAGACCATTTATTTTTCTATTTTCTTATTAGTGGATTTTTTTTTCCTTATTAGAAAGAGGTACTAAGTATTTATAACACATTATTTGGTTTTGATTGAGATACTTCCATTATTTTAGAGATAATTATTGTAGCTCTCTTTTGTTGGATTTTATTTAAGATAAAATTATTTTTATTATTTTAACCGGATATCATATTGATTTTTTATTATTTATTGTCCATGTTTTCATGTCATTGTAATAATTATTTAGTCTCGTCGAGTAATCACCCATCGCCAAATGTTCCAGTTATCTACATTCAAAATAGTACGGCATCACGAAGGAGGGGGAGCAAGAGAAGGGAGGAGGAGCAAGAGAAGGGAGGAGGAGGGGGTTAGAAAGGAAAGGCTATTTTCAGAAAGAGTTAATTACAGTCAGACCCCCTATAGTATTGAGCGTGTGTAACTTAACACCCCTGAAATTTGAAACTCTCAAAACCCCCTTGAATTTAGTTATTTTCACTCTCATTTTTTATTAAAGTGCACTCTTTATCTCTCAAATTCTTATTTTACTCTCATCACTCTCTTTAACCAGCACACTTCATCTCTCTCTCTCTCTTCTCTCTCTCTCTCTCTATCCCTCTCTCTCAGTCACTCACGCTCCCTCTCTGACTGAAAGAGAGGGATAGAGAGAGAGTGACTGAGAGAGAGGGATAGAAAGGGAGAGAGAGAGAGAGAAAAGAGAGAAAGAGAGAGAGTGTGCTGGTTAAAAGAAGGGATGATGATAGAATAGGAATTTGAGAGATAAGAGTGCACTTTAATAAAAAAAAGAGTGAAAATAACTAAATCCATGGGATTTTTTGAAAGTTCAAACTTCAGGGGTGTTAAGTTACACGCCTCCAATACTACAGAGGATCTAACTGTAATTAATCCTTTCAGAAAAAGAGATGTGCCTTCAGAAAAAAAAAACTTTGTTTTTAAAACTTATACTACTCTAATGCTTGAGGGAAATGAAGGAAAAGAAAATAAAATAGAAACAAAAGTTTTTTTTTCCTCATTGTTTGGTTTGGAAGAAAATAGGTAAAGAAAGTTGCAAGAAAATGGGAGAAAATAAGTTATAAAAATTTTTCTCTATTTTTTGGGTTCTTAATCTACAGCTAGCGGTACTCTGTGCTTCTATTTTATGGAATCATTGTAGGTGGATGAATAGAGTTTGGCGAAAAAATTTTCTTAATTTTTTACTTTTATTATTTTGTTTTTTCTTATATTTTTTAGTTTCTTTCTGTACCAAACAGTAAAAAAAAAACCTTTTCTTTTCTTTTCCTTTCTTCCCTTTATTTCTTTTCCTTCCTTTCGTTTCAAACCAAACATAGCCGTCGTGTGTGCTCTTAGAAGGAGTGTACCCTTAGTCACATTGGTTGTGTGCCTACAGTATTTTCCCAGAGCGGGGCTCACTATTACTGAAAGTGAACTACGAAAGCCCATGGGCTGAAATCCCTACTATTTTATATGCAGCCGTCAGACTCCACCCAAGGCATCACAAGCTCGCGAAGAGTTGGTGCAGACCCCGCAGCAAAACTTGCCAACAGCTATGCTGAGAGTGGCGGCGGCAGTGCGCTCTGCGTTCAGAAGATGCATCAGACACTCCATTTCTCCAATGCCAAACCGCCAGCCCATCTCAACGGCGGCAACCATTTATCTTCGCATCCACCTCCTTCTTACTTCGAACCGACGACCCCAAATATCTACTTTTCGCTGCTACGCCCGCATGGCCAGGCGAAGCCCGCCTCCTACACGACGAACTGTCGATAGTAATGATGAATCAGAATCTGAGTCCGAGTCCGAAGAGAAGGAGAATGTGGCCAATTTTGATGACTTGGATGATGATGATGATGGGGAGGAGTCGGAAGAGTTGGAAGGATTTATGATGGATTTCGGTGCCATTGGAGAGAAGAACGATGAAGATGGCTCGAATAAAGAAGAGCAATCTTGATTTTATCCCTTTGTTTGAACTGGAATGTTCTAGAAGAATAATGCATTGTGGTAGTTAAAGTATGGTTTTAGCTTACATGCTGTTTGTATAAATGCTTATTAGAAGGGATTATGCTTTTCCAGTAACAGTTTTCTGTGCCTTATTATGTTTTGGTCAGAGTCTAATGGTGAAACAGGAATAAGGAAAAATGAGAATTTTGTCTACTAACAACTTTAGCATTTACAAGTTGTTTCTATGGCTTCCGGATGAGCAGATGCTGCATCGTTTCTGGAAGGTTTTCTTGATGATTTTCTGTGCTGCACCGTTTCTGGAAGGTTTTCTTGATTTTTTTCTGTGCTGTCAAGAATGTGAGTGCAGCTTCATGGCTTTCTATCTATTCTTCTTTTTTGTTATATGGTATCTCTGCACTAAAAGGTTTCCTGCGTGAAGGATGATAGCAACTAAGGAGATAAGTTTATGAACGACGAGTAAAAGAAGTAGCCAGGTTCTTGCAAGGATGTGATTCAAATACCTAAATTTATAGTCTGATGTTTCCTTTAGTTTTTAATTTTTGCTTATTCGCACAAAAATGAGTAGTTTATGTTGGACGATAAAATGGTAGTTTCTAGAAAATTTTGCAAGTTCTTGGTAATTTGTTGTAATGTAGTAGCTTTTTTTGTCCGACATCAACTGTATTAGTAAATTAGAATGGGGATGATAAATTGCTTGTCAAGGAGATCTCTCTCGCCCACTCATAAACACGTATTAGACATTATGATAATTGTTAATTCACAATTTTGCAAAAGAATGAAGTAGTAAAATTACTTGAGAAGCGGTAGAAATAAGGACATTTTGGTCTTGTATTTGGCATTGGAAGCTAACCGGGTGATGAATAAAAAGATACTTGGAGTTGAATATATGAATTTCGAAATATTGTCAATGTTCACTAGGTCTAAATTTTTGTTAACACTTTGTTTCAGCATGTTCTTAAAGATATGACATATTTCTAATAAACATATTGCAAACTTTGAGAAACAAATGAAATCAAGAAGTTTTGAAGCGCATATTATACGAAGGACTATAACCAGAGTGACACCCTTATATATATATTTATTTATTTTTATGGCTCAAACCCTGTTCTTTTTCTTGATTGAACCACATCTGTGTAAACTATACCAAGATGCATATTTTTAAATAGTCAGTTATTTTGGGTTGTAACCCATTATTTTGGGCTATGTTATAACGTTAACTAACTTCGTTATGAATTTTATTCAGAGTATATAAATCTCATGATCCCCACACATTGACATCAATTCCCTTTTCCCCAAGTATGCATTACCCCTTTGCATGTCATCTCCCGTCAATTCCGACTCCAACCTCCATTGATCCTGATGTCATTTTTGACGGTCGACTTTAACTTTATCTTCAAATATGAGATTGCTTCTTGACCTCAACTATGATTTCCACTCCAGCTCCAATTTCCTACTTTCACTCAGGATAACGGCTCTTAGCTTCAACTACAACTTCAACTCTAGCTGCTTTTCTGGCTTCTTACCTCAAGTTCAACTATTTTTAGATTTTGTTTTTCTTAATTTTTATATTATATAAAGAATCTTTCTCTATATATTGAAGCTACTATTGACAATTTCATTCTTATTTTGGATAATGTATTATTTGATATGGGACCGAATACTTTGTAGGTGTTCCATGTTCCCAGCATGACGAAGAATTTGCGTTATAGCATCTTTACCGGCCTAATTAGATGTTATTTCTTTTGTGTGTTATACATTCCTGAGGAGTGTCACAACATAATGTTTACTTAAATTATATGTTGAGTTATATATCACTATAACCTTTTGGGTGGCCAAGCTTTATATTATGTGTTACCATTATCTTCTTCAGTGCCAAGTCATCAATTTCTTCTTTGATTGCCAAGACATCAATTTCTTCTTTGATGATACCTCTTGTAAGAGTTGATACCTTATCTTAGTTTGTGTCCCAAATAGTAATTTGTTTGTCAGGTATATATGGTAATATTACCCTTTTTTTGAACTTGAATGCCTGCAAGACACTTGATGTTGTCTCCTTGGCTTAATATAAGTGGTACTTTTAGAAACTTACAGGATGTTCAATCAATTCTAATTGAGATTGAACATTGTGATTTGTGTTCTCTTGAATCCAGTAGCTATCAGTAAAAATAGTGTTTCAAAAGTTGTCAGATGATGCTGCTCTACTTTAAAGTGCGAAAGTTTGCTTAATTTACATGTGAGTGTGTAACACTCCAAACTATACCCGAAAAAATTTAGGGATGTATCCCAGTTCTGGCTAAGGGATTATCAGCGGGTACTCCAAATATGGGTACACGAGGCTTTTTATAAGGAGCCACGATATCATAATACATAGAAAAGGATCAAATCTTGCTACAATCTATTCATAACATAAAATTGTCCATAATACAATATTAAAAGGAAATAAAAACTTGGATATTTAACAATAATGAATAGTTTGGCTGAGTTTAGATACAATCACCCAATCTTGCAAAAGACTACTCACCTTACAAAAGATTTCAAGTTTAGTGATGTATAAAAGGATGGAGAGACAATTAGTTAGTTACACCAAAAGGATGCCTCTGCGACGCTTTAGTATTCTGTAAGCTCATAGAAGTAAGTGCCATTGGCTAGTGGTGCGGTTTTGCCCTCGTGCATGCCCTTCAACACCTGGGCATGTAGAGGAAACCCAAGGATCAGACTCGGTAAGATATAAAATCGCGCACGTGATAAAGTATAGCGATGTCAAAATATGACAGTAAAAGTTTTTTGACTAAAAGCAAAGAGACACTAACATGCATGTAAATCAAGAATACCTATCATATAGTTATGTAATTAGAAGCCTGTGATAAGACAGTATGACTTATTATTAATGCCATTAGTTTTGGAACTAACTGATGATGGATCTCACGTGTTCTTGGAGTGTACCGTGCATACCCGGTACTACGACCACATACGCTTGTCTTCTTTGAGTCAGCTGCACCGCTAAGTGCTAATTATCCCGTATATACCCAAGATCATGGTCATAGAAACTGGTCTCTCTTGAACCAACTGCACCACTAAGTGCTAATTTTATCCCGTGCATACCCGAAAACATGGCCACAGATATTGGTCTTCCTTAAACTAACCACACCTAAGTACTAGTATTATCCAAAATAGACATTGACAATGCGGGGTCGATGCGGTTTCGCAACCTAACTCCCGCAATACGTGGTTCATTCTATCATTTAGTTTCCCCATACTCCGTTGTCTTATTAATATATTTGCTCAAGAATAAAGTCATGTCAAGTTAAAGGCGGTATCTCAATGGATCAGTATTACCGTATCATAATACAAGTTGAGGCAAATGTGGGCACTAAAAAATAAAACAATCTGCTAAAAAAAGAGTGCAAGTGCACGCCTCCCAGGCGCATGCAATCTAGAACCACAACTAGAGGCGCTCACCGAAAAGCACGCCTCTTGGCATCGTAAAACGTGCTTCAAAAAATGCGCAACCTTTAGACAAGCACATCCCATGCCTAGGAGCACATGCACGCCGACAACAAGCATGTGCCACCTAGGTGCACGCAACCCCGAAGCACATTTAGGAGCATGCCAAAGAGCACGTGCTTAGGCAATGAGGAGTGTGCACCGAGACGCGTACCTCCCGGATGAGCGTATCTTATACCAGGATGCATGCCAAGAATAGTGTGCCTATAGCAGCGATACTCAGGCATGGGCAAGAATCCTGCCCAGAACACAGTACGTGCACCAGAGCACTACACGCGCCCCCTGGGGGTGCTGTGCAAGCTCCCAAGGTGGGCACTGCGCGCGTGCTCACTGTGGGCGCTGCACGAGGGCCCAGTGGGCGCTCCGCGTGCACCCGATTCTTTGTGGGTGCATCTCATCCACGGACTTCATGCGATTTGTGAACTCCATTTCATTGGCAGAATTGCTTATAACAATCTAAGAGATCATTTCCATATTTAGTCTCAGATTATGGAGAAATTTTAGGAACATATACGTTCCAAATTCTATAAAACACTTATTTCTCAATTAAAAATAAAGGGAAGAAAGGAGCGAGGAAGGACTAAAAGAAAAAGTCCCGAGAATGAGAGAAAGAGTCTGAAGTGCTTCAAACTCTCCTCCTTTGCCTCCATCCAGATATCCAGAGATCCAAAAAAGGAAGAGATCTAAAAATCCAGAGATGGAAAATCCAGAGAAGCAAAAACTATTGCGCTTTAGGAGTCCATGCTTCTCCTCCGAATAGAGTTTGGTGCTAGAGAAATTAGTCAATGCGACATTTGGATCGTCAACGGAAATGCCAGATGACTTCCACTACTGCCAACGATCCAACAAAATTAAAAGGGAGAAAAGGTCATCTCTTTTCTCTACCCTGTAATTAGATTCGAGTGATTGTAATTTTCTTTTATTTTTCTATAATTTTCAATCAATGGCAATGAAAGAGAGTCCACCAAATTTGGGCATGCACCAAATAACCGAAATAATATAAAAATCATACAAATATATTGGAAATGAAGTTCATAGATAAAGGCCATTGTTGGATGAAGATCATAAGGGGAAACGATGAATTACAAGGGGTGTTAATAAGTTCATTGTTATTTAGCCGTCTTGCAGCTGTTGATACTTTAAATGATTTATAGTTTTTTATATGATTAGAATTTGATGAGGAAGTATAAATGGAAGTTATAGAGAATTGAGTTTTCTTTCCAACATGTCTTAAATGGACTTAGTCACTATTCAAAATCAAAAGATATCATAGATTTATTTAACATGATATAAAACCCTTACTGCTATGCAGCAACTTGACCTTCAAGGTAAGATCTGACTAGGATATGGTACAAATTAGAAAGGAAGGTAGTCATAGATTTTATAGATCATTGAATTTTCTTTCAAAGAATCTAAGATCAGCTCAATCGGAGGTGTAG
This sequence comes from Dracaena cambodiana, assembly GCA_036321105.1. Taxonomy (NCBI): domain Eukaryota; kingdom Viridiplantae; phylum Streptophyta; class Magnoliopsida; order Asparagales; family Asparagaceae; genus Dracaena; species Dracaena cambodiana. Next base: position 27,469,797 of record JAYEPQ010000012.1, on the reverse strand, counting down.
ATTAAAATTTATGAGCGTTTTAGTAAGATTGCACCATACCCTATGTTAGCAGCACCTCTCTAGTTTTGGTGGGGAACGTGGGTTGTTTGACAAGGATGTCTGTGTTTGGCAAAGGTGGAACCTCACCAATGTGTTGGCACCTCTGAATTCAAGGTTTCCAGAGGTCCATCTTGACTGGAAGCACTGGTGGAGGACCTTCCTAGCCGGAAGTGTTGGTGGAGGATCATCTTTGCTAGAGCTAAAGCTCTACGCTCCAGATCAACTTTGATGGATAGCATTAGAGATAAAATTTGGGGGGTCATGTAATATATGAAAATTAAAGGAAATTGAGTTCTCTTTCCAATGAGACTAAAATGAGTTTGATTGGAGTTGTTTATAGGAAGTTATGGTAAAAATACCGAGAGGGAGTATAATGGGTAACCCAATGTCTGCTATGTTTACTTCAATTTCTACCCAAATTTTGACCAGCCTTAAGGTAAGATTGAAAATACTAAGTAGGAGAATTTGTGGGGAATTGATTTCTAATATAATCCCCCAAAAAATGAACCCATTTGGACTTCTGGATCAAAATTTTTGATCGAAAAACCGAAAATATGTTCAGATGACAACAGATCTGCATTTGCACAAGAATTGATTTTGAACCCATTTAGAAGAGCTTAGAGGCAGAATTAGAAGATACTTATATACAAAGATGATAGAGAACTAGTTATCTTTTTGACGAAAAAGAGTTCAACTTAATTAGGCTTATAGTTCAAAATATATGATCATTTTAGTGAGTGTTAGTATGTTAGACAACATGGTTTCCTACTACAAAAATTCAAGAGTGTGAAGTCTTGCTAGAGAAATAGTAAATACGTGATTTCTTACTAGAGAGGTTAAGATGAGTGATTTCTTGCTATAGAGAATTGGGTATATGATTTCTTACTAGAGAAAGAGATGAGATATGTGATTTCATGCTAGAGAGATTGAGATAAGTGATTTCTTGTTAGAGAGATTGAGATATGATTTCTTTCCAGTTGAAGAGTCCCAAGTTTTTTTGTCAAGTTGGATCGAAACTTTGGCTTTGCTAGAAGACGGAAGTGAAGAAGAGAAGATGAGGAGGAGAGATCAAGAAGGAAGAATGAAGAAAAGTGTTGGATATGGGAAGATAGGCTAGAGTTTGAGTTGGTGTGAGCAAGAGGGTGAGGGATGAGAGCGGTATGTATGGGTTGCATTTAATGTAACATAGCTTAGGAGTACTTCCCAACCCGTCCTCATGAAATTGAATTTTGTCATCTACACAATAGGCTAGGAGAATAACTATCTCCAAATCGAAAAAATTCTTGTGATGAAATTAAGTCAGGTTAGAGAGTGAGGCTTGGTAGATGGTAACTGACAGGATTCAAAGAAAGAGGAGTTTGCAAGGTAGTGATATGTTATATATTGATATATTAATATGAATATGAATGAAGATGGATACTAAAAAGTGTTACTGGAACAAATCAGGATACTTCTCCCTAATTGCTTTCTCAGGTTCCTATGTGGCTTTCTTATGTGAATGTTTGTTCCATGATACTAGAATGAAGGTGATCATGCAGTTCCTCCTTAACTTCCTCTCTTGTCAATCTAAGATGCCCACTGACATCTCTTTATAGGACAAATCCTCTTCCAACTCCACTTTGGTCAAATCCAAAACATGACTCTCATCACCAACATATCTTCTCAACTGAGAAACATGGAACAAATTATGAATCCCTTCTAATGCTGGTGGCAAGGCAAGTCTGTAAGCTAGATCTCCCACTCTTTCAATAATATCAAATGGTTCAATGTACCGGGGACTAGGTTTTCCTCTCTTCTCGAATCTGATGACTTTATGGGTAGGTGACACCTTGAGAAAGATGTGATCTCCAACTTGAAATTCTAGTGGTTTGCGATGTATATCTGCCCACTTCTTCCTCCTGTCCTGAGCTGTTCTAAGGTGATCTTGTACAATCTTAACCTTCTTTACTGTCTGTGCAACCAGTTCTAGCCCTGCCAATGCCTTCTCTCACATCATCCCAATAAAGTTTGGTGACCTACACTTTCTTCCATAAAGGGCTTCATATGCATTTCAATGCTAGCTTGGTAACTATTATTTAGGCAAACTTCACCATATATAAATTGTTCGCAGCGGAAATTTGCTTTCCTTCCATTGAAATAACTTAATTACAATGAAAGTGAACAAAAAAAAAGAATAAACGAGAGGATTTATAATTTATCGCTCCCTTTTACAATAAAAACGTGGGATCTCGTAGCGATGGGATCTAACTAGTAGTTCCTTTTGACGATCTGACGATGATGATCTTTTCTCTTGAGATGACGGTGACCGACTTGATCTTGGTCTTCTCTGGTCTTCACGAATTCAAGCCTCTCATGCGTAACTCGAATTCTCTAAGATGCGAAAAAGATCCCTAGGGCTTTCTCAAAGGGGTATTTATAGCTTTAGGATAATATGAGAGTTTCTATTTAAATAGAATTTGTATTCATCAATGATTCCAATCAAATATCTTAGTTTTGATTTAAATCTCTTGATTTAGAATTCTGATTGGACTTAATTTAGGTATTGGATAAGCCCAATATCAGTCAGTTTATGACTCTGGTTATCTGCTCACGCGGAGCTAATTGCATCAAAACGCGGAGCTAACGTTTTATTTAAATGCGAGACTAAAATAGCTAAATGCGAAGCTACTAAATTAGCTCTGCGTTCTGTTGTGGAAAATCCTTTTTTATACTTAGAAATTTTCGCTGCCAACAGAACCCCCTTTAAAGTTTTCAAAATGGTTTAGAACTTAGCGAATTTTGAAGTACTTTGGATATTCAAACTGGAACGCAGAGTTAAAATACCAAGTTATCCTCTCGTTTTCAGTGCTTATGTGAAGCTAATAGCTTTGTGTTTCAATGGGTAGTTGCTCAGTAGTTGCTCCGATTTTTGCGCCGAATACCAAAGGGCGGGTGTTTTCATTTAAATTGAGTCTCTTCTTCTTCTTCACTTAGAAATTTTCAGAAACCCAAGAACTCAGAGCTCAGGCGATCCAAGAACCCTTGCTTCCGATTGATTTTCTGCCTATTTCTGTCTATTTTCTTCAAGATTTCGAACCCAATGGCACCCAAGAGGAGCTCTTCTTCCCGTGCTTCCTCCCCACCGGCGGCAGGAGCCAGCAGTGGCGACAGTGGTCACAGTAGTGGCCACAACGACGACACAGTCTTCGCCGTGCCCATTGGAGGTAAAAATCTCAACTTTTTGACCCTTTAGAACGATTTTGGAGTGATTTGCTTCGGTTTTAACCGACCAATCATTTCTTTACCGGCGAGATCGCCGTTTTCAGGCCGTACGGCTTGGAGAAAAAGAAAGGCCTCTGGTCTTCTTCTACCCGAAGCTATCACGTTATCTTCGCATTTGGAAACGTGGGGCTTTTTGGCTAGCTGTTGTGTTTCAGCGCGAGGCTATGAATTTTAGCTTCGCGTTGTAAATGCGAGGCTATTAGCTTCTCATTTTACTTATCATCGCGAAGTTATCTTTTAGCATCACGTTTTACTGAAACGCGAGGCTATCTCCACAGCTCCGCGCGGAGTTATTTTTAGCTCCGCGTTTCTATACTTAGAAGATTTTTTGAGTTTTGTAAAACTTTTTATAACTCTTGATTCTTATTTTGCAGTGGGGTATTCGGTAGATGCTCTCCCCCATAGGCACTACTTCGGATTCGCTGGGGTGCGGATCTGACGGCCCAATTTCGTTTCACCACTGTCCTTACTGCATACAAGCCGGGCCTGAGGGAGCGCAGGGAGAAATTAATCAGGTACCACCTTGCTACTGCATGGGAGATTATCACCGATACAGCTTTCGAGGCCACCAACCAAGAAGTATTGGTGAAGCCCGCTTTTCTCTTTGGAGATGCAATGGGGTATTCAGACCAGATCCTCTTTAAAGAGAAGTGCATGTGGCTCTACCAGTCTGGCGACCTGCTGATACTTTTACCCAGCATGGAGCGTAGCTATCCTCTGGTCTATGTTCAAAAGCTAGCCATGCACCGTGAATTGGAATGGGGGCTGAGCCAGGAGTATGACTGCGTCCCTACGGACAAATTGGGTGCACATGGGGCTTACCAAGATGGTCCCATAAGATGTATCACCGGATTGCTTCCGGGAAGAATCACTAAGGAGCACCCAGTAGGGGAGGCTCCAATTCGTGCACGAACTTTTCTTAGTGAGTTCATGGTGCAAAAAGGCCAATACCCAGCCAACGACTTTAGGATGCCTGGCTGGGTTTATTCTTCTGACAATATGTGGTGGGCCCACCTCGTCCAATACATGATAGACTACCATGAACCAATTCTGAAGGAGATTGGCTTATACAAAGCCATCAGAAATGTTCAATTTGGGATTCTCCAGAGTTCCTATTATTTCTTCAGTCTCTTGGAGATGTACAACCCCGAAACCGGCACCTTCTTTATACCAGTGGGTGAGCTAGGATTTGCTCTCCACGAGATGTTTGAAGTGTCTGGGTTGTCAATGGGCGAGGTTCCCTATGAAGAGTACATCCCTACCACCGAAGAGCTGAATATGCTGAAGGCGAGGGATGAGCGCATCTATGCTACTTACTGGGAGATGATGTACCATTACAGCATCTGCGTCGACATAGCAGGTGTGCGTAATCAGGGTATCGGTCACAAGAAGTGGCCGATTACCTTTTTGCAAACTTGAACTCCAAAGAGAGTTCAGCAACAGTTCACGGCTATGCTCCTGTTGACGTCAAGGAGATCGATCGCCGCATCGCCAAAACGCGTGCCATATTCTATACTGCTGAATCCAACGAAGGTGGATTCAATCCTGGCACCGTCCTTAAGAGTTTTCACTACCAAGCTCAGTTCCCAGTATCCAATAGAGGTCTTATTGCTGGGTTTCTGATGCTATGGTTGAAAAGGTGCGCGTGCCGTCATTGCCAAAAGAGGCAATTGCAATAAATGTGGTGTATCCAGCTGTTCTTCTTGCATATGGCCGACCCTTCAAACTCCTTCCCGCCATGGTGTGCAACCTACAGAGTGGACTAATGGTTTTATTCCCGCCGACAAGGGGAAAGGGAAAGGAAAAGGCAAGTCAAAGGAGACTGCCAAGGCGAAGACTCCAAACCCTAGGGTGGAGATACCTTATACCTATTTAAAGGCGTGGCTTGTCATGCACTGCACCTCTTTGATGAGTGCAGCTGAACATATCTCAGGTGACAAGCCCTTCCTTGTGGAGTTATGCGAGCGCTCCTTATAAAAGAGTCATTACATGTCTCAAATGCGGAAGACACTTCGCCAACATCAGAATTACGAGATCTTCCAGTGCTTCCCCGACATTTCCGGTGGAGAATACGGGTCGAAATTCAAGAAAATCTCGGGAACAGATAATTTCACCGCCTTATCCTCAGGAACTTTCTGGTGGCTCCTCAATATCCATCTCGGGCACTTGGTGTATCGTCAAGACACCATGTGTTATATTGAACCGTACACCTCGAGCCGCTTCGCTCGTCAGTTTGGGTACTCTCAGCTCTATGTGGGTAACCCAAAAAGGAAACTGGCCTACGAGGGGAATTTGTACGAAGGTGCCCGCGGCTAGTTCCACTTTGTAGCAGGTGGGACCAGGGCTGAATTCGTCTTGTCTCAGAAGTCGCCGGAATTCAGCACGTGATACAGTGTCGCCAATGCTGACGTGCCCAACTTCTCCATCAACCTGAGTTGTTGCAAAAAAATAGAGGTCTTTTACTCTAGCCGCAAGGGTGCTAAAAGAGTAAGGGTGAAAGGAATGGACGAATTCCTTTGTGCAGCGGCCGATCCATCAGATGTTGGCGACTCTGATGATGATGACGAAGATGGTGACGATGATGACGTTGATGTTGGAGGTGCTCCCCAACCTATAGTCACTCGTTCCCGGAGTCCAACCATCAAACGCCGTGGAGTCTCGAGAGAAGGGCCGGCCAAAAAAAAGAAGAAGTTGAGTAAGGAAGCCCTGGTATTCCCCCAAGAGGCAACTTTCCAGTTCGCTACGGACTTGCTCGCCTCAACTCTGCCTCCGGTGCCGGCAGAGGAGAGTAGACCTGCTGAAGCCCCAAATGTTACTGAGGTCCGGGTTCCACCAACCGCAGTCCGTCGAACACACCGTGATGCAACCTCTGGGTAGCGAGGCTGGTGTTCTTTTAGAAACGGTGACGGCTCCTCCTTCAAGTCCTACCACTGGACTTGTATCCCCTGGTATGGTTGTCTCAGATTTCATATTCTATCTTCTGTTCATTTTTCCTATATTATGTGCAACACTCCTTGTTTTCTTTTTGAGATGCAGGTAGTCAGCTCCACTCTCCTATGCACTCAACTACCAGGGTGGAATCCGAGGAGTTGGTCGACTACTCTGGCACCACCGGCTCAGTGGGTGGTCTTGGTAGTTCGGCGGAGGATTTTGGCGTGGATTATTTCACACCAGCTCCTCTCTCTGTTCCTACTTTAGCTCCTTCAATCGATGAACTTGGGAGTGATGATAGGACAGAGGTCGTCATCGCGGCCGCAGCAAGAGAGGCCCCCTATCTCCAAGTCTGTCATATCCAACACCAATGGTCTGCTCTGAGGAAACTTTTCTAGTGGCTGTTGGTGTGCCCTCTGCTCCTCAGCCAGCAATATTGACACCGTCAACGATAATGGTTGTTGAGACACTGGTGACTCCTCCCGCTCCAAGTCATTTGCCAACAGGAGATGAAGAAAATTTGAAGTTCTCATTCGAAGCCACTTCAGCCACAGGATGAGTTTCGGGTGAAGACATTCCATCATCTACCCCTACTGGTGGTGCTGCTCAAATGACTTGTACCAGCGATAATTCGCCTCAGGTTTCCAATTCTGCCAAGTCTTTATTGGCTCTACTGGCCCCTCATGTCATGAATCTGGTACAGGGACGGGCTTCTTCCTTGACTCCAACAGAAGCTACTCCTCCCCTGACGCCATCTTCCCTAGCACTGCCTGCTTTGAATTTAGATACTGCTGATCCTCTTGAGGAGTTCTTCAATCACAGTGCCAATAATTTTATGCAGTTTCTAAGGAGATGTATTGGGATGATCCTGGACGGAAGAGATTTGCTTAATCTCGAACGTCCAATGTTGTCCAGTTATCTAGATAATATTGAAAGGATTGGAGGACGTGACCGAGCAGCTCTTTATCGGGCCCGCCTAGAAGCTTTAGAGGAGCAGGTGGATACGCTAAATACAGTTCGCCAAGTGGATGTGGAAGCGATCACCGAGATCGAGTTGGCGTGGCTACGGGAAGAGCTAACAGCTCATCAAGAGGAGTTGAGGTGACAGGAAGAAGAATGGTCGCAGAAGTTGGCGGAGCTACAGGCCGGCCAGGAGTCAACTCTTATGGGGTTAGAGATGGTGGATTTTGAGATCGAGGGGAGCCAGGTCGCCATCCTAAGAGCCAGAGAGACTATCGCTAGGGCTCAAGCTATTTTAGAAGCCAGCGAGTCTCGGCTAGGGGAATCCGTCAGGAGACGGGAAGAGTTGATCCTTCAACAAGAACAGCTCGAATAGGAAGGCATAATAAGAGGCCATGCTATTGAAGAGTCTCGTCAGTAGTTGACCCAGCAACTCGCAATAAATGACGATGATTTGCGCCGGCAAGCTCAACACTCCGTGGAGGAGACTCGTCGTCGAGTTATCGATGAGACGAGAAATAAGTTGAAACTTTTGGGAGAACCATAACTCCCTTTTTATTTATTCATTCTTTATTCTTAAGAAGAATTCAACAATTATTTGAATTCTTTTATTTATTTCATTCTTTATGTAACTTTATTCTTTTGATTTATGAATAAAGATAATTCTTTTGATTCTTTTATCTGTTAGCTACAAAATTTACTTGCACAATAAATAACTTGTCATCAAAATAGTTCATCATTTTGGTAAAACAATCCAAGGCTCATCTGCGTAACTTAGATCGTTAATACCGACCGGGTTACAATTATTAACCTCGGTAAAGTCCTTTGAACATAGCTAAATGATAGTTTAATGAAAGTGTTTAACTTCTTACACCAGGATGATCGGGTCAGGATCATTAACTTAGACAGAGACGCCTAATTGCACATGTTTTAGTTTGATAAAGAAGTTCAAGTGCTCATATACGTAACTTAAACAAGTGGATGGTTATACTTCTAGGGATATGAACCAGATGTGATAGTAAATGATATTTTTTTTAGGCATAGTACTTCTTCAAAAATTTGCCGTTAATAGGCATCATCATCCTGTCACCATCATGGTTCATTAAGCGATAAGCTCCACTAGAGTATACCGTCTCCAGAATGAACGGTCCTTCCCACTTGGGTTCAAATTTACCCTTAGTCTTGTCGGTTAGAATCATTGGCCATTTAATAGCTAGAACCAAGTCTCCTTATTTAAAGGTCCTTGGTTTAACGTTCTTACTGAACGCTTGCGAGATTCGGGCTTGATACAAATCAATTTGTTGTTGAGCCCGGAGACATTTTTCATTCAACGCTTCTAATTCTCGCAATTTTTGTTGATGGCGTTCTTCTGTCGTCATCTTTGTGGCTAGGGCCACTCTTAATGATGGTATCTGGACTTCAAGAGGCAAGACGGCCCCACTTCTATAAACTAAGGAGAACGGGGTAGTTTTTGTTAGGGTGCGGATAGTAGTGCGATAAGCCCACAAACACTATCCCAGCTTTTCATCCCAGTCTCGTTTGTTGGAGGAGACGAACTTCCGAAGGAGTTTAATAATAGTCTTATTAAAGGCTTCGGCCAATCCATTTACCACAGGGTTATATGGTGTTGAAGCAGCATCTCTGATCCTAAACTTATCACAGAATCTTGAGAACCCCTGGTTGATGAACTGCGGTCCATTATCGTGAATGATTCTTTGGGGGATGCCAAAACGGTAAATGACATGATGGTTAATGAACTTAATCACATCCGTCATTTTTATCTCTCTCAAGGGCACGGCTTCGGCCCACCTTGAAAAATAATCGGTTATTGCAAGAATAAACCGATATCCTCTGGATGACGGGAGAGTTATTGGCCCTACAATATCCATTCCCCATGGTTCAAATGGCCAACTAACAACGGTACTGTGCAAGTTTCTGGGGGTTGATGAATAAAATTAGCGAGTACTTGACATTCATGGCACCGTTTAGCGTACGTCATTGCCTCTGTAATCATCTTCGGCCAGTAAATCCTAGCCTTCTTATGCGGTCCTCGAGTTTTGGATCGGGCTGGTGAGCTCCACGCACTCCATCATGTGTTTCTCTCAGCACTTCATCTGTTTCTGCCTTTGATATGCAGCGTAGCAGGAGACCATTACTTGACTTGCTGTATAAAGTTTGAAGCGTATGATCATAATAAAATTTTTGAGTCTTCCTCTTTATCGAGGCGGCTGCCTTCGAATCCTCTGGCAACATTCCATATAAGGCATAATCCACAAACGGAAATCGCCAATCATGGGGTTCCAGAGTTAAGCCTGTCTGGCACACTTTCCTAGTTTGAAATATAATATCCGGATGGAGAAGTTCTCTACTACCAATAGTGATACTTCTAGCCGCATCCGGTGGGATTGCCAATGTTGCAGCTAGTGCGGCAAGGGCATCCGCATAGACGTTCTAGTCCCGAGATATATGATAGATATAAAACTGTTCAAAATATCCTGCTATCTCAATGGCTAGCTGATGATAGGGAATGAGGGCTTCATGTTTGACTTCATACTCACCCGTCATTTGGTTGACGATGAGCTTAGAGTCTCCATATGCCTCTAGATAGTTCACTTCCAGTTGCAGAGTCATTTTTAAACCAATAATGAGCGTGTTGTATTCCGCCACATTGTTCGTACATGGCTCTGTTAGTGAATAACCATTAGACAGTATGTGTTTATGTGGGGATATCAGCACAACCCCCACTCCAGCAGCAGATCTCTGGCAGCACCATCAAAGAACATCTGCCATGATTGTTCTTTATTAGTTGCGTTGACTTCTGACGTCTGTTTAGAGTTGGGCCAAATTGGATAGTCTGCTAGGAAATCGGTGATCGTTTGTCCCTTCATGGCTTTTTGAGGAACGAAGTGTATATCATATGGCGATAGCAATAATGTCCATTTCGCCAATCGGCCGTTTAAGGACCCCGATTTTGTCATCAGGATTTTCAAGGGATTAACTCGTGATATGACATTAATTGTTTGCCATAAAAGATATGTCGCATTTTCTGAATAGAGAACACTAGGGCTAAACAATCCTTTTCAATCGGGGTAAACCGATGCTCGGCCTCGATCATTGTCCGGCTTAAGTAATAAAGGGCGTGTTTATGGCCGTGCTCATTATACTGAGCAAGTAATGCTCCTAACGCATTATCCATGGCCCTTACATATATGAAGAATGGTTGCTCAGGGACCGGTGCCATGAGGATGGGAGATTTGGTAAGATATTCTTTGAGATCGTCAAACGCCTGTTGATATGCCTCATCCCATACAAAGGAAACCTCCTTCTTCATGAGTCTGGAAAATGGCTGGCATCGTCCTGATAGGTTAGAGATAAAGCGCCGGATATAGGCGAGTTTTTCTTGTAACCCCCTTAATTCTTTAAGATTGCGGGGAGGCGACATCTCGTTGATCGCTTTTACTTTTCAGGATCAAGGAAAATTCCTTCTAAGGTAACTATGAACCCAAGGAATTTCCTGCTGACACCCCCATAAAAGACTTGGCAGGGTTCATCTTCAAGTGATGTTTTCGCATAAGACCGAAGACTGTTCTTAGGTCGTGAAGATGATCTTCTTTGTTTTTTTTTTTTACCGCCAAGTCATTCACATAACACTCTACTATTTTGTGCAGATGTTCTTTGAATATAATGCTCATTGCACATTGGTATGTGGCACCAGCATTTTTTAGACCAAAGGGCATTACTGTATAACAGTATACCCCCAGTTATATTCTAAGGACGTGTGCTTTTCATCATCTGGGTGCATTTTGATCTGATTATAGCCCGAGAAACTATCCATAAAGGACATCCTCTCATAACCGTAGGTGTTATCAATCATTACGTCGGTAATTGGGAGTGGGAACTCATCCTTAGGTCATGCAACATTTAGATCCTGAAAATCGATGCATATCCGGATCTTGCCGTTTTTCTTATGAACTGGCACTATATTAGCCATCCAATCGGGATGTTGCTCTTCACGGATAAATCCCGATTTTATGAGCTTATTAACCTCGGCAACTATCGCCTCCATCAATTATGGTCGAAAACGCCTCTGTTGTTGTTTAACTGGCTTGGCGTCTTCTTTGATATTTAGCCGGTGTGTGGCAATCTGAGGATCAAGACCGGGCATGTCTTCATAGCTCCATGCGAACATATCTATATATTCCTTGATAAGGGATATAAGTTTCTCCTTTTCCAAGGAAGTCAGTGTGTCACTTATAAAAATGGGCTTCGGATTCTCTTCCGTCCCCATATTAACTTGTACAAGTTTATCCTCTGTGGGCGGGTCATGCTGTTCAAAGCGAACATCCCAGAGAGTGTCCATGTGTTTTGTCCAGGAATCATCTTGCACATCAATTGGTTCCTCATCGCTTTCTGATGCGGCTGAAACCATGTTTACTGTTAGAGATTGAAACTAAGTGCCGGTACTTAGATCCGAATCATGGTCGAGCAGATGTAAGTCCTCGTTGGCCGAAGAGCTTTCTTTGTATTTGTCTGGTGATGAAGGAGGAGTAGATACATGCCCAACCCCTTCTAGTTTTCTGATAATAATCAGGGTTCTTCCCTCTTGGTCTAAACGAGGGTATGAGATTTCGTCGCCCTTTTCCAAATTTCAATCCCAAGTTTTTGGTAAAATTATAACCCATCTTTTCCATCATTTATCGGGATTTCTGTTCATATAAGTGAAATTGAGGTGATGTTTGTTCATCACTTTCACTACTTTGTCTTTGGTTAGGCGACGAGATCACTTTGCCAAAGACAATCGATTTATGTGATACATGTCGTGGAGGTACTTCAAAGAAGTGATCTCGTCCTTTTGTTATTTTAGACCGAGAGATGAGAGACGACCTTATTGGCAAGTGATATGCCGCGAAAACTTCAAGCTCGGATAGGTCATCTACCTCGGTGGAGGTACAAGAAGGCTCAGACTCTATAGCTACAGCAGGCTCATAGACTAATTTTATATTTTCATTAATAATCAACTCATCCTCTGCTACATTGGTTATATTATTATCAAAATTCATTTTAAGATTTATGCGAGGGTTAATTTCATAATCACCCCCGTTATCCTCTTCCAGAGATTCGTACTCAGTATCGACCTCATTGCTGCTATCTTCGGGTTCTTGAGGCCTTTTGTAGTTATTGTTGGAGACTTCGTAGGCGAGCTTGTAGAGCATAGCATTCGTGAAGTAGTTCTCTAATCCTTGAATGGCTACCTATCTGCAACTAGTGTCCAGACTTTTCCTTTATCATCGCAGTATTTCATGCACTGGTGGAGAGTCGACGGGACTATCATATAGGCGTGTATCCATGGTCGCCCCAGTAAAATGTTATAAGACATATCTGCATCTATAACGTAGCATGTAACTTCTGTTCTTAGATCTCCGATTTGACATCGAAGTCGGATTTTTCCGAGAGGATAGCTATCATTAGCGTTAAACTCATATATTGTAGTATTCATCGGTGTCAGACAATGGGGAGATATCCCCAATAGCTGCATCAGTCTTCTGGGAATGACGCTTAATGTGGACCCAGATCGATTTGAATACGGTCCACTTTTGTAGATCCGACATATCCGGTGAAATATAAAGGCCTATTATACTTTATATTCCTTACCTGCATATCCTCCGGAGAGAAAGTAATCTGCGGGACCTGCCTCCTCACTTGATGACGCAGGGGCAGGAGTCCCGTTCTTCGTCGGTTGGCTCGACAATCGGAGCTAAAAAAGATTCAGAGTCTGCCAAAATCTCTCTTAACGTCTCGCGAGTTGATTTTGACAATCGCAACAATTCATAAAACGTGACTCGAGCTGGAATATTTGCCAGCTGAGCTATTATATCAAACTTAAATGCAGCCTCCTTGGCTTCTTCATCTCTTGCAGGATTTTTCTGGAAACGAAACCTTTATTGTTTCACAGGCTTCGCGAGTTCCCCATATATATTCTTCGGGTCTACTCTGGTGTAGTCTTTGAGGTATGGCTTACCAGATTGAGTGCCAGAAGGGCCCGCCCCATCTTGATGAGTGGCCATAACTTTGGGCTCTTTTTCAGAATCTGTAAAGGCTCCCGAAATTATATATTCTTCCTTTATTTTTGCGAAAATAACATTACTAGTCCACTTTTTCCTCTGGTTATTTGAGGTGGTCCACTGTTCATCCTGTAATAGATATGGGTGAACCCACATGACTTCCCCTCTTTGAGTTGTTACGGGAACAAGTCCTTTCTGTGCCTTTTTATGTGGGTCATGATTTTTCATGACCAGTTTTCCCTCCGGAATTGGGGTCACCCCCGCGGGGAACTCATGGGTTCCCATCACTAGGGTTGCCATATTGGTAGTAACCTTGTTTTGCTCCTCTTTTAGCATCAAGACTCCAGTTTCTATCAATGCTTGGATCCTAATCTTCAGAGGATAACAATCTCTGGTAGGGTGTCCAACATTCCCATGGTAGAGACAATAGTTAGGGTCATTGGTTTTACCAGCGTCCTCTGGTTTTCTATTTTTCGGAAGTTTCAACATTCCCTTCCTAAGGAGTAGATGGAAGAGTGTAGGCGTTTGTTCTGCCTTAAAAGTATAGGTCCTCTCTTACTGGGGCCTATTCTGTCTCAAGCTTTTTTGATTTTGAGGCTGCGGGCTCGGAGGATTTGTCTTCTGTGGAGCGGCCTCTGATGCCATTGCCACTTTCCCTTTATTCTTGTTATTGTTTTGCGTATACGACCTGTTATTTCTAGTATTTCTTGGTCCACGAGACTCTTCAACTCGGCGGATCAAGTCTTCGGCTTGCTCTCCTTATTTGAGCAAATTCTTTCAAGTCTTAGACTCTACGACTTCTATTTTTAAGAGCACGTTGGTCTTGAAATTATGCCAGCACGTTTCTACTAGAGTTTCCTGGACCATTCAATGTTTGCAATGCATGGACTTCTCTCGGAATCTTTTTATAAAGTCCTTTACCATTTCTTGTTCTCCTTATTTAGTTGCAAGGAGGGATTGAACCGATATTTCAGTATCATCCTCAAAGAAACGTGCGAGAAATTATTTCTCAATGTCAATCCAGGTATTAATAGTACCTGGGGGCAACTGCATAAACTATGTGAAGGCAGGCCCTCGTAAGGTACTTGTAAATACCTTAGTCATTACTGGGTCATTACCCATTAAATGTCCTGCTTGGGACAAGAAGTAGTAAATATGTTGACTGGGAGATCCTTTCCCATCATATGGCTCCAATTTGAGCGGTTTGTATTTCTCGGGATATGGTGCTAAATCCCATTCAGGAGAGTATGGTCTTGAGACCTCTGATTCTTTCAACTCTTTTTTGTGCATTAATACCTCGAGTTGGCTTTGTAACTTCTCGATTTTCTCTTCATGAGGGTCATGAAAAGAATACTTATCTTCGTTTTCATGTGTCGAGTGAGCCTTTTCTTCTTTATCTTCCTCGTTCATTTTGTTGAACGGAGTTTTTTTTTCCCTTCTTGGCATTATCCTCAATAATTTTTTGATTATTTTCCACCACTCTTGAGAGCATTATTTTAAGATCCTCGATTGTCTTTTGTTGCTCCCGAATCATTTGTTCTTGGGCCTCAAATTTTTGGTCAATATCGTCAGATCTATCCATCATATGTGATGCTAACTTATGCAATTTAGACGATGCCGAAGAACGAGGAGAAGCTATAGCTGAGTTGTCACTATCGTCGTCATAAGAACCTTTCACAAGTTTCTTATAGTTTAAGACCTGGATAGCACATGGCTTAAGTCAAGTAAAATGATGAGGTTCTTCATCAGTTGATTCTGAATCATCATTTGTTTCTATGATTTTTTTACCCTTTCCGACCATAATAGAGGTTACGATTCTCAACTCTTTTCTTCGGGAAGTAATCTTCGTCTCCTTGACAGGGTTTTCATCTGACTCAGTCAACCGGTCGAACACTGATATCCTGTTCTTGCTATAGTAACAATTGTCCACTACAGCAGATACTGCTTTCATAAACTGCTGGTAATGACAAGTAGGTTCAGATTAGACTTGATTTATATTTCTTTTCTTGGTTAGATACTCTCTGAGATCAGTGACTTTAGATATGGAGTTGTGGGGCCCATTCAGCTGTTGAGAGAGTCCAGGAGCCCACTGAAGCATTTTGAGATCACTGGAGTCCAGTTCTGGTCCACTAGTGTGATGATCAATCCTGATTTTGTATTCGGATTGATTTATGCGGAGCTGAGAGATAGCTTCGCGTTTAGACATGCGGGGCTGAGAAATAGCCTCGCGTTTGGACACACGGGGCTGAAAAATAGCCTCGCGTTTGGATACGCTAGCCTCACGTTTTATGCTTGCTTGATTTTTTGCAGAAGTTTATCTTCTGGAATATTAGCCCCGCGTGGAAAAAAAATTCTTGCACGCTGGCTTATTCTTGCGATTAACGCAAGTCATAACTTCGCATTTAGCGCGATTTTTGTGAATAACGCAAATTTGCTAATCATCTTCACGATTTATGCGGAGCTGAGGAGTTTTGCGATTAATGCAAGTATTACTGGCTTCGCATTTATTGCTAAGCTCAGTATTACTCTCACGTGGAGAATCGCACGCTGGCTCTAAGGAAACTTTATCCTCGCGATTAACGCGAGTGTCAGAAATCTTGCATTTATCGCAAGTTGTACTGGCATCGCATTTATTGCTAAGCTTAGTAGTAGTCTCGCGTGGAGAATCACATGCTGGCTCTAAGGAAATTTTATCCTCGCGATTAATGCGAGTGTCAGAAATCTTGCGTTTATCGCAAGTTGTACTGGCTTTGCGTTTATCGCTAAGCTCAGTAGTAGCCTCGCGTGGAGAATCATACGCTGGCTCTAAGGAAATTTTATCCTCGCGATTAACGCAAGTGTCAGAAATTTTGCGTTTATTGCAAGTGTACTGGCTTCGCGTTTATTGCTAAGCTCAGTAGTAGTCTCGCGTGGAGAATCACACGCTGGCCTGTCCTTGCGATTAACGCAAATTGTAACTTCGCGTTTATCGCGATATTGGCTGGTCTTACGATTAGCGCGAGCCAGTTTGTAAGGGACTGTAGCCTCGCATTTTGTGAAGTTAGCATCGCGTTCAATGCGGGCTTTGAGGGCCTTTCGCCTAGCTCTCCGATTTCTGTTTCGGAGTTGGATTCTGGTCAATCTAGTTCCCGAGCTTTCTTCGGCAGTAAAGATGCCATCCTTTGCTAGGGTTTTCTGTCCAAATGGCGGCTCTATGGTCTCGGTCTCTATGGGTCCCCGATTAACGGTGGATTCTCGATTACCCGATCCTCAGGTATTGGAGCGCACGCGACGATAGTGTCGCGTTTCGGTCAGGTTACCTGACTCAGAGGAGAGATACTCCTTATACTTCTGTTGGTCGATCTCTACGACTAGCATGTTCACGTCGGATCCGATCCTCTCGACGTCAGATTGCGCCACGATCTCTTCTTTGGTGAGAGAGACTTCTCACACTGTGGTCGCCAGTTTGTTCGCAGCGGAAATTTATTTTTCTTCCATTGAAATAACTTAATTACAATGAAAGTGAACAAAAAAAAAGAATAAACGAGAGGATTTATAATTTATCGCTCTCTTTTACAATAAAAACGTGGGATCTCGTAGCGATGGGATCTAACTAGTAGTTCCTTTTGACGATCTGACGACAATGATCGTTTCTCTTGAAGATGACGGCGACCGACTTGATCTTGGTCTTCTCTAGTCTTCATGAATTCAAGGCTCTCATGCGTAACTCGAATTCTCTAAGATGCGAAAAAGATCCCTAGGGCTTCCTCAAAGGGGTATTTATAGCTTTAGGATAATATGAGAGTTTCTATTTAAATAGAATTTGTATTCATTAAGGATTCCATTCAAATATCTTAGTTTTGATTTAAATCTCTTGATTTAGAATTCTGATTGGACTTAATTTGGGTATTAGATAAGCCCAAATCTCAATATCAGTCAGTTTATGATTCTGGTTATCTGATCACGCGGAGCTAATTGTATCAAAATGCTGAGCTAAGAAACCAGAACGCGGAGCTATTCAATAGCTCCGCGTTTTGTTCAAACGCGAGGCTAAAATAGCCAAATGAGGAGCTACTAAATTAGCTCCGCGTTCTATTGTGGAAAATCCTTTTTTTTTACGTAGAAATTTTCACTGCCAACACAAATGATCTTCTCATGAACCTTTCAGGTCCATTACACACCCCCTTAACATGTCTTAAAGAATCTCGATTGTTCTCTCTAATTGCCATCTATCTGTGGGTGAAATGTTGATGATAGACTTAATGCGGTAACCAAACTCTCTTGTAGGCTATTCCAATAGTGAGATCTAAACCTGGTGTCTCGATTTGATATGATCTCAGTCAGGACTCCGTGTAGCCATACTACTTGCATATACCTCCTAACTAGCACCTCTGTTGACTGACCTACTCTAGATGGGATAAAATGAGCGGACTTCGTTACTCGATCTACAATCACCCAGATTGCATTACTTCCCTTTGGATTTCGAGGAACTCCAGTCACAAAGTCCATTGTTACTTTCTCCCACTTGTATTAGGGAATAGGCAATGGTTGAAGTAGTCCTACCATTCTATTGTGTTTTGCCTTAATATGTTGATAAGCTAGGCATCTGGATATATATCGAGCTATACTCTTCTTCATCCATGGCCACCAAAAGTGTGGACTCAAATCTCTATATATTTTTTTGCTCTTGGGTGTATTGAGTATGTTGAATTATGTGCCTCAGATAAGCGATCCTCCTTAACCTTTCCATGTGGTACACAAAGCTTACCTCTATAGTGAAGAGACCCGTCTGGGTGAATAGATAGTCTTGTCTTTCGTTAATCTTGATCTCCACTCTTAACTTTTGCAGTCTTGGATCACTAGCATGTAATTCCTTAATTCTGTCGATTAATAGTGATTGGAGTTGCAAATTCATTAGTTGTGAAGTGACTCTGATGAGCACCATCTCTAGCTTTAAAGTTTCCATATCCTTCAGTATCTCCTTATGCTTTGTCAAGGGTATTGCAATTGGCTTCCTACATAGGGCATCTAGTACGTACCACGTTCGCCTTCCCCGGATGATACAGGATCTCCAAATCATAGTCAGCCACTAGCTCTAGCCACCTTCATTACTCACGTTCAACTCCTTCTGGGTGAAGATATAATTCAAACTCTTGTAATCTGTGTATACTTACACCTTTTGTTCCAGAAGATAGTGCCTCCAAATCTTTAAAGCATAGATTACTGCCACTAGCTGCAAGTCATGAGTGGGATAGTTTTCTCATGCGACCTAAGTTGTCTTGATACAAACGCTATCACTCAATCATGCTAGGTCAGTACACTGCCCAACCCTCGGCTGGAGGCATCGCTGTAAATTTTATGCCACCTAAGTCATCAGGTATAGTCAATACTGGTGTCGTAGTTAGTCTATGCTTCAATTCTTCGCAGGTTTTATTATTTCCTTAGTCCACTCATACTCGACTCCCTTCCTAGTTAGCTTCGCTAATGGCCCCATAATTTTGGAGAAGTCTTGCACGAACCTTCTGTAGTATCCTACCATCCTAACAAACAACAAATCTCAGTAATCGATTTTGGAATTGGTTAGTCCAGCACCGCTTCTACCTTCTTAGGATCAACTGAGATTCCCTCTCCAGACCCTATGTGACCCAAGAGTTATCTTCCCCAACCAGAATTCACACTAAGTTTTCCATATAGTTTCTCTTGTCTCACTGTCTGCAACACTATCCTCAAGAACTCAACATGTTTCTCCCGACTCTTGGAGTATACTAATATGTCATCAATGAATATCACTGTGAACTAGTCCAAGTACTGAGTAAATACTTGGTTCATTAGACTCATGAATACAACAATTGCATTAGTAACTTCAAACGGCATCACTAGGAATTCGTGATGGCCATATCGAGTCCTAAAGGCAATCATTGGAATATCCTCAATCCTCACTATTACTTGGTGGTACCTTGAACGAAGATTGATCTTAGAGAAGTGTGACCTCCCCAAACCACGCAGGTGGGCCCAAGTGTGTGTTCTAATAAAGGGGTAGGTTGTTACCGATAGGAACTCCTAATATTGGAGTACACGAGGTCTTTTTTCTTTTTCTTTTTCAAACAAATGCAAGAAAAATGAAAGCACATAAATATGAGATATATCTCACAGGTCTGAATCTATCTGTCACAATATCACAGGCAAGAGTAAAGCAATATCTAAAAATGGGTATACTGGAATGATAGGCAATATATATATAAAAAGGTTGCTCATGTAAAGTCAAGTACAATATTATAATTGAGTAATATAAGTACTGAACATTTGCAGGATGGTCCGGACACCACGGACCAAACTAGAAAGATACGTGCGCACATAAAGGCCAAAATGTTACATACACAAAAAGATAACAATCCTGTGAGAATCTAGCTATAGTGGTTCTCCCATTTAGAACACTGTAATCAAGACTAGCAGACCTAAGGTATGAAAACCCCAAGAGTTGGAACTCAAACAAGAATAAAAAACCCAAACTCATGCAATACTTTGGAAACCATATTAGTGAAGCATGCTAGTAGAAGCAATATAAAAGATGTATACGAATGAATCATGAACTACAACTATGCAAAATATAACATGGATAATGAATTACATGGTATGCAAAATATAACATAATTAAAGAGTGCTAAATATAATATAAATCATGTTGTACATGGATCAAGCAATAAAGTATATTGAATATAATAAGAATCATGGAGTACATGACATGCATAATATAATTTGAATCATGCAGTACATCGTACATGTAGCATGATATGATCAAACAACAAGATATGCCCAACATGACAAGAATTATGTGGTACATGACATGCATAAGAAAACTTGAATCATGTAGTATTTGGTGTATATGACATAATATGAATGTGCAAATGGATGCAAATTCTATCCTATTAGTTTAGAACTGAATGGTGGGAGTATTTACGTATTATAGAAGTGTACCATGCATGTCCGGTACCATGGTCCCAAGATGAATCTCATAAGAATCGGATTCTACACTGCTAGGCTCAATATAAATAAACATACAAATGCCCATAATACGTATTTCGTTCCATTATCCATTGTTCCTATACCCACAATGTATTATATGCTAAATATCAAGGTGTCTTGTATAATACAATACATGTATCAATAGTCGAGAATATGAATCGACATGCACGGTGATAGTGGCAAGGACAAGAGTGATATTGGAAAGCACAAAAGTTACAGAACTTGTTCGCATGCACAAGTTTATATTTCCAAGCAAGAAAAATATGTACAGGTAATAACATGCATAATTGAATATGATGCATGTAAGCCAGGTGAAAATGAAATGACACACATATCAATACTGGTAAGTATAAAAGCAATACTGGCAGGTACAAGAGCTATACGATATATTCATGTGCGTAAGGTATCATTTCAAGAAAGAATAACATGTGCAAGTAATAATATGTATAAATAAACATGCGTGAATGTATGTCATGTTTTCAATAAAGTAATAAATGCACGAATATAGCATGTATGTCTAGACATAATTTATGACAGGTCTAGAATCAATTTTACTTGTAATAAGAAGAGTGATTTGGACATATGTACATAGGTGTTATATCATAAATCAAGAGATACATGCACAAATATAACATACATGCCTATGTTGTTTGACTAGTACAAAATAGAATTAGAGGCTAAAATTTTGTACAGTGTGGAGAATTAAATTATTTTTTTGATGAATTTTAAATGAGCTTAATTAGATTTCCAAAACAAAAGTTATGATTCATTTCCATGGACTTGTTATTGACCTAGTACAAAAATAAGGAAATTTTCAAGTTTGATTTGACCAAGATACGAATTAAACTAGAATATAATATTTTGGACAGTTGTAGATAATTTAATTAGCTATTTAATGAAACTTGAATAAGCTCAATCGGAATTTTAGAGTAAAAGTTATGATCATATTACTACAGCTTGCTATTACTGTGTTGCTAATGAGGACAGTACCAAGTAGTGAATTTCCAAACTATTTTTGGCTAGGTAAATGGTTAAATTACAATCCACTGTAGTTGGATAAAATATAGATTAGTGAATTCTCTTTTTAATGGTACTAAAATGAGATTAATCGGATTTAAGATACAAAATTTATGGCAGTTCTAACATGGACTATTGAATAGGTCTGGACAACAATTAATTTTGTGCATGTGTAACATGCATGGTATGATACGGGCAATAAAACTCAAGTTACATGCAAGTTTCATAATCATGAATTTTATTAATAATACATCTAAGATCGTAAAAAAAGAAATTATATCAAGAAATTGTAATTTTGAAGGGCTTAAGAGTATATTCTTACCTCTTTTTGAACTCGAATCGGAAATAAACTATTATGGATGCGATTGCTCCTCTAAAGTGGAGAAATTTCCCAAAAATCATACTAAGGATCAAGAGCATAGGATGAGCAAGATTTTCCTATGTTGATGGACAAGTTTAGAGTTGATTTGGCGAGATTAACTCATGAACAAAACTCAAGGAGCAATTTAATGGATTTTCAGCCCACTCCCAGGCTGAATATTTGGTGATTTATTTCAAAAAAATAGAGAGGGAATTGGGTTCATGATCTGAAGAGAAAATGAACAGAGGAATGAGAGGAAGAAGTTTTTTTTTTTTCTTCAGATCTTTCTGAATTTATCTCAGGGGTCAAACAACTGGTGGAAGATAGGCATACAACAATGTTAAAAATTCTTATTTTT
Organism: Dracaena cambodiana; assembly: GCA_036321105.1. Classification (NCBI taxonomy): domain Eukaryota; kingdom Viridiplantae; phylum Streptophyta; class Magnoliopsida; order Asparagales; family Asparagaceae; genus Dracaena; species Dracaena cambodiana. The sequence goes on along the minus strand of JAYEPQ010000012.1, from coordinate 27,447,806 downwards.
TAATCTTATTTACAAAATTGCCATTAGGTCAATTCCAACTCAAATATGGTCAACGAAAATTGTAAGGCTTCTGGAGATAAATTTGGAATTGGTGCAAGGGTAAAATTGAAATTTTTAATTTAATTTAATTATTTTATTCGGGTATTTACCCGAAAATCAACCGATCCGGAATAATTCAAGATAAATATGAAAAAAATCCAAAATAATGAGATAATAAGTCCTCACTCTATGGAATTTGAAATTGAAGATTAAATTAAAAGATATAACTTAAATTACTCAGTATCCGCCCGTATCATTATTTAGACTCCGACCAGATATGGATGATATGGAATAAATCGATAAATGGGCTTAAAGATTATGGGTGTTACAAGAAGACTTTGGCTCTACCAAGTTGATCAAACAATTCATTTATGGTTGGTAATGGATACTTGTTCTTGATGGTGAGTCTGTTTAGCTCCCTATAGTCTATAAAAAAAACCTCTTGCAACCATTCTTCTTATCCATTAGTAATATCGGAACTCTCCATGGCGAAATATTAGGTTAATAAGTCCTTTACTCATCAACTCATTAATCTATTTTTTACTTCTTCTAACTCTAGCGTTGCCATTTGATATGGTGCCTTGGAAATTAAGGTTGCATCTGGTATAAATTCAATGGAAAATTCTATAACTCTTTTTGGGGGTAGTCCATATTCCTCTGGAAAGATATCTACAAACTCTGAGACTACCGGAATGGATCGCTCCACGACTTCCATAGTAGTAAGGACTCTCTCGATGACCTTAGTCCTATACTCCACTGGCTCTAGAGATTTGCTCCCCCCAATGAATTCAAATTCTGAGTCATTTAGCATCTTGAATACCACACATCTCCTTCGACAGTCAATTATAGCATCTCCTTCGACAGTCAATTATAGCATGAAAGGTGCGTAACCAGTTTATCCCTAGTATCATATCAAACCTATTATTCTCTACTAACAGTAGGTTTGCATAAAACTCCCTACACTCCTTATAAAATATTATCGTCCCATTTCCGTGCTAATGTTCCACCCAAAAGTTAGTGTTTCATAGGGTATGGAAAGCTTGGTTATGAATGTCAATGATGCAAAACAATGACACGTGTAAGACTCAAACAATACATATGTAGGCATAAATCCAATTAAAACCGTATCTATCATCACCTCAGCTAAGGCTTGTGCCTCCTCAGTGGTTAGGCTATTAACACTTCCTTGTCCACGGGCTGGGGCTCTTCGGCCTTGGGCTTTGTCGAAGTCCTGTTGCTAAGGGCCCAGTGGCCTTCCTTAGTTTGATCATGTGGGTCTTGTTGGTTGTTGTCATTGCTGCTGATATTGTGGTGGCTAATTATACCTCTGTTAGGGCGACTGATATTGCCTCTGAGGTTGTTGTGTTGGCCCGAGCTGCCTTCTTCGGGGGTACTCTCCCAGTTGGTGGCATGTTGCTTTGCAACTGATGCATAGTCCCAGAGCCCTCCTGCAAGTGTATTAAGTGTATCTAGGAATCAGGCAGAATTTGCAAACAAAGGGTGCCTTAATCCAGGGAGAGTCACCTGGTGCTCTACTGCGAATGCCATGTTGCCTGATGGCCTTGATACCTTACCAAAGGAGCACTTCTGGGTTCTGCTTTGCCCCACTTTCTTCTCCTCGACAACCTGTTCTATCCGTTGGGCTACTTCCAGCACCTTAGAGTAAGTCCTTATATTTGCCATAGTCATATGTAATTGTATTTCCAACCTTAGCGCTCATTGGAAACTTCTAGCTCTATCCTTTTCCACAGTGACCATGTGAGGGGCAAACTAGCTGAGCTTCAAAAACTTTGGCTGTGTATCCATCTATATTTTGGTTCCCTTACTTCAGTTCTATAAATTTCTACTCCATCTCTTACTGAGTGGTAGCAGGGAAGAATCAAGTAAAGAACCCTTCAAAGGAAGCATCCCAGAGTATTAGCTTTACCAACCTTTCTTCCTCTGCCTGCCACCACCTTCTAACCACACTGGTGAGTTAGATCTTAACAATACTCACCCAGTTCTCTGGAGGTATGCTAGTGGCCTCTAAAAGATTCTCCATATCCAACATTTACTGCTCTAACTACATTGGAGTCTTGACTCCGGAGAAGGTTGAAGGATAGAGTCTCCTAAAGTCGGAGATACTACCCGACTTCTCATGTGTTGGGAGTGCAGTAACTATCTCAGCTATTGTAGTAGCAGTTTCTTGTACTGCCTCCACTCCAACTTGTAGCAGAGCTGTCTGTTCATATTGGTTTTCTTTGTGAATCTACTAGAGCCTGGAGCAATACTTGTATTTCATTGTCATTGCCATTTCCGCTTGCAGTACTACTCCCGCTGCCCTCTTCTCCCCTGTTGGTCCTGACAGGGCAATGTCCAACCAGTTTTCTAAAGTCTAGTACTTGCTTGTGACGACCACCATCCATTATCCTGAAAAGGAATATGAATGGGATTGGGACGAGATCCAAGGAATGGAATGAGGAGGCAAAGAAAGGTCGTTCGATAATATATATGGATATAGCAGATTCCCACAAATTATCTAAATCACTTAGAATAATCCATGGGAAACCTGAGCTCTAATACCACTTTGTAACGTCCCAAACTACATCCCTAAAATCCCATTTTTAGGTAAGGCATTACCGGCGAATACCCCTAATGCTAGTACACGATGTATTTTATAAGGAGCCACACTATTAGAATACACAGATATGGATCTAATCTTACTACAATCCATTCATAGCATTGTCCATAATACAATCTTAAAAGAAAATACAAACTTAGATATTTAACAACAATGAATAACTTGATTGGGTTCAGATACAAACACCTAATCTAACAAAAGCCTATTCACCTTACAAAAGATTTCAAGTTTACTGCCATATAAAAGGATGGCGAGACAACAAGTTAGTTACGGCAAAAGGATGCCTCTTTGACACTTTAGTAGTCAGCAAGCTCCTAAAAGTAAGTGTTGTTGACTAGTGGCTTGGCTTCATCCTCCACTGCATGCCCTTCGACACCTGGGCATGCAGGAAAAATCCAGTGGTTAGACCCAGCAAGTTGAATCGTGCACGTAATGAAGTATAGTGATGTCGAAATATGATAGTAAAAGTTTGTTGATTAAAAGCAAAGGAGAGACTAGCATGCATGTAAATCAAGAATACCTATCATATAGTTATGTAATTAAAAGTCTGCAATAAGACAGTATGACTTATTATTAATGTCATTAGTTTTGGAACTGACTGATAGATGGATCTCACGTGTTCTACAAGTGTACCGTTCATATCCAGTACAATGGCCATAAATGCTGGTCTCTCTTGAATTAGACGCACCTCTAAGTGCTAATTTTATCTCGTGCGTATCCGGGATCACGGTCACAGATGTTGGTCTCCCTTGAACCAATCGTATCACTAAGTACTAGTATTATCCGAAAATAGACATCGACAATACGTAGCTGATATGGTTATGAAACCTGACTCCTGCAATATGTGGTTCATTACATCATTTAACTCCCCCATACCCGTTTGTCTTATTAATATATTTGTTCAAAAATAAAGTCAAGTCAAGTTAAAAGGAGTATTATGCAAAGTTAGTATCACACTATCATATTATACAAGTTGAGTCAAATAACCAAAATAATATAAATATCATGCAAATATAATGGAAATAGAGTTCCTAGATATGGGTCGTTGTTTGGTGGAGATCGTAAGGGGGAATGACGAACTACATGGAGTGTCAACAACTTCATTGTTGTTTAGCTGTCTTACAGCTGCTGAGACTTTAAATGATTTTTGTTTTTTTATATGATTATAATTAGAAGAGAAAATATAAATGAAAATTGTAGAAAGCTGAGTTCTTTTCCAACAATTCATAAATGGACTTAACTAGTGTTCGGAATCAAAAACTATCATGGGTTTATTGAACATGATAGAAGACCCTTGCTGTTGTGCAGCAACTTCTTTTTCTAGCCAAGATTTGACCAAGATATCGTGAAAATTAGGAAGGAAGCTAGTAATAGAATTTTTTGATCATTGATTTTCTTGCCAACAAATCAAGATCAGTTTATTTGGAGGTGTAGATAAAAAATTATGAGTGTTTTAGTAAAATTGTACCATACCCGACATTAGCAATGCCTCTCTAGTGTTAGCGGCGAAAGTGAATTGTTTGGCAAAGATGTCCTTGTTTGGCAATTTGAAACCTCTCTAATGTGTTGGTGTTTCCGAAAGAAAGGCTGGTGGAGGTCAATTCTTGCCGGAAGCACTAGTGGTGGATCTTCCTTGCGGGAAGTGTTGGTGAAGGATAATCCTTACCAAAGTTCTATGCACAAGGTTAACTTTGATTGCAGTTTTAGTAGGGTTAGTGGCAAAATCTATGGTCATTTAATATAAAAATTAAAGAAACTTGAGTCCCCTTTCCAATGAGATTAAAACGAGCTTGATTGGAGTTGTGTATAGGAAGTTATGGTCAAAATATCGAGAGGGTGTATAATAGATAACCCAGTGTTTGTTGTGTCTACTTCGACTTCTACACGAATTTCGACCATGCTAATGTAAGATTGAAAAGCAAAAAATAGGGGATTTTGTGGGGAATTGAATTCTAATATAATCCCAAAAATAATGAACCCATTTGGACTTCTGGATCAAAATTTTTTATCAAAAAATCGAAGATATGTCTAGATGATAGTAGATCTGCATTTGCACAAGCATTTGATTTTCAATCGGATTTTGAAGGGGTTGGAGGCAGAAGTAGAAGAAAAATAATATACAAAGATTGTAGAAAATTGAATGATCTTTTTAACAAAAAAGAATTCAATTTATTTAGGCTTACAATTCAAAAGATGTGATCATTTTAGTGAGTACTAGCATGCTGGATAGTAAGCTTTCCTACTACAAAAATACAATAGTCCGTGATACTAGAGAGGTTAATATGAGTGATTTCTTGTTAAAGAGAAATTGGATACGTGATTTTTTGCTAGAAAAAGAGATGAAATATGTGATTTCTTGCTAGAGAGATTGAGATAAGTGATTTTTTGTTAAAGAGAATGAGATAAGTGATTTCTAACTAGAGAGATTGAAATAAGTAACTTCTTGCCTTGTTGAAAACAAGTCCAAGCTGCTTTTGTTCAGCTGGATCTAAAGTTTGGCTTCACTTTAAGAGGGAAGTGAAAAAGAGATGATGAGAAGGAAAGATAGAGATGGAAGGATGGAGCAGAGTGTTGGATTTGGGAAGATAGGTTGGAGTTTGAGTTGGTGTACTATGTGTAAGAGGGTGAGGGGTAAGAGTGGTATGCATGGATTACATTTAATACAACATGGCTTGGGAGTACTTCACAACCACTCATTAAATTGAATTTTTGCCATCTGCACAATAGGCTAAGAGAATAACTAGCTCCAAATCAAATAAATTCTTGTGACAAAATAAAGTAAGACTAGAGAGTGATGTTTGATGGATGGTAACCGACTAGGTCATTACATAGTGAGTGCACAAACCATTCGCTTAAACTTTTGAATACAGTGGTTTCCATACAGATTATGAGAGACTCAGATCATCAGGTTGCAAAGAGTTCCTTAGTTGAAATCTCATCAAATTATGAAAACTAGGGCTGCCCTACCATGCCACCATTTATTCCCATGTGGGAGTATCTGGGTTCGACATCCCATGATGGTGTATACTTGTAACTAGCAAAATTATTTTTATCATATTAAAATTAAAATTTATTATTTATCCTCATTTGATCTGCCTTTCCACGCATCATAATCTTGGCTATGCTGAAGGTCATCTTGTGAGACCCCACTCGTGTGAGGCGACATGTGAAGGTCTAAGGTTGCGCTATACATACTATTGTTAGCCCATTACAAATAAAGCCTTTGATAGTGATCTTCTAGAATGATGGAAGCAATTAAGGTTAAATGGTTCCAATTCTTTTACGTTCTTCTAGAATTACAGAAACTGTGGCAGCTGAGGTATTATCCAGTTGGAATTCTGTACTTCACACTAAGCCTTGCTAATTTTGGGTAAGCATGTGATGTTAACTCCCTTCGGGAGTAACCAATGTGTTTGGGTGCTAGGCAGGAAGTTGGACATCTATGTGCATTGTGCCATGTTAAATTGTATAAGCTTTTTGTTTAACATCACTAGGATTAATTACTGGATGAGGTGAAGGAGGGAGAAGAAAGAGAGAGAAACAAGGTGAGGGAAATGAGGTGACTGGTGAGGGAGAGAGAGAAAGAGATAGGTGGGTTAAGGGAGAGAGAGATGAGCTGATAGATGTAACATTATTAATTAATGGATGGGTTTAACAAGACCCCATCACTTTTAACATTGGTTTATTTATTTATTTATTTATTTTGCAAAGTTTACTCACCCTCATGTTTGTTCTATATAACCCAAAATAAGAGGCTAAGATTGTGCTATCTGAGTGCCTTCTTAGATATCATCTAAGGAGATATTTTAGCGACACTTCTCTACACACACACACATGCAAAGACACACATGTACATAAGAATAATGGAAATGAGCCACTATCTCTCGTAAGTTGCCTAAGCTGCAATCTATTTTCACTATCTCCAATAACTATATATATATATATATATATATATATATATATATATATATATATATATATATATATATATATGAACCACCGTCTCTTGTAAATTGCCTGAGCTTTAATCCATTTTTGCTATCTCTAATAATTTTTTTTAAAGTTTCTTTTGGATTATGATCTCGATCCACTGGGGTTCACTCATATCCAATTTCTTGGGTTTTACTTTTGATTTTGTCTCCCATCAAGTATGGACAAATAAACGGCTTTCGGTAAATACAATATTTTGTATGCACTTGTTGAAAGAAAAATTAAACTTCAAATATAAGGAAATTTGATCATAAAGAAGCTGAAGTAGCACAAATCATGATCCTAAAAAATAATGGGATCATTACTTTTTCATTGCCAACTTACGTAACTTTTTTGAGCTGGCAGTTAATTTATAGTAGTCATATATATATATATATATATATATATATATATATATATATATATATATATATATATATATATATATATATATATATATAATACTCTTATTATTATTTTTTTTCAAATTCCTTTTAAGATCATGATCTTAATCTCATTAACTTCATCAGGATTAAATTTTACGTATTTTGCAGTTCATTTGTCATTCTATTAAGTGGATACAAGATTTTATATTTATCCAAAAGCATTAATTTTGTCTCTACTTGATGGAAGGCCAAATTAAAACTAAAATCCAAATAATTAGGTATGAGTAACCCTAAGAGTATGAGATCATAATCTAATAAAATAGTTTGAAAAATAATAATAGGAGATAATGGAAATAAACTGCAGCTCAGCTAATTTACGTGAGCTGTCAGCTCATTTCTATTATTCTCATATATGTGTGTATGTTGTGTATGTGTGTGTGTGTATGTATGTATATATCTGTGTGTGTATGTATGTGTCTATGTATGTATGTATGCATGTATATGAAAATAATGAAAATGAGCTAACAGCTCATGAATTTTACCTGAACTGCAGTTCATTTCCACCATCTCCAATAAAATTTTAAAAACTTTCTTGCAGATTATGATCTCGACCCCTTAGGGTTAACTCATACCCAATTTTTTTTGTTTTAGTTTTGATTTGATTCTCAATCAAATTGATACAAAATTAACGGTTTTTAATAAATAAAGCATTTTGTATCCACTTGATGAAAGTCTAGATAAACTCCAAAATTATGAAATTTGATTTGAAAAAGGTTGAAAGCTAGAGATACTAATTCTGCAAAGAATTTGAAGAAAATTATTTGATTACTTTGGGCATAGAGAATAAAATGATAGTATTTTAGAATAGGAGTTTGGTATAAAGAGTAATCAGGACACCCAAAGTAAAATGCCGTGCGCAAATAGAATTTTCCATAGTTAAGGAGGATATGCATGAGGGAAGTAAGATGCGAGAGTCGAGGAGATGAATTTAAAGGTTAGGGGGCGCAAGTTTTCGAGTAATGGGAAGTAAGATCTCAACAATGGCTCCCACTCCTTGATCCCTCTGACTTAAAAGTAAAACTGAAGAACGATCCCTCTAACTTAAAAGTTAAAACTGAAGAACGAGAGATGAAAAAGGAGCACGAACAGTCAATCAGAGTTGGTGTCCGACTGTCTCCATTCTGTCTCAACCAATTCCAACCAACTTTTCCTTTAGACACGCAACTACAGTCGCATTTACATTTTCAATTTCAACTGAAGTCCGACTGAGTTTGTATCGAGCCGATCGACTCGGTCGGAGTTGACATAACCTGTACATCGCTGCATTATTAATCAAATCAATGGTATCTAACAATAGCCATTTTAATATTATCATAGCTACAACAACACCGCCAAGTTTTCAACCCTGAAATGTCCATTACACCATTTATTTGCGCACTTTCTCTAATTGGAGAATAAGTCGGAACACTTTGTTGACAAAGTATCGAACTTCAAGCTTGTTGCGATAAGGTCCATCCATTGTCAATCCTTGCCCTCCTGTGTTGGGCTTAATAGCCATTACCAGAAAAAAAAATAACTTTGCTTTTTGTATTAGTTCTAGTAATGCCTAAGAATATAAATCTACGTCTATGTTTAAAGCTTTATTTTCCATCAAAAAAGAAAAAGGACCGTCGAGAAAGGGTTCTCAGCTGTATTGATCTAGAGCCAAAGCAATTGATCGATGCAAGCAAAGAAGAATTTACTTCTAGAAGTTCGACTGTCATTAAAACACAAGTACATGTACTTGTGACAGCAATTTGCGATCACGCCATCTCAACTTACAATTTGTTATAGATAGTAATGCTATTAGAAATAATAGTGGGAACCCCTCAAAATAAATACAAAGCCAGGTATCAAGCTCCATAAAATGTGGAGGATTCTAAAAATCTACAATAATGACGAAAATGCCATCACCCATTATTGGAAAATAAATAATTGTTGCCGGCCATACAGCCATGGAATTATTTCTTATTTAAGCAAGAAGTCCGAAACCAATAATAACCCAATTCTGCTGTACGCTAATGCCCGACTTGACCACTGTTTGAAGTGTTACGATCCCATAAAATCTTGCCAAACAAGTAAATGTATATCTTTTCAGCAATTTTCACTTACTGAGAATAATAAAATCTAAATTATCAATAACCAATTGAAACAGGATATGCTCATGTTACAAATTAGATGGAAGACACAAACAAGTTTATTTTTGCGTAGGAGCTAACCTGGTTGTTTTGGCACCCGGTTCCATCATAAATGATTTCTTTTTATAGTTCTCAGGAATGCCATGGGTACGCTCTCGAGGTGACTGTACAAATGGCACATCAATCACATATGCTAGAGCCAGGAAGCAAAAAACCTATCTCCTGAATATGTATTAGTATTCTTTCCAATGGTGAACTTTCATCACTGGAACAATATAATTTGATCTCAATGTGATGGATGATGCATACGTGCCAAGATCAGATGATTTAGATCCACTAGATGAACAAATATGTTGAGCAGGGAAATCAAATTACAGACTCCAAGAAAAAGGTTATCATTCAAGAACTTCTTTACATTTATCAGAAGGTCCCACTCTCTCATGGAGCTTGAGATAAACTCCAATCACAGAAATTTGTGGAAAATGGACAGAAAAGAGGAGATAATTCCCTGCAAAATACTACGCAACAGATAACAAGACCTACTTATGCATCAGTCATGACAAAAGAGCATATCAAAATCTCAAGTAATAGGACTAACAAATTAAAAGAGATATCATGCCAATAAACACTGAACTTAAACATACATCAACAACATTGTTAAGGAAAGCGACAAGATTGTCAGCTGGGTGGGAAACAATTGCACATAACACTCCAGCAACGTAACCACCTGCAAAACTCACTGCTAACTGAAGGGGCTTGCTGCATTGTTCTTTGGGCATGGGAATCACATACTTGTACAACTTCTCGATGATGGTCTCAAAAGATGCAAATTTTATCATTGTATCTGCAAATTTCACATGATCATTAGTAAGGTTATTGAGGATAGTATACTAATTTTAAAGGAAAAAAATGGATAGTAAGGTTGATTTAAGGCCAAAATATTCAAATTTGTAGCATAATTTACTTATAGTACATATAGCATAATTTACTTATAGTAAATATGCAAATTGATGGGGGAAGGAAGCGACTCTGATTTTCTATAGTGTAATTTGGAGATTTGAGATGAATTAGAGTTTTGATAATTTGGAGATTGGAAAAAAGAGATATTGGGATGAACTAGAATTTTAAGAGAGAAAATAGGATATAATCTAATTTAACATAATAATCTAAACAATAAACTAATCTAATGGCTCATGGCACTTTCATCATGCAAGTTTTTATCAAATCATCATCTGAATTTATTGATCAACTTGAAGGCATTTAAATTGGCAACTAAAAATAAAAGTTCCACATAATAACCAATATGGTACTAAACAAAACACAAAATCCTATAATCTTGGATAAAATCTAACAAGAATTATTAAAATCTAAATAATAAATTCTAAAAAAACTGTGGCCATTCGATATCCTTATCATTCTCCTCCTCTTTAAAGCATTCATTTTGGGGAATGTGGTGATAATATCAATCAAGTATCTCTACGTTGAACTAATGAGTCTCCTTGCATGAAATATATCAATTAAGCCATGGTGGTGATCGTGAAATAGGCATGATCTTCTACTCTGAGCCAAGATGTGGCAAAGGTGGAATTGACTTCAATAGATCGACAAAAGTAGACGATGATTTAGGAACACCGCGTGCATGAAATGTTAAAACTTTCCCACTGAAAATTAAACTGATACCAGAGAACCAAGGGATATTAAACTCATAGATAGTGGACGCAATTCTTTCTTGAACTTCATTGGCACTTATAAAAGTGGACTGCAATGCCTAATTATACAGTTGACATCATCGAACTAGTTGTGGTACTATAGAAAATGTGATATCATGTAAACCTATCCGTTGTGATAAATAGACTTGAACATGATCATAGTCAATATAAAATTTCATAGAAATTGAAGCTTCTCGATTGGCAATGACGATAATATAACACTTGGTTCAGTTGAACTTCTCATATTTCTGTATACTGTAAAAAATTTTCATCAAGTAATGATGTGGCTCAGCATGAACTTCAGTTCTGGCTTATCAAGAACTTCTATGGTGCGCTCAGGCTAGGGAGTCTGGCTGACAACCTTAACAAGAATTTCACTCTGGATCTATATTAAATTTTGCCTTTGATTTTGTCTTATATTTTGATATCACCTCTGTCTCTAATTCTTGCACATCTTTTCTCGGTCTCTATCTTAGACTCAAATGAAACTCTTGTTCAAGTTCAAGCTTAAATGAAAACAAACAATAGTTTAATGAATAATTTAACAGAAGGTTGGGAGCACAACAATCGCAAAGAAGACTTTGCACAAGTAACCAAAATCAACAATTTTTATAGTTGTCTTCTAACCAAGACGAAGGTTCACCAACTAATTTCATTCGTGCATAGAGACATTTCTTCTTAGATGTCAAAAGAAATAAATGAAGAAATCATCAAGATTATTCTTCTCGTCTTCATAACCACACGTTATTAAAATAGTGAAATACCGAAAGAACATTGTATATGTCATCCTAAACTTGCTTAGAATCACCATCAGTTTAAATGTATCAATCACAAAATATTAGTTTTATAGAGAATTAACTCAACAATTAAAATTCAGCTCAAAACTTTAGAAAATATTCAGGAATTGCAATGCTTCGGATGGCTCAAAAATAGGAATCAAATCGAGCTTGAAACAAGCTCCAAAATGCTTCAAAACCCTTAATGGGTATGCGGAAGGTGCTAACTTGTAGCATCTACTTGCACTGTTGATCTAAATTGGAGTGGGTATGGTCCTTTTTGTCTTTGTCTGCGGCATGTGCTGCTCCATTTATCCAGGAGAGTAGTTGAGGAGGATGAAGGAGAGTGGTCTGCATGCTTGAGAAAGAGGTTCAGGTGAAGAAATCTTCTTAACACTAAAAGAGAGCAACGGTGGGTCCACTTTTCTTGTTGCACGGAAAAGTGGGGAGGGTGGCGAGCAGTCAGATGAGGAGGTGAAGTCCAGGTGTGTGCAATACAAGTGGGTGAGGACATCTCTTCTTAGCAGCTGAGGTGGGGTCCCCAAGAAAAAGGCTTAATGTTCGAAAACTTAGGGAACTCGGACGAGTACTTGTTCGAGTACTCGGGATCAAAGAATATTTATAGTTGTCTTCTAACCAAGAAGAAGGTTCACCAACTAATTTCATTCGAGCGTTAGAGACATTTCTTCTCAGATGTCGAAAGAAATAAATGAAGAAATGATCAAGATTATTCTTCTCGTCTTCATAACCACACGTTATTAAAATAGTGAAATACAGAAAGAACATTGTATATGTCATGCTAAACTTGCTTAGAATCACCATCAATTTAAATGTATACAACAACAACTACAACAACAACAACTAAGCTTTTTATCCCAAGTATTTGGGGTAGGCTACATGAACCAAAAAAAGAATCACGCCGGATCGATCACTTTGATATTCCTTCTCTAATCATTTCTATTAAGTAATATCTCTTTATTTAAACCTCTAAACTCCATATCTTTGCGTATCATCTCCATGCATGTTTTCTTCGATTTTCCCTTCGTTCTTTTAACTTGTCCTACATTGATAAACTCCCTTCTTCGAACTGGTGCACTTGTAGACTTACGTTGCACATGACCAAACCATCGTAAGCGATTTTCTCGCATCTTCTCATAAATAAAAGCTACACCTACCTTAGCACAAATATCTTCATTTCTCATTTTATCTCTCCTGCTATTGCCGCACATCTAATGGAGTATGCGCATATATGCTATACTTATTTTCTGTGAATGACGTTTCTTTATAGCCCAATATTCCGTGCAATATAATAAAACTGACCTAATAGCAGTCCTATAAAATTTTCCTTTTAATCTTAATGGAATGTTATGGTCGCATAAAACTCCCGTTACTCTCCTCCATTTCAACCAGTCAGCTTGTATCTTATGGTTAACATCATTATCGATCTCTCCATCATTCTGAATAATAGAACACAAATATCTAAACTGACTGCTCATTTGTATCTCTTACCTATCCAGTTTTACAACATTATAATTTATGGTCCGTCGTTTACTAAATTTACACTCTATATACTCTGTTTTAGACCTACTCAATCTAAAACCTTTAGATTCTAATGTATGCCTCTATAACTCTAACTTAGCATTTACTACTGCTCTAGTCTCATCAACTAAGACAATATAATCAGCAAATAGCATATACCAAGGTATCTCATCCTGAATAGTTTTACTAAAATCATCCATCACTATAATAAATAAGAATAAGCTCAATGCAGATCCTTGATGCAATCCAATTTGATAGAAAATCACTTGTTAACCACCACATGTTCGGACATTGGCCACTACTCTATCATACATAATTATATCGATATACTTAATGGGAACTCTTTTTCTTTATTAGTGTCCACCAAAGTATCTCTCGTGGAACCTTATCATAGACTTTCTCTAAGTCAATAAATACCATATGCAAATCTCTATTTCTCTCTCGGAATCGTTCTATAAGTTGACGAAATAAATAAATAGCTTCTATCGTCGATCGTTCCGGCATAAATCCAAACTGGTTCTCTGATATTTTAACAGTTTGTTGCAATCTATATTCAATTACCCTTTCCCAAAGGTTCATAGTGTGACACATGAGTTTTATTCCTCGATAATTAGAACAAGTCTGAATGTCGCCTTTATTCTTATACAGAAGTACTATGGTACTCTTCCTCCATTCATTTGGCATTTTCTTAATTTGCCAAATCTTATTAAAAAGATTTTTTAGCCACCTCACACCAATCCCTCCTAAGTATCTCCATACCTTTATAGCAATCTCATTTGGATCAACAGTTTTTCTTGATTTCATCATCTTCAAAATCTCTTTTACTTTAGACTCTTTAATTATGCGTATAAAACTACGATTCATATCCTCACATTAAATAGTAAGATCTCCCAAATCTTGAATAAAACTACCATTATATAATCTATCAAAATAAAATTTTCATCTTTATTTAATCTCTTCGTCTCGAATTAGAACCGTCTGATCCTCATTTTTAATGCACTTTACAGTACATAAGTCTTAGACTTTCTCTCTCTTATTCAAGTAATTCTATATATATCATTTTCTGCCTCTTTAATATCCAACTTCTCGTACACTTATTTATATAATTTAGTTTTTGCATCCCGAACAGCTTTCTTAGCCTCATTCTTGGCTAGTTTATACTTCTCAAAACTTATTCCATTATTATTATTATTATTATTATTATTCAAATCAATATAAAGGTCTCGCTTGATCTTAATAATATTTTTACCTCTTCATTCCACCATGATATATCCTTACATGGTGAAGCACCGCCCTCGACTCACCGAATATATTTTTAGATATCCTTTTAATGCAGCTAGCCATTTTGTTTCATGTTATATTAGAATCATCATGATCCCTCAAATCTGCTTTTTATACTACTCTATCTACAAAAACTTTTTGATTACCTTCTAATCGCCACCACTTAATCTTAGAATTTAAGTTACACTTAATTTTTCTAAGTTTCTGTCTAATCTGAATATTTAAAACTAAGAGTCTATGTTAGGTAACTATACACTATACTCTCACCTGGCACTAGCTTACAATCGATACAACTAGTTTTATCTACCCTTCTAATTAAAAAAAATATATTTGATTTGTATTCGATCCACTTTTAAAAGAACTAAGTGAGAAACTCTCTTTTTAAACTAAGTATTCGCTAAAATTAAATCATAAGACAAAACAAAATATAAAATTGAGTTACTTATTTCATTTCTTTCTCCAAAACTAAATTCTCCATGTATACTATCAAACTCATTACGACTAGTTCCTATATGCTCATTAAAATCACCACCAATAAATAGTTTTTCTCTAACAGGTATTCCTTATACTATCTCATATAGACCCTCCTAAAATTGATGTTTACTAAATTCATCAAGTCCTTCTTGTGTTGTATAGATACTAATGGCATTAAAAATCTCTCCATCTAAAATAAGTTTAATTAATAAAATTCTATCACTCTTCCTCCTAACCTCCACTACATCCCCAAGTAATTACTTATCTATGATCACACCTAACCCATTACGATTTCTATCTCTACCCATATACCAAAGTTTATAACCCCAAAACTCTATGATTTTAGCTTTCTCACCTATCCACTTAGTCTCCTACTCGAACAAAATATTAACCCTCTTTCTAATCATAATATTAACTAACTATGCTAATGTACTTGTAAGATAATCTATATTTCATGATGCCAACCGTAATTTATGTTTATGAGCTAACTTCTTTACCCCTACCTGCTCATTAAGATGTGAGAATTCTCTTATATTTGATACGTGGCGCGTCCGGGCGCCGACGTGGCGCGTCGCTTCTGGACGACGACCTAGCAACCCTCACATATTTTTCACTACACCCGAACTCCAATGCAGTGCGTCGCTCAGTAGGAAACATCCAAATGAAATTCATATTTTGGCTTATATCATAATATGTGACAATATTTTACGTTGACTGTCACTGGTCTACCACAACCCTCCTTTATTTTGGCTTGGGACAGGCAGTGTATGACACTGGCGGAATTATCAGTTTAAATGTATCAATCACAAAATATTAGTTTTATGGAGAATTAACTCAACAATTAAAATTCAGCTCAAAACTTTAGAAAATATTCAGGAATTGCAATGCTTCGAATGGCTCAAAAATAGGAATCAAATCAAGCTTGAAACAAGCTCCAAAATGTTTCAAAACCCTTAATGGGTATGCTGAAGGTGCTAACTGGTAGGATCTACTTGCACTGTTGATGTAAATTAGAGTGGGTCTGGTCCTTTTTGTCTTTGTCTGCGGCATGTGCTGCTTCATTTATCCAGAAGAGTAGTTGAGGAGGATGAAGGAGAGGGGTCTTCATGCTTGAGAAACAGGTTCAGGTGAAGAAATCTCCTTAACACTAAAAGAGAGAAACGGTGGGCCCACTTTTCTTGTTGCACGGAAAAGTGGGGAGGGTGGCGAGCAGTCAGATGAGGAGGTGAAGTCCAGGTGTGTGCTATACAAGTGGGTGGGGACGAATCACCTCTTCTTTGCAGCTGAGGTGGGGTCCCCAAGTAAAAGGCTTAGTATTCGAAAACTTAGGGAACTCGGATGAGTACTTGTTCAAGTACTCGGGATCAAAGAAGTGTTGGGTTCGAATGGCGAAAATCAGCCCCAAAACTTTGAAAAAAACGAGTTATCAAAGTACTCAGCCGAGTACTGAGAACCCAAAGAGTAATTTTGGGTCAATTTTTTTTGGTCGGTTTTTCAGATCAGATTCGCTTATTCAAACATGGTTTGATATCCAATATATCGAAGTATTAGTTGGGTTTAGGGCATTCTCCATCCAATCATCAAAAAATTCACCAATCAAAATCCTCTTTCGATGATCAAATTCGTCAATCAAATCTTCGAAATCGACGATCAAATCCGCTCTAATCTCTCTCTCAATTTTGCTGGTCGCAATCCTCTCCTTTCTCAATTTGGCCGATCGAACTCTCAATTTCGGTGACAACCATTCTCGCTGATGTTGATCTCAACTAAGATCGCGGACGCCTGGACTACCCATAGCTCCGACAGCCTCTGCAACCTCACCCAGCATTGCGGTCAAGGCTGCCGAGGGTGAAACCTCTTTTTGACACCATCTTTTGAATTTTCTCTCTCGAATTCGGTGACCCCTCTTCTTCCCACCCTCGAGGCCACCGGAGGTTAGCAGTGCAGCCAGCTTCTCCGGTAAAGGCTAAATTTGGTTTTGTAAATTTTCTAAATTTAATTTTAATTTTAATTTAGAATTTTTAGTTCTAGTTAGTTTTAATTTTTGTATGTTAATTACTTTATTAATTATTTGACTGATGGTATTCTCTGTTGGATTATTGGATTTTGACTCAATTTAGCATGTTGGATTAAATCTCTACGGTGTTTTAGTTATATTCTTTGTTAGCATGTTGGATTAAATTTGTCTGTGGGATTAAATTTGAGTTGGACTAAAAATTTGCTGGATAAAATTTATGATTAAATTCAAGGATTATAAGGTGGTGAAGAATTATAAGATGTCGATTATGAATTTGAAAAAAATAGTTTTTTCATTAAAGTTGTATTACAATTTTTTCATTTAAAAAAATTATATACTTGATGCATAAAAAAATTGCATGTCTGATATACTAGTAAAATATAGTGTTTTTTTATGGTTTTTAAAGAATGGACATTGCATAATATGATTAAATGGTAATATAATTAGATACAAAGGAACAACATAATTAAATGTAGCACTTGGCAGGTTAAATGAATAATATGATATTTAATTATTAAAAGTTTTCATTTCTTCTTCTATTTACTATGTCATCATCTATGACATCAAATTCTAGTGCTAGTGGTGCTGTTAGAGTGACTCCTAATACGAGTCAAGATGTAGACATTGTAGATAAACCAAAGAGCTCTAAAGATATTGGATGGGATAATGGAAGCTTGTAAAGACAGATAACTATAGAGACATACAATGCAGGTGTAAAAAAATAATATATGGAGGAATCAATTGGCTTAAACAACACATTGCCGACTACGGTGGAAAAGTGAATGTGTTTTTTAGTAATAGATGAGGAGAGATATCTCTATACGTAGAATTTAGAGGCTACAAAGTTTAAGGTGAACCAGAAGAAGGCAGAGTATGAAGCGAGACAAGAAGCACAACTTACTGAAGATAGGGAGTTTGAAGATCAAAAATTTTCTCTTATTGGTACGAAGAAGTCTTGTGTGTTGGGTCCCTCTGGATAGAATGGCGGACGATTGCTTATGAAAAGTTGAGTATGTGGGCTTATGCAATTGCAATTTAATTTCATAAATTTAGCATGCCAGAATTTGATATTACTTGTGAAGAAATTGGCAATATGGTAAGACTTCAAAGATCCAAGTAAATATTAGTTGCCATTGCCTCTTTTGAAGCAAGCATATATGAAAGTGAACGAGGAACTTGAGAAGCAGAAAGAAGCATGGGATTAGTATGACTGCAACATACTCACTGATGGGTGGACTGATAGGATGTGTCACAGTGTGATAAACCTTTGCGTGCATTCCAAGAACGGTATTAGTTTTATCAAATGGATATATGTACAAATGGGTTGAGGAGTGTATTAAAGAGATAGGAGAGCATCGGGTTTTGCAGGTGGCTACTAACAATGTGGCTTCTAATATGAAAACTGTTATGAAATAATCAGAACTGATAATCTATTTATTATGAGTCAAGGAACACAAATTTATGGGTGTCTCAACACCATACAAATAATCCAACTGGCAATTTGAGACTAAAACTAAACTAAAATCAAATACAAGATAGTTTTTTAATCTAACACTCCTCCTCAATTTGAAGTATAAATATCAATTATACTCAATTTATTACACAAGTTAAAAAACACTGTTTTTCTCTTGAATTGTACAAATTAACTTGAAATGGGTGAGTAACAGCAGTAGGAATAGTAGTAGTAGATGGATCACTTGAATCATCAGAGGATACCCGTTACCACCATGGTAGGTTTTTATCCTATTATCGAAAGTTGATAGGTAGCTGTAGATAAACTTCTTTTTTAAGAGCAATAGTAGGCAGTAAATATACTTTTTTCTTTGAAGCAGTAGTAGGTAGTATATAAATTCTTTTTTAGAAGTAGTAATAAGTAGCAGATAAACTTCTTTCTTAACAGAAGTAGCAAGCAGCAGATATACTTCTTTCTTAGAAATAGTAGTAGCCAACAGATAAACTTTTTTCTTAGAAATATTAGTAGGCATCATATAAACTTCTTTCTTAAAACCTAAAGTAGGTAGGAGACAAACTTCTTTTACCGAAGTAGTAGTAAGCAAAAGGACCAAAGAGTTACATCAAGTTTGAAATTCACCCTTGCAGTCAAGAAAGGACCAGCCAGAGTCCCTATAGTCACGAAGCAGAAAAAAAATAGAAACTGAAGCAGATGCAAAATCGAATTGGCGACACGATTGCAGAATTAGAATCAGACTCTGCATCAAATTGGTGACACAATTAAGGAGTTGGAGTCGTGATTGACGTTGGAATCGAAGTCATGAGTCTGCCATCGATTAGGTGGTTGAAATTGACAATTAAGATTTGTTTCGTAACATGTTTTGATACCATGTTATGAAATAATCAAAATTGTCAATCTATTTATTAAGAGTTAAGAAATATATATTTATATGTGTCTCAATACCATACAAACAATCTAACTGGCTATGTGGGACTAAAGTTAAACTAAATCCAAATATAAGAGTTTTTAATCTAACACGAAGAGCATGATGACATTATATGTCCTACATTATTTTGTAGTTGTGCAGTCTATACTATCAACCTCATATTTGGAGGACATTGGGAAGCTCCCTAAGTACAAGACAGTGATTGAAAAGGCATGGCATAAAGTTAGGGGCCAGAAACACCAGGTTCTTCTATGCATGCATCTTGTAGAGGAGGATGGCACTTCATTCTCTTCTTTAACAAAACTTAAAAGAGGCATGCACCAACATTCTACGGAAAGCTCTTCAATCAGAGTTCTCACTAGAATCATATTCCTAGGTGATAATTAACTAGGGAGGCGGGTAATTAATCAATAAATGAAATGTTAGGTGAGGAAACAGGTTAAAGAAGCAGCTTTCTGATGAATACTGACAATTTTCTTCAAGAAGAGTTGACGTATTATTCAAAAGAAGGTACTACACCTTCGAATATGTTTTAAAAATGATAATTATTGAATACTCTTGTCCCAAAATGTCCTAGTGCAGCTCATCAATCAGATTTCAGGCCCATATAATGCTGCAATATCATTTATAAAATAATAACGAAAATACTAACCAACAGATTGCATAGGGTGATTGGAGGCTTGAATAAAGTAATCAGAATGCTTTTCTAAGTAGGAAGATTCGTAGGGGATTGTACATACTAGGTCACGAATGATTCAGAATTTCACGAAGAAAATGGGTACCAAGGCATATGTTAGATTAGAAAACTATTTTGTTTTTGGATTTGGTTTAGATTTAGTCTCACAGTGCCAGTTAAATTATTTGTGTGTTATTGAGACACCTATAAATATGTGTCTCTTGATTTATAATAAATATATTGTTCTGATTATTTTATAGCACGGTATCGTGTTATGAAATAAATCTCAACCGTCAATCTTAACCATCCTAATTGATGGCCGACTCAGGTTTCGACTCCGATTCCGACTCAGACTATGCAATCATGCCACCAATCCGATTCTGACTCGCACTATGCAATCGTGCCACCAATTCGATACTGACTCCGACTCCGATTTCGACTCTATTTTGACTCCAAATCTGCAATCACATAGCCAATTAGATTCTACATCTAAATTAGTTTACGCTTCTTCTCTGCTTCGTGACTGCAGGAACACTGGCTGGTCCCTCCTTGATTGCAAAGGATATAATTCAGTCTTGATATGACCTTTTGCTTCTTTCTTTTCTTACTACAACTTCTCAGAAAGAAGTTTATATAATATGTAAATAAACATTCTTAAACCTCTAGCTGATTCTAATGGGCTCTCTATAAACAGATTGAAAAGCAAGAAATTTTTTAGTAGAGGCTGTCAGCGTAAAGATCAACTCAAAGCATTGGTGGGAATTGATGAAGGATACTTGTTTGTATGACATCTAGGGCTCCCGTTGTCTTTAAATTGTCTAAAGGGAAAAGACTACTCACATACTTGTTTATAAGACATCTAGGGCTCCTGTTGTCTTTAAATTGTCTAAAGAGAAAATACCACTCATCTGACAAGTGCAAAATAAGAATGGAATGATGGAAGGCACACTTTATACTCAGCTGATGGAATAGAACTGAAAAAGACTTGCCATAAATAATATAGGTAAAGAGATTACGAACTAACTTATTGGAAAAGCAAAAGCCATGCTTGGAGCTGGAATAAACTCTGCAGACCTGAGATTGAAGGAGTTGGCCTGAATGGAGTGGAGGATAATTAATACTTGTTTCCCCACAAAAACATCTCAGCCATTAATTTTTTAATGAAATTAAACCATCTAATTGTAATTTCTCATAGTTGTGCTTAAAATTTTCATCCTTTCAATGTCTATCCTAAGTCTGGATAAATAAGGGGTGTGATAGGCCTGTGACAGCCAATATAAAACTTTGTCTCATATTATAGTATGAGCAAAAAAATTGAATTTCATTGGAGCGTCCCTGCGCTATACGAGTGTTTGAGTGTAGTGAAACATGTTTGAGAGTTGCTAGGTCATTACTGAGAACAACACTTCGGTGCCCGAATGTGGTGTCAAATGAGTGACAGTTCCCAAACCTTAACAAGGTTAAAAATAGCAGTTGCAATATCGTAATATTGATCGATATTGTTGTTTAAACACCTAAATGCTAGGGTATTGAATATATTAATACATTTATCATTTTTTGGAAAAAATCACCGATATATCGAGTCTAACCCGCTAATGCATCCGCAATACCCTGATCCAAATATCAGCCATTATCCATTGACAACAGTGCCCATGTAGGTTGTAATCTTTTTTGACCCATTTAATCTAGTTTATCTATTTTTAGTTATTTAAGAAAATAGGGTACCTTTAATAAAAAATTGAATTGGCTGATTTCTTTTTATATCATTTTTAAGATTGATTTAGAGTAAGTAATTGATGATTTACTTTTAAATACTTAAATTTATAATAAAATTAAAGCCGCAGGTAAACTTATTGGTTAGTGTATTGGTAATAATGGATCCATCGACTTGAATTGTCAAGGTAACTATATCCTAAATGTGTGTGTGTACAGATATGATGTTTTATGTAGCTTTATATGATGTATGCATGTATTGATACAAACGCTATCACTCAATCATGCTAGGTCAGTACACTGCCCAACCCTCGGCTGGAGGCATCGCTGTAAATTTTATGCCACCTAAGTCATCAGGTATAGTCAATACTGGTGTCGTAGTTAGTCTATGCTTCAATTCTTCGCAGGTTTTATTATTTCCTTAGTCCACTCATACTCGACTCCCTTCCTAGTTAGCTTCGCTAATGGCCCCATAATTTTGGAGAAGTCTTGCACGAACCTTCTGTAGTATCCTACCATCCTAACAAACAACAAATCTCAGTAATCGATTTTGGAATTGGTTAGTCCAGCACCGCTTCTACCTTCTTAGGATCAACTGAGATTCCCTCTCCAGACCCTATGTGACCCAAGAGTTATCTTCCCCAACCAGAATTCACACTAAGTTTTCCATATAGTTTCTCTTGTCTCACTGTCTGCAACACTATCCTCAAGAACTCAACATGTTTCTCCCGACACTTGGAGTATACTAATATGTCATCAATGAATATCACTGTGAACTAGTCCAAGTACTGAGTAAATACTTGGTTCATTAGACTCATGAATACAACAATTGCATTAGTAACTTCAAACGGCATCACTAGGAATTCGTGATGGCCATATCGAGTCCTAAAGGCAATCATTGGAATATCCTCAATCCTCACTATTACTTGGTGGTACCTTGAACGAAGATTGATCTTAGAGAAGTGTGACCTCCCCAAACCACGCAGGTGGGCCCAAGTGTGTGTTCTAATAAAGGGGTAGGTTGTTACCAATAGGAACTCCTAATATCGGAGTACACGAGGTCTTTTTTCTTTTTCTTTTTCAAACAAATGCAAGAAAAATGAAAGCACATAAATATGAGATATATCTCACAGGTCTGAATCTATCTGTCACAATATCACAGGCAAGAGTAAAGCAATATCTAAAAATGGGTATACTGGAATGATAGGCAATATATATATAAAAGGGTTGCTCATGTAAAGTCAAGTACAATATTATAATTGAGTAATATAAGTACTGAACATTTGCAGGATGGTCCGGACACCACGGACCAAACTAGAAAGATACGTGCGCACATAAAGGCCAAAATGTTACATACACAAAAAGATAACAATCCTGTGAGAAGCTAGCTATAGTGGTTCTCCCATTTAGAACACTGTAATCAAGACTAGCAGACCTAAGGTATGAAAACCCCAAGAGTTGGAACTCAAACAAGAATAAAAAACCCAAACTCATGCAATACTTTGGAAACCATATTAGTGAAGCATGCTAGTAGAAGCAATATAAAAGATGTATACGAATGAATCATGAACTACAACTATGCAAAATATAACATGGATAATGAATTACATGGTATGCAAAATATAACATAATTAAAGAGTGCTAAATATAATATAAATCATGTTGTACATGGATCAAGCAATAAAGTATATTGAATATAATAAGAATCATGGAGTACATGACATGCATAATATAATTTGAATCATGCAGTACATCGTACATGTAGCATGATATGATCAAACAACAAGATATGCCCAACATGACAAGAATTATGTGGTACATGACATGCATAAGAAAACTTGAATCATGTAGTATTTGGTGTATATGACATAATATGAATGTGCAAATGGATGCAAATTCTATCCTATTAGTTTAGAACTGAATGGTGGGAGTATTTACGTATTATAGAAGTGTACCATGCATGTCCGGTACCATGGTCCCAAGATGAATCACATAAGAATCGGATTCTACACTGCTAGGCTCAATATAAATAAACATACAAATGCCCATAATACGTATTTCGTTCCATTATCCATTGTTCCTATACCCACAATGTATTATATGCTAAATATCAAGGTGTCTTGTATAATACAATACATGTATCAATAGTCGAGAATATGAATCGACATGCACGGTGATAGTGGCAAGGACAAGAGTGATATTGGAAAGCACAAAAGTTACAGAACTTGTTCGCATGCACAAGTTTATATTTCCAAGCAAGAAAAATATGTACAGGTAATAACATGCATAATTGAATATGGTGCATGTAAGCCAGGTGAAAATGAAATGACACACATATCAATACTGGTAAGTATAAAAGCAATACTGGCAGGTACAAGAGCTATACGATATATTCATGTGCGTAAGGTATCATTTCAAGAAAGAATAACATGTGCAAGTAATAATATGTATAAATAAACATGCGTGAATGTATGTCATGTTTTCAATAAAGTAATAAATGCACGAATATAGCATGTATGTCTAGACATAATTTATGACAGGTCTAGAATCAATTTTACTTGTAATAAGAAGAGTGATTTGGACATATGTACATAGGTGTTATATCATAAATCAAGAGATACATGCACAAATATAACATACATGCCTATGTTGTTTGACTAGTACAAAATAGAATTAGAGGCTAAAATTTTGTACAGTGTGGAGAATTAAATTATTTTTTTGATGAATTTTAAATGAGCTTAATTAGATTTCCAAAACAAAAGTTATGATTCATTTCCATGGACTTGTTATTGACCTAGTACAAAAATAAGGAAATTTTCAAGTTTGATTTGACCAAGATACGAATTAAACTAGAATATAATATTTTGGACAGTTGTAGATAATTTAATTAGCTATCTAATGAAACTTGAATAAGCTCAATCGGAATTTTAGAGCAAAAGTTATGATCATATTACTACAGCTTGCTATTACTGTGTTGCTAATGAGGACAGTACCAAGTAGTGAATTTCCAAACTATTTTTGGCTAGGTAAATGGTTAAATTACAATCCACTGTAGTTGGATAAAATATAGATTAGTGAATTCTCTTTTTAATGGTACTAAAATGAGATTAATCGGATTTAAGATACAAAATTTATGACAGTTCTAACATGGACTATTGAATAGGTCTGGACAACAATTAATTTTGTGCATGTGTAACATGCATGGTATGATACGGGCAATAAAACTCAAGTTACATGCAAGTTTCATAATCATGAATTTTATTAATAATACATCTAAGATCGTAAAAAAAGAAATTATATCAAGAAATTGTAATTTTGAAGGGCTTAAGAGTATATTCTTACCTCTTTTTGAACTCGAATCGGAAATAAACTATTATGGATGCGATTGCTCCTCTAAAGTGGAGAAATTTCCCAAAAATCATACTAAGGATCAAGAGCATAGGATGAGCAAGATTTTCCTATGTTGATGGACAAGTTTAGAGTTGATTTGGCGAGATTAACTCATGAACAAAACTCAAGGAGCAATTTAATGGATTTTCAGCCCACTCCCAGGCTGAATATTTGGTGATTTATTTCAAAAAAATAGAGAGGGAATTGGGTTCATGATCTGAAGAGAAAATGAACAGAGGAATGAGAGGAAGAAGTTTTTTTTTTTTCTTCAGATCTTTCTGAATTTATCTCAGGGGTCAAACAACTGGTGGAAGATAGGCATACAACAATGTTAAAAATTCTTATTTTTTAATCTTATTTACAAAATTGCCATTAGGTCAATTCCAACTCAAATATGGTCAACGAAAATTGTAAGGCTTCTGGAGATAAATTTGGAATTGGTGCAAGGGTAAAATTGAAATTTTTAATTTAATTTAATTATTTTATTCGGGTATTTACCCGAAAATCAACCGATCCGGAATAATTCAAGATAAATATGAAAAAAATCCAAAATAATGAGATAATAAGTCCTCACTCTATGGAATTTGAAATTGAAGATTAAATTAAAAGATATAACTTAAATTACTCAGTATCCGCCCGTATCATTATTTAGACTCCGACCAGATATGGATGATATGGAATAAATCGATAAATGGGCTTAAAGATTATGGGTGTTACAAGAAGACTTTGGCTCTACCAAGTTGATCAAACAATTCATTTATGGTTGGTAATGGATACTTGTTCTTGATGGTGAGTCTGTTTAGCTCCCTATAGTCTATAAAAAAAACCTCTTGCCACCATTCTTCTTATCCATTAGTAATATCGGAACTCTCCATGGCGAAATATTAGGTTAATAAGTCCTTTACTCATCAACTCATTAATCTATTTTTTACTTCTTCTAACTCTAGCGTTGCCATTTGATATGGTGCCTTGGAAATTAAGGTTGCATCTGGTATAAATTCAATGGAAAATTCTATAACTCTTTTTGGGGGTAGTCCATATTCCTCTGGAAAGATATCTACAAACTCTGAGACTACCGGAATGGATCGCTCCACGACTTCCATAGTAGTAAGGACTCTCTCGATGACCTTAGTCCTATACTCCGCTGGCTCTAGAGATTTGCTCCCCCCAATGAATTCAAATTCTGAGTCATTTAGCATCTTGAATACCACACATCTCCTTCGACAGTCAATTATAGCATCTCCTTCGACAGTCAATTATAGCATGAAAGGTGCGTAACCAGTTTATCCCTAGTATCATATCAAACCTATTATTCTCTACTACCAGTAGGTTTGCATAAAACTCCCTACACTCCTTATAAAATATTATCGTCCCATTTCCGTGCTAATGTTCCACCCAAAAGTTAGTGTTTCATAGGGTATGGAAAGCTTGGTTATGAATGTCAATGATGCAAAACAATGACACGTGTAAGACTCAAACAATACATATGTAGGCATAAATCCAATTAAAACCGTATCTATCATCACCTCAGCTAAGGCTTGTGCCTCCTCAGTGGTTAGGCTATTAACACTTCCTTGTCCACGGGCTGGGGCTCTTCGGCCTTGGGCTTTGTCGAAGTCCTGCTGCTAAGGGCCCAGTGGCCTTCCTTAGTTTGATCATGTGGGTCTTGTTGGTTGTTGTCATTGCTGCTGATATTGTGGTGGCTAATTATACCTCTGTTAGGGCGACTGATATTGCCTCTGAGGTTGTTGTGTTGGCCCGAGCTGCCTTCTTCGGGGGTACTCTCCCAGTTGGTGGCATGTTGCTTTGCAACTGATGCATAGTCCCAGAGCCCTCCTGCAAGTGTATTAAGTGTATCTAGGAATCAGGCAGAATTTGCAAACAAAGGGTGCCTTAATCCAGGGAGAGTCACCTGGTGCTCTACTGCGAATGCCATGTTGCCTGATGGCCTTGATACCTTACCAAAGGAGCACTTCTGGGTTTTGCTTTGCCCCACTTTCTTCTCCTCGACAACCTGTTCTATCCGTTGGGCTACTTCCAGCACCTTAGAGTAAGTCCTTATATTTGCCATAGTCATATGTAATTGTATTTCCAACCTTAGCGCTCATTGGAAACTTCTAGCTCTATCCTTTTCCACAGTGACCATGTGAGGGGCAAACTAGCTGAGCTTCAAAAACTTTGGCTGTGTATCCATCTATATTTTGGTTCCCTTACTTCAGTTCTATAAATTTCTACTCCATCTCTTACTGAGTGGTAGCAGGGAAGAATCAAGTAAAGAACCCTTCAAAGGAAGCATCCCAGAGTATTAGCTTTACCAACCTTTCTTCCTCTGCCTGCCACCACCTTCTAACCACACTGGTGAGTTAGATCTTAACAATACTCACCCAGTTCTCTGGAGGTATGCTAGTGGCCTCTAAAAGATTCTCCATATCCAACATTTACTGCTCTAACTACATTGGAGTCTCGACTCCGGAGAAGGTTGAAGGATAGAGTCTCCTAAAGTCGGAGATACTACCCGACTTCTCATGTGTTGGGAGTGCAGTAACTATCTCAGCTATTGTAGTAGCAGTTTCTTGTACTGCCTCCACTCCAACTTGTAGCAGAGCTGTCTGTTCATATTGGTTTTCTTTGTGAATCTACTAGAGCCTGGAGCAATACTTGTATTTCATTGTCATTGCCATTTCCGCTTGCAGTACTACTCCCGCTGCCCTCTTCTCCCCCGTTGGTCCTGACAGGGCAATGTCCAACCAGTTTTCTAAAGTCTAGTACTTGCTTGTGACGACCACCATCCATTATCCTGAAAAGGAATATGAATGGGATTGGGACGAGATCCAAGGAATGGAATGAGGAGGCAAAGAAAGGTCGTTCGATAATATATATGGATATAGCAGATTCCCACAAATTATCTAAATCACTTAGAATAATCCATGGGAAACCTGAGCTCTAATACCACTTTGTAATGTCCCAAACTACATCCCTAAAATCCCATTTTTAGGTAAGGCATTACCGGCGAGTACCCCTAATGCTAGTACACGATGTATTTTATAAGGAGCCACACTATTAGAATACACAGATATGGATCTAATCTTACTACAATCCATTCATAGCATTGTCCATAATACAATCTTAAAAGAAAATACAAACTTAGATATTTAACAACAATGAATAACTTGATTGGGTTCAGATACAAACACCTAATCTAACAAAAGCCTATTCACCTTACAAAAGATTTCAAGTTTACTGCCATATAAAAGGATGGCGAGACAACAAGTTAGTTACGGCAAAAGGATGCCTCTTTGACACTTTAGTAGTCAGCAAGCTCCTAAAAGTAAGTGTTGTTGACTAGTGGCTTGGCTTCATCCTCCACTGCATGCCCTTCGACACCTGGGCATGCAGGAAAAATCCAGTGGTTAGACCCAGCAAGTTGAATCGTGCACGTAATGAAGTATAGTGATGTCGAAATATGATAGTAAAAGTTTGTTGATTAAAAGCAAAGGAGAGACTAGCATGCATGTAAATCAAGAATACCTATCATATAGTTATGTAATTAAAAGTCTGCAATAAGACAGTATGACTTATTATTAATGTCATTAGTTTTGGAACTGACTGATAGATGGATCTCACGTGTTCTACAAGTGTACCGTTCATATCCAGTACAATGGCCATAAATGCTGGTCTCTCTTGAATTAGACGCACCTCTAAGTGCTAATTTTATCTCGTGCGTATCCGGGATCACGGTCACAGATGTTGGTCTCCCTTGAACCAATCGTATCACTAAGTACTAGTATTATCCGAAAATAGACATCGACAATACGTAGCTGATATGGTTATGAAACCTGACTCCTGCAATATGTGGTTCATTACATCATTTAACTCCCCCATACCCGTTTGTCTTATTAATATATTTGTTCAAAAATAAAGTCAAGTCAAGTTAAAAGGAGTATTATGCAAAGTTAGTATCACAGTATCATATTATACAAGTTGAGTCAAATAACCAAAATAATATAAATATCATGCACATATAATGGAAATAGAGTTCCTAGATATGGGTCGTTGTTTGGTGGAGATCGTAAGGGGGAATGACGAACTACATGGAGTGTCAACAACTTCATTGTTGTTTAGCTGTCTTACAGCTGCTGAGACTTTAAATGATTTTTGTTTTTTTATATGATTATAATTAGAAGAGAAAATATAAATGAAAATTGTAGAAAGCTGAGTTCTTTTCCAACAATTCATAAATGGACTTAACTAGTGTTCGGAATCAAAAACTATCATGGGTTTATTGAACATGATAGAAGACCCTTGCTGTTGTGCAGCAACTTCTTTTTCTAGCCAAGATTTGACCAAGATATCGTGAAAATTAGGAAGGAAGCTAGTAATAGAATTTTTTGATCATTGATTTTCTTGCCAACAAATCAAGATCAGTTTATTTGGAGGTGTAGATAAAAAATTATGAGTGTTTTAGTAAAATTGTACCATACCCGACATTAGCAATGCCTCTCTAGTGTTAGCGGCGAAAGTGAATTGTTTGGCAAAGATGTCCTTGTTTGGCAATTTGAAACCTCTCTAATGTGTTGGTGTTTCCGAAAGAAAGGCTGGTGGAGGTCAATTCTTGCCGGAAGCACTAGTGGTGGATCTTCCTTGCGGGAAGTGTTGGTGAAGGATAATCCTTACCAAAGTTCTATGCACAAGGTTAACTTTGATTGCAGTTTTAGTAGGGTTAGTGGCAAAATCTATGGTCATTTAATATAAAAATTAAAGAAACTTGAGTCCCCTTTCCAATGAGATTAAAACGAGCTTGATTGGAGTTGTGTATAGGAAGTTATGGTCAAAATATCGAGAGGGTGTATAATAGATAACCCAGTGTTTGTTGTGTCTACTTCGACTTCTACACGAATTTCGACCATGCTAATGTAAGATTGAAAAGCAAAAAATAGGGGATTTTGTGGGGAATTGAATTCTAATATAATCCCAAAAATAATGAACCCATTTGGACTTCTGGATCAAAATTTTTTATCAAAAAATCGAAGATATGTCTAGATGATAGTAGATCTGCATTTGCACAAGCATTTGATTTTCAATCGGATTTTGAAGGGGTTGGAGGCAGAAGTAGAAGAAAAATAATATACAAAGATTGTAGAAAATTGAATGATCTTTTTAACAAAAAAGAATTCAATTTATTTAGGCTTACAATTCAAAAGATGTGATCATTTTAGTGAGTACTAGCATGCTGGATAGTAAGCTTTCCTACTACAAAAATACAATAGTCCGTGATACTAGAGAGGTTAATATGAGTGATTTCTTGTTAAAGAGAAATTGGATACGTGATTTTTTGCTAGAAAAAGAGATGAAATATGTGATTTCTTGCTAGAGAGATTGAGATAAGTGATTTTTTGTTAAAGAGAATGAGATAAGTGATTTCTAACTAGAGAGATTGAAATAAGTAATTTCTTGCCTTGTTGAAAACAAGTCCAAGCTGCTTTTGTTCAGCTGGATCTAAAGTTTGGCTTCACTTTAAGAGGGAAGTGAAAAAGAGATGATGAGAAGGAAAGATAGAGATGGAAGGATGGAGCAGAGTGTTGGATTTGGGAAGATAGGTTGGAGTTTGAGTTGGTGTACTATGTGTAAGAGGGTGAGGGGTAAGAGTGGTATGCATGGATTACATTTAATACAACATGGCTTGGGAGTACTTCACAACCACTCATTAAATTGAATTTTTGCCATCTGCACAATAGGCTAAGAGAATAACTAGCTCCAAATCAAATAAATTCTTGTGACAAAATAAAGTAAGACTAGAGAGTGATGTTTGATGGATGGTAACCGACTAGGTCATTACATAGTGAGTGCACAAACCATTCGCTTAAACTTTTGAATACAGTGGTTTCCTTACAGATTATGAGAGACTCAGATCATCAGGTTGCAAAGAGTTCCTTAGTTGAAATCTCATCAAATTATGAAAACTAGGGCTGCCCTACCATGCCACCATTTATTCCCATGTGGGAGTATCTGGGTTCGACATCCCATGATGGTGTATACTTGTAACTAGCAAAATTATTTTTATCATATTAAAATTAAAATTTATTATTTATCCTCATTTGATCTGCCTTTCCACGCATCATAATCTTGGCTATGCTGAAGGTCATCTTGTGAGACCCCACTCGTGTGAGGCGACATGTGAAGGTCTAAGGTTGCGCTATACATACTATTGTTAGCCCATTACAAATAAAGCCTTTGATAGTGATCTTCTAGAATGATGGAAGCAATTAAGGTTAAATGGTTCCAATTCTTTTACGTTCTTCTAGAATTACAGAAACTGTGGCAGCTGAGGTATTATCCAGTTGGAATTCTGTACTTCACACTAAGCCTTGCTAATTTTGGGTAAGCATGTGATGTTAACTCCCTTCGGGAGTAACCAATGTGTTTGGGTGCTAGGCAGGAAGTTGGACATCTATGTGCATTGTGCCATGTTAAATTGTATAAGCTTTTTGTTTAACATCACTAGGATTAATTACTGGATGAGGTGAAGGAGGGAGAAGAAAGAGAGAGAAACAAGGTGAGGGAAATGAGGTGACTGGTGAGGGAGAGAGAGAAAGAGATAGGTGGGTTAAGGGAGAGAGAGATGAGCTGATAGATGTAACATTATTAATTAATGGATGGGTTTAACAAGACCCCATCACTTTTAACATTGGTTTATTTATTTATTTATTTATTTTGCAAAGTTTACTCACCCTCATGTTTGTTCTATATAACCCAAAATAAGAGGCTAAGATTGTGCTATCTGAGTGCCTTCTTAGATATCATCTAAGGAGATATTTTAGCGACACTTCTCTACACACACACATGCAAAGACACACATGTACATAAGAATAATGGAAATGAGCCACTATCTCTCGTAAGTTGCCTAAGCTGCAATCTATTTTCACTATCTCCAATAACTATATATATATATATATATATATATATATATATATATATATATATATATATATATATATATATATATATATATATATATATATGAACCACCGTCTCTTGTAAATTGCCTGAGCTTTAATCCATTTTTGCTATCTCTAATAATTTTTTTTAAAGTTTCTTTTGGATTATGATCTCGATCCACTGGGGTTCACTCATATGCAATTTCTTGGGTTTTACTTTTGATTTTGTCTCCCATCAAGTATGGACAAATAAACGGCTTTCGGTAAATACAATATTTTGTATGCACTTGTTGAAAGAAAAATTAAACTTCAAATATAAGGAAATTTGATCATAAAGAAGCTGAAGTAGCACAAATCATGATCCTAAAAAATAATGGGATCATTACTTTTTCATTGCCAACTTACGTAACTTTTTTGAGCTGGCAGTTAATTTATAGTAGTCATATATATATATATATATATATATATATATATAATACTCTTATTATTTTTTTTTTTCAAATTCCTTTTAAGATCATGATCTTAATCTCATTAACTTCATCAGGATTAAATTTTACGTATTTTGCAGTTCATTTGTCATTCTATTAAGTGGATACAAGATTTTATATTTATCCAAAAGCATTAATTTTGTCTCTACTTGATGGAAGGCCAAATTAAAACTAAAATCCAAATAATTAGGTATGAGTAACCCTAAGAGTATGAGATCATAATCTAATAAAATAGTTTGAAAAATAATAATAGGAGATAATGGAAATAAACTGCAGCTCAGCTAATTTACGTGAGCTGTCAGCTCATTTCTATTATTCTCATATATGTGTGTATGTTGTGTATGTGTGTGTGTGTATGTATGTATATATCTGTGTGTGTATGTATGTGTCTATGTATGTATGTATGCATGTATATGAAAATAATGAAAATGAGCTAACAGCTCATGAATTTTACCTGAACTGCAGTTCATTTCCACCATCTCCAATAAAATTTTAAAAACTTTCTTGCAGATTATGATCTCGACCCCTTAGGGTTAACTCATACCCAATTTTTTTGGTTTTAGTTTTGATTTGATTCTCAATCAAATTGATACAAAATTAACGGTTTTTAATAAATAAAGCATTTTGTATCCACTTGATGAAAGTCTAGATAAACTCCAAAATTATGAAATTTGATTTGAAAAAGGTTGAAAGCTAGAGATACTAATTCTGCAAAGAATTTGAAGAAAATTATTTGATTACTTTGGGCATAGAGAATAAAATGATAGTATTTTAGAATAGGAGTTTGGTGTAAAGAGTAATCAGGACACCCAAAGTAAAATGCCGTGCGCAAATAGAATTTTCCATAGTTAAGGAGGATATGCATGAGGGAAGTAAGATGCGAGAGTCGAGGAGATGAATTTAAAGGTTAGGGGGCGCAAGTTTTCGAGTAATGGGAAGTAAGATCTCAACAATGGCTCCCACTCCTTGATCCCTCTGACTTAAAAGTAAAACTGAAGAACGATCCCTCTAACTTAAAAGTTAAAACTGAAGAACGAGAGATGAAAAAGGAGCACGAACAGTCAATCAGAGTTGGTGTCCGACTGTCTCCATTCTGTCTCAACCAATTCCAACCAACTTTTCCTTTAGACACGCAACTACAGTCGCATTTACATTTTCAATTTCAACTGAAGTCCGACTGAGTTTGTATCGAGCCGATCGACTCGGTCGGAGTTGACATAACCTGTACATCGCTGCATTATTAATCAAATCAATGGTATCTAACAATAGCCATTTTAATATTATCATAGCTACAACAACACCGCCAAGTTTTCAACCCTGAAATGTCCATTACACCATTTATTTGCGCACTTTCTCTAATTGGAGAATAAGTCGGAACACTTTGTTGACAAAGTATCGAACTTCAAGCTTGTTGCGATAAGGTCCATCCATTGTCAATCCTTGCCCTCCTGTGTTGGGCTTAATAGCCATTACCAGAAAAAAAAATAACTTTGCTTTTTGTATTAGTTCTAGTAATGCCTAAGAATATAAATCTACGTCTATGTTTAAAGCTTTATTTTCCATCAAAAAAGAAAAAGGACCGTCGAGAAAGGGTTCTCAGCTGTATTGATCTAGAGCCAAAGCAATTGATCGATGCAAGCAAAGAAGAATTTACTTCTAGAAGTTCGACTGTCATTAAAACACAAGTACATGTACTTGTGACAGCAATTTGCGATCACGCCATCTCAACTTACAATTTGTTATAGATAGTAATGCTATTAGAAATAATAGTGGGAACCCCTCAAAATAATCACAAAGCCAGGTATCAAGCTCCATAAAATGTGGAGGATTCTAAAAATCTACAATAATGACGAAAATGCCATCACCCATTATTGGAAAATAAATAATTGTTGCCGGCCATACAGCCATGGAATTATTTCTTATTTAAGCAAGAAGTCCGAAACCAATAATAACCCAATTCTGCTGTACGCTAATGCCCGACTTGACCACTGTTTGAAGTGTTACGATCCCATAAAATCTTGCCAAACAAGTAAATGTATATCTTTTCAGCAATTTTCACTTACTGAGAATAATAAAATCTAAATTATCAATAACCAATTGAAACAGGATATGCTCATGTTACAAATTAGATGGAAGACACAAACAAGTTTATTTTTGCGTAGGAGCTAACCTGGTTGTTTTGGCACCCGGTTCCATCATAAATGATTTCTTTTTATAGTTCTCAGGAATGCCATGGGTACGCTCTCGAGGTGACTGTACAAATGGCACATCAATCACATATGCTAGAGCCAGGAAGCAAAAAACCTATCTCCTGAATATGTATTAGTATTCTTTCCAATGGTGAACTTTCATCACTGGAACAATATAATTTGATCTCAATGTGATGGATGATGCATACGTGCCAAGATCAGATGATTTAGATCCACTAGATGAACAAATATGTTGAGCAGGGAAATCAAATTACAGACTCCAAGAAAAAGGTTATCATTCAAGAACTTCTTTACATTTATCAGAAGGTCCCACTCTCTCATGGAGCTTGAGATAAACTCCAATCACAGAAATTTGTGGAAAATGGACAGAAAAGAGGAGATAATTCCCTGCAAAATACTACGCAACAGATAACAAGACCTACTTATGCATCAGTCATGACAAAAGAGCATATCAAAATCTCAAGTAATAGGACTAACAAATTAAAAGAGATATCATGCCAATAAACACTGAACTTAAACATACATCAACAACATTGTTAAGGAAAGCGACAAGATTGTCAGCTGGGTGGGAAACAATTGCACATAACACTCCAGCAACGTAACCACCTGCAAAACTCACTGCTAACTGAAGGGGCTTGCTGCATTGTTCTTTGGGCATGGGAATCACATACTTGTACAACTTCTCGATGATGGTCTCAAAAGATGCAAATTTTATCATTGTATCTGCAAATTTCACATGATCATTAGTAAGGTTATTGAGGATAGTATACTAATTTTAAAGGAAAAAAATGGATAGTAAGGTTGATTTAAGGCCAAAATATTCAAATTTGTAGCATAATTTACTTATAGTACATATAGCATAATTTACTTATAGTAAATATGCAAATTGATGGGGGAAGGAAGCGACTCTGATTTTCTATGATGTAATTTGGAGATTTGAGATGAATTAGAGTTTTGATAATTTGGAGATTGGAAAAAAGAGACATTGGGATGAACTAGAATTTTAAGAGAGAAAATAGGATATAATCTAATTTAACATAATAATCTAAACAATAAACTAATCTAATGGCTCATGGCACTTTCATCATGCAAGTTTTTATCAAATCATCATCTGAATTTATTGATCAACTTGAAGGCATTTAAATTGGCAACTAAAAATAAAAGTTCCACATAATAACCAATATGGTACTAAACAAAACACAAAATCCTATAATCTTGGATAAAATCTAACAAGAATTATTAAAATCTAAATAATAAATTCTAAAAAAACTGTGGCCATTCGATATCCTTATCATTCTCCTCCTCTTTAAAGCATTCATTTTGGGGAATGTGGTGATAATATCAATCAAGTATCTCTACGTTGAACTAATGAGTCTCCTTGCATGAAATATATCAATTAAGCCATGGTGGTGATCGTGAAATAGGCATGATCTTCTACTCTGAGCCAAGATGTGGCAAAGGTGGAATTGACTTCAATAGATCGACAAAAGTAGACGATGATTTAGGAACACCGCGTGCATGAAATGTTAAAACTTTCCCACTGAAAATTAAACTGATACCAGCGAACCAAGGGATATTAAACTCATAGATAGTGGATGCAATTCTTTCTTGAACTTCATTGGCACTTATAAAAGTGGACTGCAATGCCTAATTATACAGTTGACATCATCGAACTAGTTGTGGTACTATAGAAAATGTGATATCATGTAAACCTATCCGTTGTGATAAATAGACTTGAACATGATCATAGTCAATATAAAATTTCATAGAAATTGAAGCTTCTCGATTGGCAATGACGATAATATAACACTTGGTTCAGTTGAACTTCTCATATTTCTGTATACTGTAAAAAATTTTCATCAAGTAATGATGTGGCTCAGCATGAACTTCAGTTCTGGCTTATCAAGAACTTCTATGGTGCGCTCAGGCTAGGGAGTCTGGCTGACAACCTTAACAAGAATTTCACTCTGGATCTATATTAAATTTTGCCTTTGATTTTGTCTTATATTTTGATATCACCTCTGTCTCTAATTCTTGCACATCTTTTCTCGGTCTCTATCTTAGACTCAAATGAAACTCTTGTTCAAGTTCAAGCTTAAATGAAAACAAACAATAGTTTAATGAATAATTTAACAGAAGGTTGGGAGCACAACAATCGCAAAGAAGACTTCGCACAAGTAACCAAAATCAACAATTTTTATAGTTGTCTTCTAACCAAGACGAAGGTTCACCAACTAATTTCATTCGTGCATAGAGACATTTCTTCTTAGATGTCAAAAGAAATAAATGAAGAAATCATCAAGATTATTCTTCTCGTCTTCATAACCACACGTTATTAAAATAGTGAAATACCGAAAGAACATTGTATATGTCATCCTAAACTTGCTTAGAATCACCATCAGTTTAAATGTATCAATCACAAAATATTAGTTTTATAGAGAATTAACTCAACAATTAAAATTCAGCTCAAAACTTTAGAAAATATTCAGGAATTGCAATGCTTCGGATGGCTCAAAAATAGGAATCAAATCGAGCTTGAAACAAGCTCCAAAATGCTTCAAAACCCTTAATGGGTATGCGGAAGGTGCTAACTTGTAGCATCTACTTGCACTGTTGATCTAAATTGGAGTGGGTATGGTCCTTTTTGTCTTTGTCTGCGGCATGTGCTGCTCCATTTATCCAGGAGAGTAGTTGAGGAGGATGAAGGAGAGTGGTCTGCATGCTTGAGAAAGAGGTTCAGGTGAAGAAATCTTCTTAACACTAAAAGAGAGCAACGGTGGGTCCACTTTTCTTGTTGCACGGAAAAGTGGGGAGGGTGGCGAGCAGTCAGATGAGGAGGTGAAGTCCAGGTGTGTGCAATACAAGTGGGTGAGGACATCTCTTCTTAGCAGCTGAGGTGGGGTCCCCAAGAAAAAGGCTTAATGTTCGAAAACTTAGGGAACTCGGACGAGTACTTGTTCGAGTACTCGGGATCAAAGAATATTTATAGTTGTCTTCTAACCAAGAAGAAGGTTCACCAACTAATTTCATTCGAGCGTTAGAGACATTTCTTCTCAGATGTCGAAAGAAATAAATGAAGAAATGATCAAGATTATTCTTCTCGTCTTCATAACCACACGTTATTAAAATAGTGAAATACAGAAAGAACATTGTATATGTCATGCTAAACTTGCTTAGAATCACCATCAATTTAAATGTATACAACAACAACTACAACAACAACAACTAAGCTTTTTATCCCAAGTATTTGGGGTAGGCTACATGAACCAAAAAAAGAATCACGCCGGATCGATCACTTTGATATTCCTTCTCTAATCATTTCTATTAAGTAATATCTCTTTATTTAAACCTCTAAACTCCATATCTTTGCGTATCATCTCCATGCATGTTTTCTTCGATTTTCCCTTCGTTCTTTTAACTTGTCCTACATTGATAAACTCCCTTCTTCGAACTGGTGCACTTGTAGACTTACGTTGCACATGACCAAACCATCGTAAGCGATTTTCTCGCATCTTCTCATAAATAAAAGCTACACCTACCTTAGCACAAATATCTTCATTTCTCATTTTATCTCTCCTGCTATTGCCGCACATCTAATGGAGTATGCGCATATATGCTATACTTATTTTCTGTGAATGACGTTTCTTTATAGCCCAATATTCCGTGCAATATAATAAAACTGACCTAATAGCAGTCCTATAAAATTTTCCTTTTAATCTTAATGGAATGTTATGGTCGCATAAAACTCCCGTTACTCTCCTCCATTTCAACCAGTCAGCTTGTATCTTATGGTTAACATCATTATCGATCTCTCCATCATTCTGAATAATAGAACACAAATATCTAAACTGACTGCTCATTTGTATCTCTTACCTATCCAGTTTTACAACATTATAATTTATGGTCCGTCGTTTACTAAATTTACACTCTATATACTCTGTTTTAGACCTACTCAATCTAAAACCTTTAGATTCTAATGTATGCCTCTATAACTCTAACTTAGCATTTACTACTGCTCTAGTCTCATCAACTAAGACAATATAATCAGCAAATAGCATATACCAAGGTATCTCATCCTGAATAGTTTTACTAAAATCATCCATCACTATAATAAATAAGAATAAGCTCAATGCAGATCCTTGATGCAATCCAATTTGATAGAAAATCACTTGTTAACCACCACATGTTCGGACATTGGCCACTACTCTATCATACATAATTATATCGATATACTTAATGGGAACTCTTTTTCTTTATTAGTGTCCACCAAAGTATCTCTCGTGGAACCTTATCATAGACTTTCTCTAAGTCAATAAATACCATATGCAAATCTCTATTTCTCTCTCGGAATCGTTCTATAAGTTGACGAAATAAATAAATAGCTTCTATCGTCGATCGTTCCGGCATAAATCCAAACTGGTTCTCTGATATTTTAACAGTTTGTTGCAATCTATATTCAATTACCCTTTCCCAAAGGTTCATAGTGTGACACATGAGTTTTATTCCTCGATAATTAGAACAAGTCTGAATGTCGCCTTTATTCTTATACAGAAGTACTATGGTACTCTTCCTCCATTCATTTGGCATTTTCTTAATTTGCCAAATCTTATTAAAAAGATTTTTTAGCCACCTCACACCAATCCCTCCTAAGTATCTCCATACCTTTATAGCAATCTCATTTGGATCAACAGTTTTTCTTGATTTCATCATCTTCAAAATCTCTTTTACTTTAGACTCTTTAATTATGCGTATAAAACTACGATTCATATCCTCACATTGAATAGTAAGATCTCCCAAATCTTGAATAAAACTACCATTATATAATCTATCAAAATAAAATTTTCATCTTTATTTAATCTCTTCGTCTCGAATTAGAACCGTCTGATCCTCATTTTTAATGCACTTTACAGTACATAAGTCTTAGACTTTCTCTCTCTTATTCAAGTAATTCTATATATATCATTTTCTGCCTCTTTAATATCCAACTTCTCGTACACTTATTTATATAATTTAGTTTTTGCATCCCGAACAGCTTTCTTAGCCTCATTCTTGGCTAGTTTATACTTCTCAAAACTTATTCCATTATTATTATTATTATTATTATTATTCAAATCAATATAAAGGTCTCGCTTGATCTTAATAATATTTTTACCTCTTCATTCCACCATGATATATCCTTACATGGTGAAGCACCGCCCTCGACTCACCGAATATATTTTTAGATATCCTTTTAATGCAGCTAGCCATTTTGTTTCATGTTATATTAGAATCATCATGATCCCTCAAATCTGCTTTTTGTACTACTCTATCTACAAAAACTTTTTGATTACCTTCTAATCGCCACCACTTAATCTTAGAATTTAAGTTACACTTAATTTTTCTAAGTTTCTGTCTAATCTGAATATTTAAAACTAAGAGTCTATGTTAGGTAACTATACACTATACTCTCACCTGGCACTAGCTTACAATCGATACAACTAGTTTTATCTACCCTTCTAATTAAAAAAAATATATTTGATTTGTATTCGATCCACTTTTAAAAGAACTAAGTGAGAAACTCTCTTTTTAAACTAAGTATTCGCTAAAATTAAATCGTAAGACAAAACAAAATATAAAATTGAGTTACTTATTTCATTTCTTTCTCCAAAACTAAATTCTCCATGTATACTATCAAACTCATTACGACTAGTTCCTATATGCTCATTAAAATCACCACCAATAAATAGTTTTTCTCTAACAGGTATTCCTTATACTATCTCATATAGACCCTCCTAAAATTGATGTTTACTAAATTCATCAAGTCCTTCTTGTGTTGTATAGATACTAATGGCATTAAAAATCTCTCCATCTAAAATAAGTTTAATTAATAAAATTCTATCACTCTTCCTCCTAACCTCCACTACATCCCCAAGTAATTACTTATCTATGATCACACCTAACCCATTACGATTTCTATCTCTACCCATATACCAAAGTTTATAACCCCAAAACTCTATGATTTTAGCTTTCTCACATATCCACTTAGTCTCCTACTCGAACAAAATATTAACCCTCTTTCTAATCATAATATTAACTAACTATGCTAATGTACCTGTAAGATAATCTATATTTCATGATGCCAACCGTAATTTATGTTTATGAGCTAACTTCTTTACCCCTACCTGCTCATTAAGATGTGAGAATTCTCTTATATTTGATACGTGGCGCGTCCGGGCGCCGACGTGGCGCGTCGCTTCTGGACGACGACCTAGCAACCCTCACATATTTTTCACTACACCCGAACTCCAATGCAGTGCGTCGCTCAGTAGGAAACATCCAAATGAAATTCATATTTTGGTTTATATCATAATATGTGACAATATTTTACGTTGACTGTCACTGGCCTACCACAACCCTCCTTTATTTTGGCTTGGGACAGGCAGTGTATGACACTGGCGGAATTATCAGTTTAAATGTATCAATCACAAAATATTAGTTTTATGGAGAATTAACTCAATAATTAAAATTCAGCTCAAAACTTTAGAAAATATTCAGGAATTGCAATGCTTCGAATGGCTCAAAAATAGGAATCAAATCAAGCTTGAAACAAGCTCCAAAATGTTTCAAAACCCTTAATGGGTATGCTGAAGGTGCTAACTGGTAGGATCTACTTGCACTGTTGATGTAAATTAGAGTGGGTCTGGTCCTTTTTGTCTTTGTCTGCGGCATGTGTTGCTTCATTTATCCAGAAGAGTAGTTGAAGAGGATGAAGGAGAGGGGTCTTCATGCTTGAGAAACAGGTTCAGGTGAAGAAATCTCCTTAACACTAAAAGAGAGCAACGGTGGGCCCACTTTTCTTGTTGCACGGAAAAGTGGGGAGGGTGGCGAGCAGTCAGATGAGGAGGTGAAGTCCAGGTGTGTGCTATACAAGTGGGTGGGGACGAATCACCTCTTCTTTGCAGCTGAGGTGGGGTCCCCAAGTAAAAGGCTTAGTATTCGAAAACTTAGGGAACTCGGATGAGTACTTGTTCAAGTACTCGGGATCAAAGAAGTGTTGGGTTCGAATGGCGAAAATCAGCCCCAAAACTTTGAAAAAAACGAGTTATCAAAGTACTCAGCCGAGTACTGAGAACCCAAAGAGTAATTTTGGGTCAATTTTTTCTGGTCGGTTTTTCAGATCAGATTCGCTTATTCAAACATGGTTTGATATCCAATATATCGAAGTATTAGTTGGGTTTAGGGCATTCTCCATCCAATCATCAAAAAATTCACCAATCAAAATCCTCTTTCGATGATCAAATTCGTCAATCAAATCTTCGAAATCGACGATCAAATCCGCTCTAATCTCTCTCTCAATTTTGCTGGTCGCAATCCTCTCCTTTCTCAATTTGGCAGATCGAACTCTCAATTTCGGTGACAACCATTCTCGCTGATGTTGATCTCAACTAAGATCGCGGACGCCTGGACTACCCATAGCTCCGACAGCCTCTGCAACCTCACCCAGCATTGCGGTCAAGGCTGCCGAGGGTGAAACCTCTTTTTGACACCATCTTTTGAATTTTCTCTCTCGAATTCGGTGACCCCTCTTCTTCCCACCCTCGAGGCCACCGGAGGTTAGCAGTGCAACCAGCTTCTCCGGTAAAGGCTAAATTTGGTTTTGTAAATTTTCTAATTTTAATTTTAATTTTAATTTAGAATTTTTAGTTCTAGTTAGTTTTAATTTTTGTATGTTAATTACTTTATTAATTATTTGACTGATGGTATTCTCTGTTGGATTATTGGATTTTGACTCAATTTAGCATGTTGGATTAAATCTCTACGGTGTTTTAGTTATATTCTTTGTTAGCATGTTGGATTAAATTTGTCTGTGGGATTAAATTTGAGTTGGACTAAAAATTTGCTGGATAAAATTTATGATTAAATTCAAGGATTATAAGGTGGTGAAGAATTATAAGATGTCGATTATGAATTTGAAAAAAATAGTTTTTTCATTAAAGCTGTATTACAATTTTTTCATTTAAAAAAATTATATACTTGATGCATAAAAAAATTGCATGTCTGATATACTAGTAAAATATAGTGTTTTTTTATGGTTTTTAAAGAATGGACATTGCATAATATGATTAAATGGTAATATAATTAGATACAAAGGAACAACATAATTAAATGTAGCACTTGGCAGGTTAAATGAATAATATGATATTTAATTATTAAAAGTTTTCATTTCTTCTTCTATTTACTATGTCATCATCTATGACATCAAATTCTAGTGCTAGTGGTGCTGTTAGAGTGACTCCTAATACGAGTCAAGATGTAGACATTGTAGATAAACCAAAGAGCTCTAAAGATATTGGATGGGATAATGGAAGCTTGTAAAGACAGATAACTATAGAGACATACAATGCAGGTGTAAAAAAATAATATATGGAGGAATCAATTGGCTTAAACAACACATTGCCGACTACGGTGGAAAAGTGAATGTGTTTTTTAGTAATAGATGAGGAGAGATATCTCTATACGTAGAATTTAGAGGCTACAAAGATTAAGGTGAACCAGAAGAAGGCAGAGTATGAAGCGAGACAAGAAGCACAACTTACAGAAGATAGGGAGTTTGAAGATCAAAAATTTTCTCTTATTGGTACGAAGAAGTCTTGTGTGTTGGGTCCCTCTGGATAGAATGGCGGACGATTGCTTATGAAAAGTTGAGTATGTGGGCTTATGCAATTGCAATTTAATTTCATAAATTTAGCATGCCAGAATTTGATATTACTTGTGAAGAAATTGGCAATATGGTAAGACTTCAAAGATCCAAGTAAATATTAGTTGCCATTGCCTCTTTTGAAGCAAGCATATATGAAAGTGAACGAGGAACTTGAGAAGCAGAAAGACGCATGGGATTAGTATGACTGCAACATACTCACTGATGGGTGGACTGATAGGATGTGTCACAGTGTGATAAACCTTTGCGTGCATTCCAAGAACGGTATTAGTTTTATCAAATGGATATATGTACAAATGGGTTGAGGAGTGTTTTAAAGAGATAGGAGAGCATCGGGTTTTGCAGGTGGCTACTAACAATGTGGCTTCTAATATGAAAACTGTTATGAAATAATCAGAACTGATAATCTATTTATTATGAGTCAAGGAACACAAATTTATGGGTGTCTCAACACCATACAAATAATCCAACTGGCAATTTGAGACTAAAACTAAACTAAAATCAAATACAAGATAGTTTTTTAATCTAACACTCCTCCTCAATTTGAAGTATAAATATCAATTATACTCAATTTATTACACAAATTAAAAAACACTGTTTTTCTCTTGAATTGTACAAATTAACTTGAAATGGGTGAGTAACAGCAGTAGGAATAGTAGCAGTAGATGGATCACTTGAATCATCAGAGGATACCCGTTACCACCATGGTAGGTTTTTATCTTATTATCGAAAGTTGATAGGTAGCTGTAGATAAACTTCTTTTTTAAGAGCAATAGTAGGCAGTAAATATACTTTTTTCTTTGAAGCAGTAGTAGGTAGTATATAAATTCTTTTTTAGAAGTAGTAATAAGTAGCAGATAAACTTCTTTCTTAACAGAAGTAGCAAGCAGCAGATATACTTCTTTCTTAGAAATAGTAGTAGCCAACAGATAAACTTTTTTCTTAGAAATATTAGTAGGCATCATATAAACTTCTTTCTTAAAACCTAAAGTAGGTAGGAGACAAACTTCTTTTACCGAAGTAGTAGTAAGCAAAAGGACCAAAGAGTTACATCAAGTTTGAAATTCACCCGTGCAGTCAAGAAAGGACCAGCCAGAGTCCCTATAGTCACGAAGCAGAAAAAAAATAGAAACTGAAGCAGATGCAAAATCGAATTGGCGACACGATTGCAGAATTAGAATCAGACTTTGCATCAAATTGGTGACACAATTAAGGAGTTGGAGTCGTGATCGACGTTGGAATCGAAGTCATGAGTCTGCCATCGATTAGGTGGTTGAAATTGACAATTAAGATTT
This sequence comes from Dracaena cambodiana, assembly GCA_036321105.1. Lineage (NCBI taxonomy): Eukaryota > Viridiplantae > Streptophyta > Magnoliopsida > Asparagales > Asparagaceae > Dracaena > Dracaena cambodiana. Next base: position 27,403,015 of record JAYEPQ010000012.1, on the reverse strand, counting down.
GTTTCGTAACATGTTTTGATACCATGTTATGAAATAATCAAAATTGTCAATCTATTTATTAAGAGTTAAGAAATATATATTTATATGTGTCTCAATACCATACAAACAATCTAACTGGCTATGTGGGACTAAAGCTAAACTAAATCCAAATATAAGAGTTTTTAATCTAACACGAAGAGCATGATGACATTATATGTCCTACATTATTTTGTAGTTGTGCAGTCTATACTATCAACCTCATATTTGGAGGACATTGGGAAGCTCCCTAAGTACAAGACAGCGATTGAAAAGGCATGGCATAAAGTTAGGGGCCAGAAACACCAGGTTCTTCTATGCATGCATCTTGTAGAGGAGGATGGCACTTCATTCTCTTCTTTAACAAAACTTAAAAGAGGCATGCACCAACATTCTACGGAAAGCTCTTCAATCAGAGTTCTCACTAGAATCATATTCCTAGGTGATAATTAACTAGGGAGGCGGGTAATTAATCAATAAATGAAATGTTAGGTGAGGAAACAGGTTAAAGAAGCAGCTTTCTGATGAATACTGACAATTTTCTTCAAGAAGAGTTGACGTATTATTCAAAAGAAGGTACTACACCTTCGAATATGTTTTAAAAATGATAATTATTGAATACTCTTGTCCCAAAATGTCCTAGTGCAGCTCATCAATCAGATTTCAGGCCCATATAATGCTGCAATATCATTTATAAAATAATAACGAAAATACTAACCAACAGATTGCATAGGGTGATTGGAGGCTTGAATAAAGTAATCAGAATGCTTTTCTAAGTAGGAAGATTCGTAGGGGATTGTACATACTAGGTCACAAATGATTCAGAATTTCACGAAGAAAATGGGTACCAAGGCATATGTTAGATTAGAAAACTATTTTGTATTTGGATTTGGTTTAGATTTAGTCTCACAGTGCCAGTTAAATTATTTGTATGTTATTGAGACACCTATAAATATGTGTCCCTTGATTTATAATAAATAGATTGTTCTGATTATTTTATAGCACGGTATCGTGTTATGAAATAAATTTCAGTCGTCAATCATAACCATCCTAATTGATGGCCGACTCAGATTTCGACTCCGATCCGACTCAGACTATGCAATCATGCCACCAATCCGATTCTGACTCGCACTATGCAATCGTGCCACCAATTCGATACTGACTCCGACTCCGATTTCGACTCTATTTTGACTCCAAATCTGCAATCACATAGCCAATTAGATTCTACATCTAATTTAGTTTACGCTTCTTCTCTGCTTCGTGACTGCAGGAACACTGGCTGGTCCCTCCTTGATTGCAAAGGATATAATTCAGTCTTGATATGACCTTTTGCTCCTTTCTTTTCTTACTACAACTTCTCAGAAAGAAGTTTATATAATATGTAAATAAACATTCTTAAACCTCTAGCTGATTCTAATGGGCTCTCTATAAACAGATTGAAAAGCAAGAAATTTTTTAGTAGAGGCTGTCAGCGTAAAGATCAACTCAAAGCATTGGTGGGAATTGATGAAGGATACTTGTTTGTATGACATCTAGGGCTCCCGTTGTCTTTAAATTGTCTAAAGGGAAAAGACTACTCAGATACTTGTTTATAAGACATCTAGGGCTCCTGTTGTCTTTAAATTGTCTAAAGAGAAAAGACCACTCATCTGACATGTGCAAAATGAGAATGGAATGATGGAAGGCACACTTTATCCTCAGCTGATGGAATAGAACTGAAAAAGACTTGCCATAAATAATATAGCTAAAGAGATTACGAACTAACTTATTGGAAAAGCAAAATCCATGCTTGGAGCTGGAATAAACTCTGCAGACCTGAGATTGAAGGAGTTTGCCTGAATGGAGTGGAGGATAATTAATACTTGTTTCCCCACAAAAACATCTCAGCCATTAATTTTTTAATGAAATTAAACCATCTAATTGTAATTTCTCAGAGTTGTGCTTAAAATTTTCATCCTTTCAATGTCTATCCTAAGTCTGGATAAATAAGGGGTGTGATAGGCCTGTGACAGCCAACATAAAACTTTGTCTCATATTATAGTATGAGCAAAAAAATTGAATTTCATGGAGCGTCCCTGCGCTATACGAGTGTTTGAGTGTAGTGAAACATGTTTGAGAGTTGCTAGGTCATTACTGAGAACAACACTTCGGTGCCCGAATGTGGTGTCAAATGAGTGACAGTTCCCAAACCTTAACAAGGTTAAAAATAGCAGTTGCAATATCGTAATATTGATCGATATTGTTGTTTAAACACCTAAATGCTAGGGTATTGAATATATTAATACATTTATCATTTTTTGGAAAAAATCACCGATATATCGAGTCTAACCCGCTAATGCATCCGCAATACCCTGATCCAAATATCAGCCATTATCCATTGACAACAGTGCCCATGTAGGTTGTAATCTTTTTTGACCCATTTAATCTAGTTTATCTATTTTTAGTTATTTAAGAAAATAGGGTACCTTTAATAAAAAATTGAATTGGCTGATTTCTTTTTATATCATTTTTAAGATTGATTTAGAGTAAGTAATTGATGATTTACTTTTAAATACTTAAATTTATAATAAAATTAAAGCCGCAGGTAAACTTATTGGTTAGTGTATTGGTAATAATGGATCCATCGACTTGAATTGTCAAGGTAACTATATCCTAAATGTGTGTGTGTACAGATATGATGTTTTATGTAGCTTTATATGATGTATGCATGTATTGATACAAACGCTATCACTCAATCATGCTAGGTCAGTACACTGCCCAACCCTCGGCTGGAGGCATCGCTGTAAATTTTATGCCACCTAAGTCATCAGGTATAGTCAATACTGGTGTCGTAGTTAGTCTATGCTTCAATTCTTCGCAGGTTTTATTATTTCCTTAGTCCACTCATACTCGACTCCCTTCCTAGTTAGCTTCGCTAATGGCCCCATAATTTTGGAGAAGTCTTGCACGAACCTTCTGTAGTATCCTACCATCCTAACAAACAACAAATCTCAGTAATCGATTTTGGAATTGGTTAGTCCAGCACCGCTTCTACCTTCTTAGGATCAACTGAGATTCCCTCTCCAGACCCTATGTGACCCAAGAGTTATCTTCCCCAACCAGAATTCACACTAAGTTTTCCATATAGTTTCTCTTGTCTCACTGTCTGCAACACTATCCTCAAGAACTCAACATGTTTCTCCCGACTCTTGGAGTATACTAATATGTCATCAATGAATATCACTGTGAACTAGTCCAAGTACTGAGTAAATACTTGGTTCATTAGACTCATGAATACAACAATTGCATTAGTAACTTCAAACGGCATCACTAGGAATTCGTGATGGCCATATCGAGTCCTAAAGGCAATCATTGGAATATCCTCAATCCTCACTATTACTTGGTGGTACCTTGAACGAAGATTGATCTTAGAGAAGTGTGACCTCCCCAAACCACGCAGGTGGGCCCAAGTGTGTGTTCTAATAAAGGGGTAGGTTGTTACCGATAGGAACTCCTAATATCGGAGTACACGAGGTCTTTTTTCTTTTTCTTTTTCAAACAAATGCAAGAAAAATGAAAGCACATAAATATGAGATATATCTCACAGGTCTGAATCTATCTGTCACAATATCACAGGTAAGAGTAAAGCAATATCTAAAAATGGGTATACTGGAATGATAGGCAATATATATATAAAAAGGTTGCTCATGTAAAGTCAAGTACAATATTATAATTGAGTAATATAAGTACTGAACATTTGCAGGATGGTCCGGACACCACGGACCAAACTAGAAAGATACGTGCGCACATAAAGGCCAAAATGTTACATACACAAAAAGATAACAATCCTGTGAGAAGCTAGCTATAGTGGTTCTCCCATTTAGAACACTGTAATCAAGACTAGCAGACCTAAGGTATGAAAACCCCAAGAGTTGGAACTCAAACAAGAATAAAAAACCCAAACTCATGCAATACTTTGGAAACCATATTAGTGAAGCCGATGCCCTGACTTTAGAACTTAAGGCTCTATTTGCAGACGCGAGTTGCTTCTACCAGAAGCATCTTCACAATTCTATGCTAGGCAGCTGGACGAGTACTTTTAATTGATTTGAGATAAGTAATGGTCTGAAGTTGACAAAAACTTGAGGGAATCTTGTTGTAGCTTTAGGCAACTTTTCTTATGTGACGAAAGTGGGAAAAATACTGTTGGCAACAAATTCTGATGTTATGGTGGGTTGTGAAAAACTAAGAATCTTACTGTAGAATAAAAGTAGTAGATGTCAAGCAACGGCTCGAGGTATAGACTTCCTATATGCAATTGATTAGGTTGTGAAACTTAGGATAGTCTATTGATACCACTGAGTCTGAAGATGTAAGACCGTCATCTCCAGTTAACATGATCTTTATTTTTGGTGGTTCTTCTGGGATAAGACTTGTCTTTGGGACTTACTTTTTCATCTTTGGTTGTTGTAGAGAACATAATAGTCAAATTTTCCAGATTCTTCTCCAAGCAGACCGACTACTAGATTTCCTTCTTTATGTACATAGATACCTTTACTTTTGGCTTCTTAGGCGATGTCAACTTCTACCTATACTTTTGTTAGTTGAGCCACCTTACCAGATTCAATGTCCATTTCAATTACTCCTGTTGACAGTGTTCCTTCTTCTGGTGTAACAAAACCATAAATGTAGGTTTCGTTCACTATTTATACTTGAGTGGAATTTTGTATATATTGTTAGAAATATACAAATTTAATTTTTTTATGTTAAAATATGAAATCTTATTATTTTCTCCACTAATCAGTTTCATCAAATGTTAACACTGTATTATATAGGGATTGAATACTCCACAGGGATGATATTGTCATGTTACACTTGATAGGGGCTTCCTCTACTTACCTGAGCATTCAAGAGACATGTGGACGACCATAGAATTTGAACTTATTATTAAACCATGAAGGCTTCACAATGTACATTATTGTTATCATTCATTTTTTACTTAAATATCATGAATGAAATTTTTTGTTAGGTGGGTAGTCTATAACGATCCTAATTTTTAAGGCCTAGTATCAGTTTATTCCGTATCTTCTGTATTAGCTCGGAAGCCTAGAAACTGATATGGATGAATACTAAGTAAATTGAGTTATATCTTTCAATTTAGTCTTCAATTTCAAATTCCACAGAGCGGGGACCTCTTATATTATTATTTTGTATTTTTTTTTCATATTTTTCTTTAATTAGTCTAGATCGATCGATTTTCGAACAAATATCCGATTAAAAAATCAAATTAAATCTAAAATTTCCAATTTAACCTTTCCCCATCTCATATCTATCTCCAGTAGCCCAACATCTTTATTTGACCAATTTTAGATAGGAGTTTGATCTCATGATAAACTTGTAAATAAGATAAAGTTGAAGGTTTTTAATATGACAACATACTTACGTTCTAACTACTGTTTGACCCCTCAAATAAATTCAGAAAAATTGAGAAAAATCAAGCTTCTTCCTCTCGCGTTCCTTTTTATTCTCTCTTCTAACCTCAATCGTAATTCTTTCTCAAATTTACTCTACTCTTATATTTTTTTTATTCAAAATGTTTTATAGTTAACTTAGAATCTTGATTAGTTAAAACTTAGAAAGATAATATCTCCATACAAAAAATCCCTATGATTATTTTAGAAAAATAAAAATATGATTTTTACACTTTACTCTTTGTTTATGTATCAAATTTATCATTTTATTTATAATCTTTCATTCTTAAACTACAAGTTGTAAAGTTAAACTATATGCTTTATTTTATAAAAATGCTACCTTTATGAATGTTCATCATATTGGATATAGATTTGATGTTTTTCATATAAGTTCTTCATGTATAATGAAATGATTTTAAATCACTTTCCATTTGCCATTAGAACATATATATATATATATATATATATATATATATATATATATATATATATATATATATTCATAATCATGTTTTAAAGAGAAGGTTTCAAATAAGTTTCGACTTTAAATTGTTAAAATATTTCTTTTATACGAGATATTATGTTAGGTCATAATTCTTTTTATGCTAATCCATGTTTACTTGAAAAATATATACATTAGTAAGATTTAATAAATTTCCTACTTTCCATAATATGAAATCATGCTAGAATTTAGAAAATTCATATGTTGTTAAAGTAATCGTTATAATAGTGTTAAGTTTATTTAATTTTAATTTTTATAATTTAGTACCGACTTACCTAATATGTGTTTATATGCATAATTGTATATGTATGATTCACATATATGATTACATCCTAATATTCACTTACATACATGTTTATATGTATACTTGTATTTATGTGTGGTTTACATTAATGATCATTTCCATAACATTCATTCTAACATTCTATACTCCATTATGTTTGTCTTGAAATATATATACTAGTTACTTGTACAAGGTACATAAAAATATGCTGGATTTTCCTTATTACTACATACACATCTTGATAATTCTATGGATCATGACTTGCCTTTTAACTTGATTTTGACATGAATCACATCTTACTTTTTACTAGATATGTGTATGTAGAAATCTTGACATGATTGGTTCATCATATTCTGGATTGATTTCCATATAATATAACTTGAAACCTTGGGTTACGAGAGAACTAAAGTGTGGATAAATATTGTATCATGAAAGGCTTAGGATAGGTTGCACAACCGAAATACGGGTCCATCCACCGGGGCGCCCGGATGGACTTAGTCATCATCTCTTATTTAGTCCATGTTGGTGGGACGACCGATTACTCAGTATTGGTATCTGCTTGAGTGCTTAGCAGCACGGCTGGCGCCCGGATGGACTTAGTCATCATCTCTTATTTAGTCCATGTTGATGGGACGACCGATTACTCAATATTGATATCTGCTTGAGTGCTTAGCAGCACGGCTGGTTCAGTGCCAGCATCTTAGCAGGGTCCCGGGTATGCATGGGTACTTTCACGATACGAGTCAATTTCTTTACCATTTAGTTCAAAATATAAACTAAAATAAGATATTAATTTAGACTTGATATGCATGTACATCCTTACTTGATATTGTTACTTGATTGTTTAATATTTTCCATACATGCGCATACTTTCATATCCACACTCATATTTTATTTATTTGTTTATATTACACGCTCTCTACTTTTTATTGTTTTACTTGTCGGGTTTGACCCTGAGCTCCCCACACCCTCAGGTACTGAAGATGTGAGTGAGAATCTGCCATAGCACGACCCGTACTTTCTGGAGCAGGCTATGTATTAATAGATTTCTAGACCTTCACTTTTGTATTTTTGGTTTGGTATATATCTCTCGTTTGGAACTTTATTTCCAACTTTTGTATCAGTATTGTACTTATTACTTTTTATTTTAGACATGTATATGCTCTCTTTTATATGGTAGTAGACTAATTTTAAAGATCCTGGTAGATGACTAGTATTTAATTCCATTCATTTCTACTTTTACATACTTATAGGCCTCGTGCATGTCGACTTATACATGCCCACCGGTAACGCACTACGTTTCCGTATCCCTCCGAAAAATGGGGTGTTACAATTTTAAATCTTTTAAACTTATGATTTCTTAATATAATCTCCTCTCATATGATACCAGATGTATTATTAACCCAATTTCTAAATTTTACATGCTCAAACTTGTATATATTGAGTTTCATTGCACGTGTAATCGTGCATGTTAGATGTGCACAAACCATGTCTTTATGTAGACATACACAACAGTCTATGTTTGAACTACCATAACTTTTGCATTTTAACTTTAATTGACCTCATTCCAGTGCCATTAGTATGATGATTCACTAAACTACAATTCATCCAACTACAGTTGATCCTAATTTAACCATTTGTCTACCCAAAAATAGCATAAAAGTTCATCACTTGCTATTGTACCAGGTCCACAGTTCATCAGCTCCATGTTTATAGTAAAATAGCAATAACTTTTGCTATAGAACTCTAATTGAGCTAATTCAAGATTCACTAGAAAGATAATTAAATTATATAGAACTGATTAAGATATTAGAATCTAAATCAAATCCTATCAAGATTAAATATAATAATTTGGAAGTTTACTTGGTACTGCAGTAGCTCAGTAGCAGTAGGTCCATGTTAAAAAAATCATAACTTTTACTCTAAAATTTCAATTTAGCTCATTAAAGATTTATTGGAAATATAATTGACTTATCTAGGACTAATTTAAATTTTAGACTCTAAATTTGGGTTATTCATTGGCCAAATCAAATCTGGAAGTTCATTTGTCACTGCTGTAGCTCAGTAGCAAAGATCCGTGATAAAACAACCATGACTTTTATTCTAGAAATCCAATTAGACTCACTTAAGATTCACTAAAAAGATAATAGAATTCTCACAACTGTACTAAATCTTAACATCTAATTTTATTTTTACCCTAGTAAAACAAGACATGAAAGTCTGACTATCCACCAAATTGCAATAATATAGGCATATATGCTATATCCATGCATGTTCTACTTGACGTATAATATAATACACGTACACATATTCAATCACTCTTGTCATTATATGTACACGGTGAGTTTAGACCGTTCATAACTCATGTTTAGTCATATATGCCATGTTTGTGTATATAACACTTGTTTTAAGATATGATATACATGCACGCATGTATGTTTACACATTCTATTGCTTATACATGTTATTCTTAGTTAGAAATGATATCTCACGCATGTAAATATGTTCCATAACTCTTAACCTTGCCAGTATTATCATACATGCTATTTCATGCTCACATAGCTATTGATACTTGTTTGGTGTAGAACTAAGTGGCACATAAAACTAAATACTACTAGGAACAAAGTGCGATACAAAGAGTGGGGGCACATCTTGAATCTGTTGGAGCTAGCTCTAGAATACATGGGGTTACCTATAGAATCTGACATCAGAAATGTTCGAGACTAAGTGCCACATGAAACTAAGTACTACCTCTAGAATCTGATATCGGAAATAAACGAATCAAAGTACCACATAAAGAGTAAGGGCTCACCTCTTGAATCCATGGGAGCTACCTCTAGAATGCATGGGTCACCTCTAGAATCCGACATCAAAATTGTGTAGAACTAAGTGCTACCTAGAACTGAGTGCTACATGGAACATAGTGCCACAGAGAAAGTGGAGGCTATCTCCTGAATTCAGGAAGACAACTCTAGAAACCATAGGGATCACCTGTAGAATTCGACATCTCCTCAGAGCCGGATACTCGCCCGAAGTGTACGGAACTAAGTGCCTCATGGAACTAAGTGCAACACGGGACAAAGTGCCATATAAAAAGTGGGCCACTTCTTGAATCTATGTGAGACACCTCTAGAATCCATTGGGGGCCACCTCTAGAATCTGACATCACTTGGTGAAGTGTTATATTTGCTTGATCATGTTTTCTTATGCATATCGTATACTTCATGATTCATATGCATAATCATGTCATATTATATATACCATATACTTCATGATTCATGTTATATTATCTATATCATATACTTTACGTTTTATATGCATACATATTTTATAATTATTTCCTACTAGCATGTCACAACACACTTTTATATTGTTTCTTTATTGCACAAACTTGGGTTTGTATTCTTATTTGGGCTCTAGCCCATGGGATTGTTACACCTCAAATCTAACAGCCGTAACTGTGATACCTGAGAAGGACTCGCCTCTCAAGGATCCCTACTTCCATTAGCAGACCGAGCACCAGTAGCCCACTTCGCATAGGATCTCTATCTCTTTTGTGTATATATCATTTTGCTTTGTATGTTCATATGTATCCTACTTCCTAGTTCTGTCATGGTATTCGGACAATCTTGTATATATACAGCATTTACGTTTCTCTATCTTGATACAATACTTGAGTCTACATGAGCAATATTTGATATACATATTACTTATTATTTCCATATACTTGTTTTTGGATATTACTATATTAATGTCTGTGATGTTATGACAAAAAGATTGAGACCTGTGATATATATATATATATATCTTATTTATGTGCTTCTATATCTCTTGCCTGTGACTGTATGAGAAAATGGGCTCGTGCATTCCGGTATTGAGAGTGATCGTTGGTCACACCCTACCTATTATTGGGACACACACTTGGATCCACCAGTGTGATTTGGGACATCAAATCCTTTTAGTAGGTAGGTTCTAAAACCTGCCCACTAATTAAATCAGTTGAATTTAGTTTGTGCAAGCCAGTCTAGTCATAGGGTCTCAACCCAACCCGAAACCATTGCCCACTACTTACCATTACCTAAAGGAAACACGACATGCTAAAAACTGAAGGAAAGTTGTACCCTTTCAACATGTCTAAAAAAATATAAGGATTTCCCCCGTATGCATTCAGAGGATACATTATCTACACAGATGGACAATAGTTACAAGTTGGAGTGGATAATCTACCTGTAGACATTCGGAAGATGAAGAGAAACAACTGCATAACACGTAAATTTTATAATTCAAACTTCTAGTATTACCATAAATTACCTTTTGTTGTTAAGTTTGATACAACAATAAGCTGTTGTTCCTGCTTTCCATTGATGTAACAAACAGTAAGATGAAGGGGTCCGAGGATTGAACTTGTAGCGAACCCTAACTTAATATGAATAAAATGGGTTGGGTTGACTCACTAGTTCTGCTGAAGCCCAATCCAAGGCAACCAGTTTTTAATGAGAACAAATAACACCAGCACCCAAAACAAGGACAAGTTATCCACTGCCAGCTCGTCAGTAGCATCAATATTTTATTCTACAAACACTATTCTCCTTTGTAATTTTGACCACATGGATAATAGGAGTGGAGATATGGCATCACTTATGTAGTGAAGAGAAAGTGTTTAATCTATTTTTAACTAAAAATATAAATAAAGTTGTATACGAAGAACTACCTCATAACTATAATACTTATGCACGTGAGAAGGGCCTCTTGCATTGTAAATAGAGAACTAATAATAATGACATTCTCTACGGAAAAACAAATTTGTTCCATAATAATTCTTTAATCAACTAATAGCTCATACATGGCTATATTTTGCCAAAAATACATGCAGCTCGTTTACAATTAAAATGAACAATACAATAAAATCTCAAATACAATGAAATAAAAATATGAATAATAAATCCTAATAAATCACGACCCTTTAGTAACTTTTCTTTTTCTCTTCTTTTGATTCTTTCCTCTCCTTTTGTACTCTTTTCCTTTTTTTTATATTTATTCTCAAATCTAGAAGATGAAGGTAAAGAAGATAAAGATTGGGGTTGATGAATTTTTGGACTCTGATACAAAATATGATGCACGATGAAAGCGATTTAGAATTTTGTTGGGGGCTTTGAGAATTATGTGGATTTGAAAAACAACTAGGTTTTGATAAAAGATAAAATATTTGATTCGGGCCTCACATAGGCGAAAAATCACATATCCACTCTCACATTACACACAAAAGGTTTAGGGTAGCAAACCACATAGGGATGTATTTTGAATACGGCAGGCCAAGGATTGACTCTTGGATCTGTCCATACTAATTCATAATTAACCACATGTTCTCAAAGAAACAAGACTTCTTCCATAGTAGTTCTCTAATACAATAATAATTCACATACAACTCTATATATAGCAAAAATACAAGCACCATAGTTGGAATTAAAATTAAAACAAATATCCGAAAATCTCAAATAAAATCTAATAAAAATGTGAATAATAAATCTTAACAAATTCTAGTTTTTCGATGTCCCCATCAATTCTCCCCGTCTTTAGAAGATTCACATTCGATGAATAAATGTGATGATGCAACTGCAATACGTTTAGATTGAACTTTTGGAGTGCTTCAATCATCTACCATGACCGATTTAAATGCAGGATCACCATGTCACTGGAAGCAATAAGATAATCAAAAGAGCTCACATATAGATACAGATCGTGATGTGAACACCTAAAAGTAGGCTTCAAATCAATATATGTAAGATGCAATTCCAAACTTGTCTATGGTGACAAAATGGAGATAATGGAATTATAGACTGTGGATAGACTCATAAAAGTTGGTTTCACCATCGTAATCAAAGTAGGCTACATAAGCATGGATGGCACTAAAACAAGAGGTGTAGTTGTGACTTAATGTATGCATGACAGGACAATAGATTCAAACTCGGATCAGATTCTGGTTGCAGCTTTGATGCAGTTTCAAATTTATGGTGTTATTAATGGTAGATAGAAATATTAGAAATAGTTACTGACTAGAGGAGATCCCTATAATTATGGTGTATTAATGGTAGATAGAAATATTAGGGGAAGGTACCGATTAGAGATGATTATGTAGATATTCAGGCTTCATTTTAGGACATTTCTTTCTTTCTTTAGTTGCTTCCTATATGATAAATAAAAACCTATATTGTACAGTTTAATTATTCAATGAAAAAATCATTCATTCTGATTTCATGGTATCAGAACCGGTTTTTTCTAAACCGAGCTAACAATGGCGGAAGCCTCCATTAGCAATCAAGAGTCGGTGATTTCGGAAACTCATACGAGTGGAACTGAAGCCAACTCAATCATGGGTTTGATGGGACTTTATAATTTCTCCGATCAACTCATTATGGAGAAATTCAATAGCTAGAACTTTCGGGAATGAGCTCAACCCATCAAACTCACAGCTGATGATAAGAGCAAGCTTGGGTATCTTACTAGTGAGTCAAGGCAGCCAACATCCACCGATGTTGGGGTTTTCCAAAAATGTCGGCCATCCACAAATATCCCTTCGGGTTCCTTAGTCTATCGAGGTAATTTTTTGGAAGCCTTAACCACCTTCCGCACTCATGCTCCCTGTATTATAGATTCTGGAGTATCTGACCATATGACCGATTCTTACCATCTTTTTTGATCATATTCACCATGTGTTGGAAATTTGAAGATAAAAATTACAGATAGATCACTCTCCTCTGTAGTAAGCAAAGGGAGTATCGGTATCGGACTCGATCATCCTAGAATCTGTCCTTCATGTTCTGAAATTATCATGCAATTTGTTGCCTATCAGTCAGTTGACTAAACACTCCAATTGCTCTGCTAAATTTCTTTCCCCTCTGTGTTTTTCAGGGCCTATCATAGAGGAAGATGATTGGCAGTGCTAAGGACTATAAGGGACTCTACTACTTTGAGGATGCTAAAGTGAGTGAACAGTGTCAAACTGTTATACGACTCTGGATCTGTTTCTAGGAATAGTGAAATCTTCTTATGACAATCTAGAATGAATCATCCCAGTTTTCAATATTTGCAACATTTATTTTCTTTTTTTTTGTTCAAATAAGATGTCCTTTGATGTTCAATGTAAAGTGTGTGAACTTGCAAAACACCTACGTACTTCGTTTCCAAGGTCCAAATACAAACCCTCTAAGCCTTCACTATAATTCATAGTGATTTATGGGTCCTTCTCATACTCCTAATTGAACCCACACAAAGTGGTTTGTTACTTTTAACGATGATCATACATGCCTTTGTTGGGTCCTTCTCATACTCCTAATCGAACCCACACAAAGTGGTTTGTTATTTTTATCGATGATCATACATGCCTTTGTTGGGTCTATTTGTTAGTGGACAAAACTGAAGTTCATTCTGTATTTATCAATTTTTATTCCATGATTTAACACAATTTCACACAAAAATCCAAAACTTTCATACTGATAATGGCACTGAATACTTCAATCATTGTTTGGGTCTCTATCTCATGAGCATGTCATCATACACAAAAGTTCATGTGTCGACTCCCCTCAACAAAATGGGGTTATTGAACGGAAAAATAGACATATGTTTGAAGTAGCCCGTGCCTTAATGTTCACTACCAACATGCCCAAAATGTTTTGCGAGGCTACCATCTTAACAACAACATATCTCATCAACAGAATGCCTAGTAGAGTTATCTCCATACCATACCTCTGCAAAAATTTTATGTCTTTCCTAACTCTCAGTTTAGCTCCACTCTTCCTCTCAAAATTTTTAGTAGAACAACATTTGTATATATCCATGCTCATTAGTGGACTAAATTGGAGCCTAGGGCCTTAAAATGTGTGTTCCTTCGCTATTCTCCCACCTAAAAAGGCTACAAATGCTATGACCTAGTCTCGCACTAATTTTTGTTAGCCTAGATGTCAATTTCTTCGAAACAACTCCTTTCTACCTCAAGCCCTTACTTCAAGGGGAGAATTTGAGTGAAACTTGGACCTTGGATAATTCAAGTGATTCTTTGTTCATGGACTCCCATCTCTCAAACACCGACCCTATCCCAAATACCGACCCTATCACACTATCTTCTTTCTCTCCTCTATCAAGTACAAAAGGAAATTTGCAATTAGAGGGAGACATCAAAAAACAGAAGGGCAAGAAGATACTTGTTTACTCAAGAAAACCAAAATCAAGGCACAATGAGAATCTCATATCCGAGGCACCAAAAAAGTTGAAACTGGTGATACCTCCAAGCAACCATGAGTCCTCCGAGCCAAATCAGGTGATAGAACTCTTCCCTAATAATTCTAAATATGATGATATTGATCTACCTAGTGCACTATGGAAACAAGCTCATTCATGCACTGTCCATCCCATTTCAAAATTTGTATCCTATGATACTTTGTCAATGGGATATCGTGCTTTTACTTCTAACATTGATAGCAAAAAAATTTCTAAGACTATTCAGGAAGCATTGGATATTCCCGAGTGGAGAGAGGCAGTAATGACAAAGATGAGAGCATTGGAGAAAAATGGAACTTGGGATGTAATGAATTTGCTAAGAGGAAAGAAATTAGTGCGCTGCAAATAGGTATTTACTATGAAATACAGAGTTGATGGGACAGTTAAAAGGTACAAGGACTGTCTTGTTATGAAAGGTTACTCAAACTTATAGCATTCACAAAATGGAGACATTTGCACTTATGGCAAAGCTGAATACTATCTGAGTACTCTTATCCTTAACAGCTAACTTGGATTGGTAACTTCAACAACTTGACATTAAGAATGCTTTTCTAAATAGTGAGCTAGATGAAGAAGTTTTCATAATACTACCTCCAAGTTTTTGTAAGAAGTGTGACGAGAATAGAGTATGTAAGCTTAAAAAGTCCTTATATGTACTCAAACAGTCTCCTAGAGCGTGGTTTGATATATTTGCAAAGGTGATAAACGGACAAAGATATTGATAGACAATCAGATCATACTATGTTCTTCAAGCGAGAGAATGGGAAGAAGACAATCCTGATTGTATATGTCAATGATATTACTCTAACTGGAGATCATATAGAAGAGATGGGAAGATTAAAGGTCTTAGCCACAAAATTTGAAGTAAAAGAATTGGAGCAAATGCGGTACTTCTTAGGAATGGAGGTGGCTAGATCGAAAAAGGGGATCAATGTCACTCAGCAGAATTATGTTCTTAATCTCCTAACTGAAACGGACATACTTGGCTATAAGCCAAGTGATACACTTATTGAAGCAGGAAGAAAGACAGAGGGTGTTGGAAACTACCGAAAATGAGAGATATTAGCGATTAGTTGGCAAACAAATCGACCTATTGCACACTAGACCTGACATTGCCTTTGCAGTAAGTGTGGTAAGCCAGCACATGCATTCCCCAAAAAACGATTCTTGAGAGCACGATCTTGGGTTACTATCCTTGTACTACTTACCCATCTCTTACACTTGGAAGTACATGATTTAGATCGCAGTCAAATTTTAGCATCTCACCGGAAATCAATACTATTGTGTTACACTTTAGTATAGATTATAGTTTCTACGTCATTAATTTGTGTGATAGGTCAACACAATATTAAGAAAGCTCTACTAGATTTGGGAGCTAGTGTAAACATTTTACCATATTCGGTTTAAAAGCAACTGGATTTAGGAGAACTTAAACCTACGCCCCTCACATTACAATTGGTGATAGATTAGAAAGGTATCCTAAAGGTATTGTTGAAGATGTCTTAGTGTAGATTGAAATTTCTACATTTCAATAGACTTCATAGCTATTGACACTACACCCGCAAAGAATTTACGTCTTCACATCTCTGTTATTCTCGTATATCCATTTTTAGCCATGCCTAATACGGTTATCAATTGTAGGAACGGCATGGTAAAACCATTATTTGGAAATATGACCCCTAAGCTTAACGCTTTTAATGTCTGCAAATAACCAAATATCAACACTGATGAATTCAAGACATTAATTAATTAGAAGAAATTCATGAAGAATGAGACATTGTATTATTGTGCATCTCCTATTCATTGGAGCTTGCATTAACAAGGGATGATAGTTTTCTTGATGGCTCAATTCCGAATATGCAATTAACATCATAAAATGTTTAACTGATACTCATTGTTCAAAGGATTAATCATACTGAAACCCCCTGTAGTATGGGGGGTTTATAATTTATTACCCTTGAAGTTCAAAACTCGCTTTAAGCCTCCTAGACCATTATCAATATTAATCAACAGTTAGATAATGTCACCTCCTTTTAAACAAAAAAGCACTTCTTCTATTTAATTCCTTTTTTCCCCTCATCTCTCCCTAAAAGTTTCACTCCCTCACTCTCTCTCTCTCTATCTCTCTGTCTCTCACTCTCTCTCTCTCTCTCTCTCTCTAATGATCTCCTTGCTGTCCTCGTTTTCCTCTTGCTGCAGCAGTTAACAGCCCCAACTCCATGAATGTTCATTTATGTGACGACAAAAATTTCTATCTCTCTTTAAAGAAAAACCCTCCAATACTTGTCCCCATCGTCTCTCTTCAGCTACCCTGTATTTTGGATTCTCTTCTATAGTGTAGATTGACTTCTAACCAAGGCCTCTTCTTCTAGATCTACTATTAATTCAGTCACAATATTCAGAGGTAAGTGGGGCCTAGGGACATCTTTTTGCCTTTGGAAACAAGAGATACCCATGATTGCTGGTATTACCAAGAAGCAAAGTTGAGGGTCGCATGCACTGTAGAAAACACTCTAGGCAATTCTTCAACTACAAGTCCACAAGATGGAGAAATTCTGAATATCTTTGGTAGGCATGGATGCGAAAGCAGAGCTGTAGTAGGAGATTGTAGATTGAAGGAAAGCTAACTCAGCCTTTGGCTTTTGTTATGAGTATTGTTCTAGCTTTGGCTTTGTATTCTAAGAGACAACCATTTTAGTCGGGGCCAAAAAAAAATAATTCACCATACATACGCATCACGTGACCCACCCCAGATGTCCACTAAACTCCGTTAGCTTTCCCACAAGGCTAAATACGAGTTTCAAACTACAAGGGTAATAAGTTATACACCCTAATATTATAGAGGGTCTGATTGTGATTAACCCTTATTCAAATATTATAGGATGAATTCCAAAAACAAAGTATATGAAGAGTTACCTTGAAGTACAAAGAAATTAACATCATCCGATATCCAAGCACCAATATTTGAGCTAAAACCACAACTTTAGGATCTTAAAGAAATGTGCATTTTTGGGACTTAAAGAAACCCTCCCAGTGGTCATCTCAGCACATCTTGACGAGAATCGGGAAGAGCAACTACTCTCGACATTGCAAAAGTATAAGGGAGCTCTTAGATAGAACATGGCAGACATAAAAGATATAGACCCTCTTATTTGCACACATCGTATCACTTTAGAATATGGAGCCAAGCCAATAAGGCAAATGCAACGAAAACTTAATCATGCCATGAAGAAAGTAGTTAAAACCTAAGTGTTGAAAATTCTTGATGTTGACATCTATAGAATTGCTGATAATAAATGGATAAGTCCAACCCAAGTTGTTCTAAAGAAAAGTGGGGGACCAGTTGTTAAAAACGAGTATGGAGAGATGATACCCACTCATACAATTACGAGCTGGCAAATGTGCATTAATTACAGAAAATTAAACCAACATGAATGGCTCATTTTCCGTTACCATTTCTTAACCAAATACTTGAGAGAGTTGTTAGGCATGGATTTTATTTCTTTCTCGATGGTTACTCTGGTTATTATCAAATTGAAATTGCTTTAGAGGATCAGGAAAAGAAAACTTTTACTTATCCCTTTGGAACATTTCAATTTAGAAGAATGCCATTTGGACTATGCAATACACCAACAATATTTCAAAGGTGTATGATTAGTATCTTTAGATACTTGGTTGAAGATTATCTAGAGGTATTTATGGAGAACTTCTTTGTATTTGGAGATAATTTCGAATTATGTGTGACTAATCTAGGAGTTGTACTTGACAGATGCCAACAGAAGAATTTACTCCAGAATTGGGGAAAATGCAACTTTATGGTTACAAAGAATATTATATTAGGTCACATCTTACATCTAAAGAGATGGAAGTAGATAAAACTGAAGTTGAGTCTATTTCCAAATACCAATACCTAAACCGTAAAAGATATACGTTCATTTTTAGGACATGCAGGCTTTTATAGAAGGTTTTTAAAGGATTTTATTAATAATTCTCACTTTCTTGCGCAAGAAGTGTAGTTCATATAAATGTAGGCATGCCAAATAGCTTTCAACACACTTAAGGAGATGCTCATCACAACATCAATAATGTAACATCCGGATTGGTCACTACCATTTAAAATTATGAATGATGCGAGTGATTAAGCAAATGGAGCTGTAATAGGCAATGAAGAGACAAAAAGCCCTGTGGTTTACGCTAGCAAGACCCTAAACAATGCACATATTTCTAGCTATATTATTTGCTCTTGATAAATTCCGTTCATATATCTTGGGCTCACATGTGGTTGTTTTTACAGATCATTTAGAGCTCAAATATCTCTTATCAAAAAAAGATACAAAGCCATACTTAATCTGATGGATATTACTGCTCCAAAAGTTCAATCTCGAAATTAGAGATAAAAAGGGAGTAAAGAATATGATTGCCGACCATCTCTTTCTTTGACATTTGATAATGGTAAGTTAGCAATTAGGAACTCATTCCCTGATGAGTAGCTATTTTCTATCAGAACGGGTAGCTGGTATACTAATATTATTAACTTTCTTGTTGGAGGTGAAATGCCAAACCATTGAAGTGCGAAGGATAAACAACAATTCCTATATGAGGCACGCCATTTCTTTTATGACGACCCTTATTTATTTAAGTATTGGTCAGATCAAATCATTAGGCGTTGTTTGCCCAATGATGAGATTCAGAGTATAATTGCCTTCTGTCACACAAATACGTGTGGGGACAATTTTTCGTCTAAAAAGACAATGACCAATATTCTCCAATGTCGATTTCACTAGCACATTATGTTAAGAGATACACATGGATACTATAAATATTGCGAGTAATCTAAGAAACTAGGAGGCTAGGAGCACTAACCCAGAAGAATGATATGCCTCTAACACATTCTTATAATTGAAATATTCGATTATTGGGCCATTGACTTCATGGGACCTTTTCTTATTTCTATAGGATATATCTATATCCTCATAGCGGTTGATTACGTCTCTAAATAGGTGGAAGCCACTGCATGTAGAAACAATGATCAACAAACGATTGTCAAATTTTTCAAGGAATATATAATGTCTACATGTGGAGTTCCTACAACAATAATAAATGATGGGATCCTCATTTCTACAATAAAACTTTTGAGAATTTGATGAAAAAATACCATATCAACAAATGATTATCAAAGTGATGGACTTTAAGTGCGATTTTAATGAAGTAGTGGAACTGGCTAATCAAAATTATGGATTATTTAATTACCTTTCCAACACGATCAAGATCAACTCAACTAAATAGCTATATTTATGGATCAAATAATATGGCCAAAATACCGAGAAGGTATACAGATGATAACAAAATGGCAGTTGCACCATCCACGACTTCGACTAAGGTTTTGATAGGATTAAAATCAAGATTAGCAAAAACAATACAAATGAAAGTTGTAAAGGACTGAGTTCTCTTCATATAGAAATTTTACTGAATTATTTGAGCTCATATGCTATTTTTGGCATAATTACAACTAGAAATTATCACTACATAACAAAGCAAGTCAACAATTGAGTGTAATCCAGTACAAACTCTAGTTTCTCTTAAGAATTATGAGAAAAGTTCTAAACAAAAGTTTTGATAACTCGATCAATTATCAATCTTAATTTTTCTGGAATTTATTGACCTAGTATGATAATTTTTAATCAATTCAAACCCTAGACATTTAATCGAATAGTAAGAAGAGAAAAGAGATTATGCTACTGCTCTGTATCTCTATAGCTAAGCATGAAAAACCATGGAATAGAGAGGAAAGTGTGTTACTTGAGGTTTTATCACTCCTATAAGCTAGCTCCTAGACTTCAGTATCCAAGCCCCTTGTTGCTGCTCTATTGGCATGAGAAAAGACGACTGAAATCCTCTTGAGGAGAAATGAGTGAAAATGTCACACCCTGCTCCACATATATGGTATACGAGTACGTACAACAGGTACCTATAATATATTCGGTTTGAATATGCTAAAACTTAATTACAATATTATAGCCACAGAGGATATATACATGTAGATAAATAAACTGACTTTTATTACATTATGAAATTTATTTCATAACGAAAAATAAGAGAACGGTACAGAATAACTTAAGATAACTTAGATTAAGGAATGATAGGTTCGAAAACATGAAAAGACAATATATAATATAAACTAAGTACATAGATAACTACTGATTTTCAATTATTTCAGCAAAATACTCCAAGTCTTTCATAGCAGAATCAACAGGGTCCATCTCAATCTCTAGACATGTATATCCAGGTCGTTAGATAGCAACCAATACAATTTATGCAGAAAAAATTTACTGATTTGAGACATTATAGAAATATCGGCCAAGTAAGTGTATGAATATTTGGAGGTTTTACATGCGATGCACGTTCCATACCTAAAGAAACAGCATAAGAGACAATTTTTCTAAATAGCAATACAAAATTACATCATAAATAGTATTTTTCAACGATTATAACTTTTTTCATGATTTATTAAATATTAAAAATTTAACTATATTATGTAATTTTAATAAGTACTCATTTAATTTCTAACAGTATAAAAAAATAATAGGAATGTCAATGATTGCACTTGTAATACAAAATTCAATTTCTACAAATTAAACCATATATATAATTGAAATAATAGTTCTCTAAAAAAATAGCATGCTTAGTGAGTCAAAAAAAACTCCCATTGATTCGTGAAGCTCTTATCTACTAATTAGCAATTATGCGAAGCAATCTACATATAGAATTATAATATATTTATTAAAAATTATTTAATATGAATTTAGTTTATTTTTATAGATTTTTCTAATATTTATAAAGCACTCAGGATGGATTTTATAATTAAATAGTATTAGCGGGTCTGGAATCAATAAACAAGTTTGAATCTATCTTATTAGATTTATAAGATGCTGGCTGTTGTTTTTAAATTTATTAGGATTGTTGGATAGGAGATGAGCTAATCCTAAAATTTAATGAGATAAATCTAATAGAAATTAAAGAAAATAATTTTACCAACGTCAATTAATAGATATGCAAGGAAGAAAATGGAGGTTCCACTAACAAAGCTCTGGCGAGAGGGTGATGACTCCGGTAAAGGGTGGCGCAATGGTAGCGGTCCGACGAGATGCTCCGATGAGTTGAGAGGGAAAGAAAAATTTTAGAGAAAGAGTATAGGATTGAATTGAGAAGAAAGATTGGGTTTATACAGTGTTGAATTTAGAAGTTATAGAATGTGAAGAGTTTAAAGAGTTATAGGATTTAAATATTTGAGAAGTTATGGAATTTGAAGGGTTAAAAGAGTCATAGAATATGAAGTATTGAGGGAATTAAAGATCCACTACTATGTGTCCTTCAGTGAGACACATCTTTAATTGAGACACGTGAAAAATATCATGCACAGACTCCATCCCTGATAGTAGTGATAATCTATAGGCAAAACTTCTAACTCAATCTGTGATCTCAGACCCACAGTACACTGTTGCACAAAAAGAAAGCGACATTTTTCAGCCAATGACAGTTTTAATAACTCGACATGTCTTGGACCATGTATCTTGGTCTAAGTTTCTTTTTCGTCCGAACTTGACTATGCCTTTTATCAGGTATATCTTGATAAATATCCCGTCGCCGAACTTCAAACTCTAATGGTTTTCTATGTTGGTCTACCCACCTCTTTCTATCCTTAACCATGTAATGACCCTAATTCTTAAGTACTTGTATCGGCTTATTCCGTATAATCCGTATTAGCTCAAGAGCTTGGATACTGATATGGGCGGATACTGAGTAAATTGAGTTATATCTTCAAATCTAGTTTTCAATTTCAAATTTCCAGAGCGGGGACCTCTTATCTTATTATTTTGGATTTTTTTCATATTTTTCTTAAATTATTCTGGATTAGCCAATTTTCAGGCAAATACCCAATTAAAATAATCAAGTTAAATCAAAAATTCTAATTTTATCCTCCTAGTCCTACCAACTTCAAATTTATCTCCAGAAGCCCAGCAGCCATCCTTGATCAAATTTGAATAGAATTAATCCAATAGCAAATTTGTAATTATGATGATGTTTAAGGATTTTTAATATGGCAACATACACAACTTCCATCAGCTATTTGACCCCGAAATAAATTCAGAAAATATGAGAAAAATCAAGCATCTTTCTCTCGTTCTCCTCTTCATTTTATCTTCAGACCTCCAACCATAATTTGCTCTCCATTTTTCTCAAATAAATACTAAATATTCGGCCTGAGAGTGGGCTGAAAATCTACTCTATTGTTCAAAGAGTTTTGTTCTTAGGTTTAACCTCTTCAAATCAACTCAAAAATTCTCCACCAATATGGAAAAACATTCTCCAGCACCTGCTCTTATTCCCTAGTATGATTCTTGGGAAATTTTTCCACTTTTGGACAACAATCGCATCCATATCGGTTTATTTTCGATTCGGGTTCAACAAGAGGCTAGTGTGATTCTTGGAAAATTTCTCCACTTTTAAAAAGCAATCGCATCCATATCAGTTTATTTTTTATTCGGATTTATTAAGAGGAAGAATATACTATCAAATCCTTTAAACTTGTCATTTCTTGATGTAATTTCCTTTCATATGATACAAGATGTATTATTAACCCAATTTTATGATTTTGAATGCCAAACTTGTATTTAACTTGAGCTTCATTGCATTTGTCATACCGTACATGTTATATTTGCGCAAATCTTATCGTTGTGCAGACTTATGCAACAATCCATCTTAGAACTGTCATAATTTTTCGTATCTTAACTCCGATTGACCTCATTTCAATACCATTAGAAAAATAATTTACTAAACTACAATTATTCTACTACAGTGGATCCTAATTCAGTCATTTTCCTAATCAAAAATAGCCTGCAAGTTGGGCCATTACTGCTGTCCCAGATTAGCAGCACAACAATATCAAGCTATGGTAAAATGACCATAATTTTTGCTCCAGAGCTCCAATTGAACTCATTCAAGTTTCATTGGAAAGCTAATTAAATTATCTAAAACTATCCAAAATTTTGGGTTCTAATTCAATTTTTATCTTGGTCAAATCAAACCTTGAAGTTCACTTATTGTTGTACTAGGTCTATAGCAGTAGGTCCATGATAAAATAACCATAACTTTTACTCTAGAATGCCAATTAAGCTCATTTAAGATTTATTGGAAAGAAAATTGAGTTTTATACAACTGAACAAAATCTTAACCTTTAATTCTATTTTGTCCTAATCAAACAAGACCTGAAAGTCTGACTGGCCACTGAATCATAGCAACATAGGCACATGTACTATGTTCGTACATATATCTCTTGATTTATGAATAATAAACATGTACTATGTTCGTACATATATCTCTTGATTTATGAATAATAAACATGCACACATATTTAATCACTCTTATTATTACCTGCATGTGGTAAGTTCAGACCTATCATAGCTCATGTCATGACATCCATTCCATATCCGTGCATATAACACTTGATACAAAATAGGATATATACACACATGTTTACTTATACATATTATTACTTGTACATGTTATTCTTGCTTGGAAATAATACCTCACACATATAAATATGTTCTGAAACTTTTGAACCAATTACTATTACTTGTACTTGCTAGTATTGACCTACGTGTTGTTTCATATTTATCTGGCCATTGATACATGTAACTTTATTACATATGACACTTTGATACTTAGCATTTACTACATTATTGGTATGGAGAAATGAATAGTTGAATGAAATACATATTGTGAGAGTTTTGATTTCTGTCTGATCTACCTGCTCTCTCTATTCTATTTGATCCTTCTGTTCTATTTCGGATGCATCCGCCGATTTGTCTATTGGCACTATTAGCTCTAGACTAATATGTGGAGGAATTGGTGATATGCAAATCCAAATCTTGTGCAATTAATTTCAAGCATTCATAATTTTATACTTGACATCTAAACATGCTTGGTTCATGATTTATGTTAGAATTATGAAAAGATTCATACATATGTTGATTCATGCTTAAAAATCAAAATGTGCACAAGAGTTAACATACCATGCATGAATTAAATCCTATGGCGTAGTAGAATTCTATTAATTAAGAAATCTAACATTTTATCAGTTAGGGAGTTGTCATGGAGCTTTCTATAGCTTAGTTACAAAAGAATTATATTTATTAGAAAGAGCATAAGATTTCTTGTCTTAAGTTCCAAGATTTAAGAAACTGATAACAAAAAACATGGATTGCTATCACATATGGCTTCGAAACTTTAAGGAGTTGGCTCTCATAGCTTCATAGTGTTGGCCAAACCAAGTTGAACGGATTTGGAGTCTAGGATTAAAATCCGAATGAGAATTGGTGATAGATAACAAAGTAAATACCTATTACTAATATAAGTAATCAATCAAAGCACAAATACAATCTCAAATCATCAAATAGATAGATACAGAGATTTTAATATGGAAAATCCAAACAAGTGAAAAATCATGGAAGAATTGCATTATGAATTTTGGCTTTTACGATAACTTGTTCCACAACTATCAGATAGCCACAGTTCCTTGCAATGATCAAAAAGTATCATTCTTTAACTCACTAAGCAACCATAAACTTTCAATCACCCAAATGATTTACTCTCACTCAAGATTACTGTTATAAATCAATAATCAACGAGAAAAGCTAAAGATCTAGAGTTTACCAAATAATTGTATGAGCGATGTCGAGACAGAGAAGGAAGGTGAAATTGATCTCCAACCTTGAAAAATATGAACTCTGCAAGTTTTGATCACCATGATCATTCGAGATATCTCTTTAGTTCCTCCATTTGAATCGCATGTTGAAAGGTGTCTTCTATCTCGAACAAGACGGTATACAGAGTTTTCTCTTTCCAAGTAAACTCCACTCTCTAAATAAACTACTCCCTCCAAATAAACTCCTCTCTTAATTTTATCAATCCATCCTTGATTCAAGGGATAAAATAACTATATGAGTCCAATCCAAATACCCAAAACTCAAATGAAAATCAAATATGGTATCTCAATTTATACATTCAGCAAATATGATAAAATAACTATATGGATAGCGGTAAGATAATCAATAGCTCCAGCAATAGGTTGTTTCATATTGAAAATTAAATCAACCTACCGCTTGAGGTACTTATAGGTACTGGAGCTGCTACTTCAGCACTCTCTAGCTACTGGTAGAGATATCGGGAGCTAAGTATATCTGTGCACATGCACAACTTTGTGCAGAACATGCCCAGAGCTTCCTCTTTGTGTTTTTAGAATGATTTGCCATACATTTAGGATAAAAAAAATCCTATAAATCTCCCCCATAGCAATTTTACGACAAAAAAATATATTTTCAGTACGACTACTAAATCTCTTATGCACTAAAAACAAAGATAATCAAGTTTCAATATAACATGAACATGAAAATACATACATATGCAAATACTATCACAACATCATCATTAACACTGCCCCCCCGAATGGTTACACTCCCAGTTAGAACAATATACGTTAATTTGACTACTACTATGCTATTTTGTCAGAAATTGACAATCGAACAAAGATAAATATATTCACATTATAAAATACAAGGGAGTCGCATCACCCACTAAATACAAACCAATAATATTCATATTGAATGCACACACACACACAAATGTAATAAAGTTCAAAATTAATGTTTCAAATTTATGTGTTAGAGACGTTCAAAGCATTAGTATCAAACATTAATATAAGACTTGTCATAAAGATATATACGTTATATTTTACCATATTGTTAAGCAATATAATCAATTTCTAGTACATGATCATAACTTTCAACCTACACTCCCCCTATGTCATATTCAAAATTTTTTATCTAATTCAGTACTTCTCATTTTTATGAGTTTATACCCCCATATTAAAATTTTTCTTTCAGTCCACATCTCATATTTGATGAGTTTATACCCCTTATATGGTGAAGGTGACTTTCACCCTCATGAGAAATAAACATATGAACAAGTCAATCTATTGGTAGTCCATTCCCACTAAGGAACAAAAAACTTCCTTGAATATTTTTTATTTTCATCATATTTAATGAAAAAGTACATAAATCACATTTGAAACTGAATACATGCAATGCACCTGGCGACTTTACTATTTATGTCACACATAAAAGTTATCAATAACTGAATGTAAATAAATCTAATGCTAATATACACTAAATTACCCTCAAACACAGTATATACTAAAGCATAAGGGTATAATTGACAACAGCACTATTATCATGTAGTATAATTGATGCCCATGTAACATCGAGAACAATCATGTAAGATATATAATTGTGTAATTTCTTTTACGATTATTCATAATAACTAAAATATGTTAAAGAACTTATCTCAAAGAGATGGAGATAGATTGCATGAGAAAGATGCGTGGGAAAGAGAATATGACATAAAAATAGTGAAGATAAAATATTAGTTATTGGAGTAAATTTGCCAAAAATATAAAATGTAGAATTGAAAAAACACTAAAACAGATTTTATTATTTTCGACTTAAAAGTTTATTGGGACTTTTATGTAAGAACTAGCCAAAATAGAGACTTTGGGATAATTCTACTAGAAATTAAACTAATTACAATCTTCCTCTACATTATTCTATTATTTCATCCATCATTTATTTAGCACTATATGCCCACTTGAAGAAAATCACTGTGCCAAAATCCGTGAGACAGTGCAAAGGAGTTTACTGAAGTTCTTTCAAACATCTATCAAGTTAAAACCCAATACACACTATTATACCCATCTTAATTTGGATTTATTATAACATGCATTCTTGGCTTGCACAACATTTGCCACTGACATAGGACAGATAATCATGGAAAAAATAATTGTTAAGTAGTAGGAATCTTGTCATACCTAATATTTCACCATTATCAAATTTAATTTCTTCAATCTAAGGGCATATATAGCAGCTTACTTGGTTAGCACTCCACTCGCACTTAGAAAATGAAGTCCATCGTTTCTCTGATGCACTAAGTTTCCAGTTTACAGAAGCATCAAAGCATCTGTCCATAGTATCATCTACCACTAAGTGAATTTCCTCTGTATTTTTCACTGTACACAATATCTTCATCTCTGCACTAGAAAGAATTATGTGAACAACCATACTTCTTCAGTCCCACATACATCAAGCAACAAAACTTGTCATTCCAATTCTTTCATGTTCTGCTATCTAAATATTCTCACATGGATATCAAATTATTAAAATTAAATAGAAACAAAAGTGAAGTAGTTATTTCTTCCAAAAATTTAATCATAGAAATAGTCCAGCAGATTTATACCCCCTTTAGATGCTCCAAACCATCTTTTTGACTTCTAACTGCTGTAGCTTGTAGGTTGCAGCTCTTTCCTATCAGATGTATCTAGATTATCTAAACTTGTAAGTCTTTGAATAAGCTCATGATTTCTTCTCCTATCTTCACTTGCATATACGTGGGGGAACTAAAGCCAGCAACAACATCCAAGTGATGGTGATGGAAGAGGTAAAGAGTGACAAAATAGCGATGGAAGTGGTAGAGTAAAAAATGAACTAAACATAGTGCCACTGCGAAAGTAACCGACATTAATATGAGGAATGAGTTCCCAGAGTTTCATAAGTACAAGAGACTTGAAAAAAGACACTATTGTGATGCCAAAAATAGGCTTTAGTTTGATTTTCAGACTTGATAAGGGACAGGCTTGTAAATTTGAGGGGCATACTTATAAAAAATGCAAACACTTAAGTTGGAAAAAAAAATAGGGGTGTGGCTGCCCACTCTGCACAAGGGTGGGTCCACCCCTACATAGGACGGTACACAAGATTCACAAATTCAGGGTTTAAAGTCTGAAGAATTTCAGCAGTCTGATGGTCCATAGTCATGTGACACATTCTATTTTAGATGTCTCATTCTCATCTATCAACCTCTATCAAATTTGTAAAGAAAAGTAATCAAGCTAGAACTGTTAGGATTGTGATAGCCAATTTTTTAGCACCATACATTTTAATAGGTTATTGTGTCCTGACAAATACTAGACATTTGTTATTCAATGTCATGATTTGCACACAATTTAAATCAATATCATGATATATGTTGTCCACATTTGTGATGGACTATAATTTTGGATAGATATGATAATAGATAGTCCTCATCTTGACTATTTTGTTCCCATAACTAATTATGCGTGTTGTATGAATAGTCAATGTGAAGAGACTAATGCTATAATAAATGTGATTATAATAAAACCTAGGGATTTTATTTGTGTTGAAATAGCTATATTAAGAACTTAATTCGATGTTGATTCCGATTCTGACTCGGACTATGCAATCGTGCCACCAATTCGATGCTGACTCCGATTCCGACTCTATTTTGACTCCAAATCTGCAATCACATAGCCAATTCGATTCTACATCTACTTTAGTTTATGCTTCTTCTCTGCTTCGTGTAGAATGATAAAAATAATCCGAATCCAAAATCCGAGTCCGAGTCTGAGTTCGGATCCAATATCCAAGATCGAATCCAAAATCTGAGCCTGAATCTGAGTTCGGATCTAAAATTCGAGTCCGAGTCTAACTCCAGATCTAAAATCTGAGTTTAAATTTGAGTCCGAATCCAAAATCCGAGTTCAAATCCAAAATTCGAGTTTGAATCCGAGTCCGAATCTAGAATCTGAGTCCAAATATGAATCACAATTCAAATAATAATAATAATAATAATAAATCAAATAAATAAATAAATAAATAAATATTTTTAAAAAAAGGCCAGCCTCGCGTGGAAGCGAGGCTGGAATCCCATGGAATTTAAACACAAAAAAAAAATTAATTAATTAGCCGGCTCGCACCCACGCGAGGCTGAGCCTGGTGTGGAAGCGAGGCTGGAATCAATTCCATGCAAAATTCCAAGGGAAAAAAAAATTAGAGGGCTCAGCCTTGCACCCACGCGAGGCAGCCTCGTGTGGATGTGAGGCTGAGGCCAAAGAAAAAGAAAAAAGAAAAATTTAGAGGGCTCAGCCTCGCACCCACGCGAGGCTGAGGCCAAAGAAAAGGAAAAAAAAAAAAAATTGCATGGCTCAGCCTCGCACCCACACGAGGCCAGCCTCACGTGGATGCGAGGTTGAAGCCAAGAAAAAGAAAAAAATTATTTTTGCATGGCATGAGCCTCGCACCCATGCGAGGCTTAGGCCAAGAAAATGAGAAAGAAAAAAAAGAAATGAAGAAAAAAAAAGGAAAAAAAAGAAAAAAAAGAAAAAGAAGAAGAAAAAAAAAGAGAGAGAAATTAAAATAAAAAATCTCTCTCATCGGTCCCGTTCGGTCGCCCGATTTTGCACAACAAGCTCCCGATTTTATGCACGCAATATATTTTGGTCCAATCTCCAATTGTTTTGTAAATCCAAAATTTAAATTAGAATCAAATTAATTTTTGAATTAGAAAATTCCTAAATTAAATTACTGGAGTTTTGATAATTCTACAATTTTTTAAATCAAATTCAAATTAATTTTCGGATGAAAAATTCTAAATTAATTTTATTAGAGTTTGATAATCATGCAAATTTTAATTAAATTCTAATTTGAGTTTAATTAATTTTGGGTGCAGAAACAGGACCCGATTCAATTAATCTGAAGAAAATCAATCAAGAAAAGATTTGAATATCTCATCGAGATTACGAAGAGATTTCGATTCTATGTAAAAGGAAATCAGATCTTACTCTTATTTACAAGGAAACCTTTTCAACAACCAGAGGCCTATAAATACCCTCCAAAAGAACTCAAAAAGGAACTTTGGCAAATCAATCTACGCACGAGAGTCTCAAAGTCTTGCAACCAAAGAAGAAAAGATTTTTGGCCAGATCTCTCTCCCGTCCAAGCGTTCGTGCTTCCTCTAAGAATCAACAGAGAAGAAGAATGAGCTCGCCTCCAACCATCGACGTCAGATCGTCAACGGGGAAAGGATCAATCCCCATAGCTGTCTCGAATATCACATCTTCTGTAAAAAGAGAGCAACGATCTATAATTCCTCTCTATCTGTTTTTTTTTTGTTTTCTTTTCATTGTAATTCGAAAAAGAGAATTTTTTTATAATCTGTAAATTTTTCTCTATCAATGGCAATGCAAAGATCCAATCTTGTTTCTACTAAAAACAGACTGGCGACCATAGTGGGAGAGATCTCGTATACTAAAGAGGAGATGGTGGTCCAATCTGATGTCCACAAGATTGGAGAGACGATCGAGATGCTAGTAATCGAAGTCGACCGACAGAAATATGAAGATTACGTATTTTCGGACTCATCGAGTCCACGTCATAAGAGATCTGCGTGGCAAAAGCACGAAAAGACTTACTCTGAACAAAAGGACTTCATGGTCTTGGATAATAAGGAGGCGTTGATTCATCAACAGCTCCTTGGATCTCCGAACTATGATTCGTCAAAGCCAACTGTGTTTCTCCCAATGTTCAGGGAGCTCGCTGCATATGATGCCAAAGAAGAACCTATCGCGGCACAAAAATGGATCCAAATCCGCAACCGGAATCAAAGGGCGCGCTGCAGAACACTCAAAGCTTGTTTTGCATGTCAGGCTCACAATTAGCCTAGCATGAAGCGAGATGGATGCAAGACTCAAAATCAGTCTAGCGTGAAGCAAGGAGGATGTCAGGCTCAAAAACAGCTTTGCACCCATCAGCTTGACAAAGGGGAGCCTTACACCCATCAACTTGACAAAAGGGAACATTGCACCCATCAGCTTGGCAAAGATCAGCCTTGCACCCATCAACTTGGCAAAATTTAGCCTTGCACCCATCAGCTTGGTAAAGGCCAGCCTTGCACCCATCAGCTTAGTAAAAGCCAGCCTTGCAACCATCAGCTTGGCAAAGGGCAGCCTTGCACCTTTCATCCTAGCAAAGGTCAGCTTTGCACCTCTCATCCTAGCAAAGGTCAGCCTTGTACCTCTCATCGTGGCGAAGATCAGCCTTGTACCTCATACCTCTCATCGTGGCAAAAGGCAGCCTTGCACCTCTCATTCTGGCAAAGGTCAGCCTTGCACCCATCAACTTGGCGAAGGCCAGTCTTGCACCCATCAGCTTGACAAAGGGCAGCCTTACACCTTTCATCTTAGCAAAGGTCAGCCTTGCACCTCTCATCCTGGCGGAGGTCAGCCTTGCACCTCTCATTGTGGTAAAGGGCAGCCTTGCATCTCTCAACCTAGCAAATATCAGCCTTGCACCTCTCATCCTGGCAAAGGTCATAGTAACATCTCTCATCCTTGCAGAGGTTAGCCTAGCACCTCTCATTTTGGCAAATGTCAGCCTAGCACCTCTCATCCAAGCAAAACTCAGCCTTGCACTCATCAGCTTGGCATGAATAAGACCAGATGCCAGCCTGGCACAAATAAATTTCAAAACCAAACTAAATCTAAGTTAGTGCGTGAGGCTAGTTCAACTAAGCCAGCATGCAAGGCTAGATCAATATACCAGGCTCGTCCAGTGTGCGAGGCAAGAGTCAAGCCTCAGCCTCACACAAGAATAAAAGGATGCAAGGCTACCCAGCAGGGTCATGCAAGACATACAAAAATTAATTGTGAACATCGAACAGGACTTGGAGTTAAGAAACATAATTTTTATGATTTCTCGGAGTCATCTATCTGGACAAATGACATCACTCAAGAAGCAGGTCCCATCATCAAAAGATGGTTATATCTGCACCACAAGAAGAAACTCCGGATTTACGGAGTCATCTCTCGAATAAAAGGGAAGTCGCACAGTCCCATTGGTCATGCTGCTGTGAAAAATTAATTGCCGCAGTTTTGACTCACTGTCGCTGTGAAGCCCCGAGAACGTCGGTGTTCAACTGATTGTCAGCACCAGATCTTGCATTCCAAAGAAAAGATAACTGTAGAGACGAGACTCAGACTCAGACTAAGAATTTCCCATTGTCACATCAAATATGGTGAGTAAAGGCAAGAAGCCAGTCGCAGAAGGATGTCTCTGATATCGAGGCAGAAAAGACTTATCATCACACACGCCTTAGAACAGGTGTGATAGCTCCCCGCAATTACAAAAAATTAGCAAGGGGTCTTGTTGAAGAATATGAAAAATTTAGCGATCACTCGGCCATAGCAACGCCACGATCGTATGCTTCTCTCGGTTTGGTAGGGGGACAGTTCATATGGTCGAACCATCAGCCAAGATGAGACAGAGGATTGAGGCACAAGAACGCCTCATCCAGGAGCAACAAAAAAGCATCGAAGACCTCAAAGCGATGCTTACGAAGGTCCTGGAAAACAATCAAAAGAACACAAGAGACGATGTAGGGGATTCCTCTTTTGATAAAACTAATAAAGAGAAGGATGAAAGCGAATCCAACCGTGATAAAACCAAGAAGAATGAAACTAAATCTAACCGGAACACCGGAGGAAAAGGCAGTGAGGATGAATATTACGTTGATCCTCACGCCGAAAAAATGGAGAAGCCTCAAAATCAGATAGAAACCTTGATGCACCGCAAAGGATTGAAAGAAACAGGGATCACGAGACCCTACCCGATAGAGTGGGAGTCCGCATCGTTTCCAGCAAAGTATAAGCCTCTCAAGTTAGAGTCGTATGATGGGAAGGGATCTCCGAACCAACATATGTACTACTTTCTTTCACAGACCGGTCATCTCATGGGCAATGACCCAGTGATGACAAAAATTTTTGCAAGTACCCTGCGAGCGCTTGCATTTACTTGGTTTATGCAGTTGCCCCCGGGAACCATTAATGCCTGGTCTGATATAGAAAGGGAGTTCCTAAAACGCTTTTTCGAAGATGACACTGAAGTATCCATTCACTCTCTTCTAGCAAATAAGCAAAAAGAGGATGAGACGGTTAAAAGTTTCATCGAGCAGTTCCGCGAGATGTCAATGCGATGCCCGCATAGTATGTCGCAGGAGATATTGGTGGAGACATGCAAACATAACCTGCAAACCGAGATATTGGTCAAAATGGGAGTGGTGGAATCTAAAAGCTGGAAAGAGCTAGTTAAGTAAGGCGAACTAGCTGAAAATCTTATCCGCCGCATGGGAGAACGCCCCACAAGAAACGCCCCGGAAGGATGACGATATCCTCAAAACTTACGATCGAAAGGAAAAGAGGCTATGGCAGCGGGAACGCCTCCGCAACAGAAAGCCAAAGATCAAAAAGAAAAAGGCACGCCCAAGTAGTACCCCGCACTTGTCTACGACTTCAAAGACAAGCAAACCGTAATGCTCTTCAATTTGCTCAATAGAAAAGGGATGCTCCAATTTCCCTCCAATCCGAGGCCGGAGGAAGCGGGGAAGACCAACGACCCCAAGTACTGTCTCTATCATCAGAACGTGAGGCATGCTACGAAGGATTGCTATACATTAAAGAGAAAGATCCAGGCACTAATCGAAGCCAAAGTAATCAAACTAAAGTCAGAGCAGAAAAGGGTGACGGCTAATGCGGTCACTCTAACTGTTGGAACTAATGAGTTTTCCGTAGGAGTGTCCCCAGTACCTGCTGGAAAGATGGTGCTGGTTAATCACGACCCATATAATATAAAGGAAAAAGGTCTCTCCCCGGTCACCACGAAGAAAGGTGAGATTATGTGGGTACATCCGGATCTTTTGAACGATGAGCAATGGTTTTCATCCAAAAAATAGAACCTGAGCAAAAGAAAAACTTGTCATGCGATTTCTGCAATCATCAGTGATGACCACGATGAGGCAACTATGTTAACCGACTCCGAAACAGAAGCATCGGTTTTGGTCACTCATCAAGATGAGGCAAGCCCATCAGGAACTCGCTCGGGAAGGAGCTATCTCAAAGATTTCTCCAAAGTGCGGCCCAACGAACCCATCACAATGAATGAAGAGCCACTCTCTACACAGAAGGAGCTCCGCTTTCAGAAGGGGACAAAAAAGGATAGTGAGGCAGCTGGTATGCCATTTAAGTTTGATGTGCTTGCCCAGCTAGCCAACATCCTGGCCCGCATAACTCTCTACGAGTTGTTGCGATTATCCAAGACAACAAGAGACGTGTTGAGGGAAGCTCTGGCTGACTCTGAATTCTTTTTGGCTCAAATCGCAGAGCTGTCTGTAAACACAGAGGAACTTTGCCCGCACTGCAACCAAGTGACGAGGCAGGTTCCATGCACCACCTTCTCGCCGGATGATATGCAGGTCAAAAACTTTAAACATAGCAGACCCTTGTATTATACAGGATACATGGGCTCTCTTAAAGTTGACCGAATTCTCATAGACTCAGGTCTGTCTTAAGCATCATCCCAAGGAGATTGATGCAAATACTTGGGATCTCAGTCAGTTTATTGATGCCTACAAACACCTCCATCTTTGGCTTTAACTCCAATGGGAGCCATCTCTTGGGGAAGATCAGACTTCACTGCCAGATTGGAAGTCTGAAGTCAGAGACAACGTGTTATGTCATCGACGCCGACACTTCTTACAACATACTTTTAGGACGTCCTTGGATTCACTCCAATATGGTGGTGCCCTCTACTCTCCACCAATGTATGAAATATTGCAATGATCAGGGGGTAGTCCACACGTTGATCGCCGACAAGCAGCCCTTTAAGGGGGTGAAAAACTACTTCACAGATACCATGCTATATAGAAATACAGCAGAGGCATCCGCAGAGTCAACAAAGAATGTCAAATGGGACTATGACAACGGCAACGAAGCAGACACGGAACCCGAGCCAGCAGATGAAGAAGACTGCGAGTTCGAGATAAATCCTCTTGCAATCAATATGAATGACTTTGATGTAACCGACATCGCTGATGAGGCGGACGAGTGGATTATCAATGAAAATATAGGTTTTGCTTATGTTCCTGCTGTTGCTTCGGATTCTACTCCATCTTGTACAAGAACAGAAGTGGATAATATATCTGAGTGGGAGGCTCTAGCGGCATTCCATCTGCCAATACGGTCGTCGTTTGCTGGGCAAACCAAAATTCACAATGTGGACGGGGCTACTTTTGAGGTGCCCGCTCGATGGCCAGACCAACAACCGATAATATTCGGGCGAGTTGAGTCGCGGCCCGAGCATACCATAAGTAGTGAAAGCGATGACCAAACGGTACCTCAATTTGGCCATTACGAATCAGTCTCCCATCAAATGATGAAAAGCATTGGCTACGATTTCAACCGAAAACAGGGATTAAACTTTGGAAGAGAACGACGAAACCTTTTGCGTTCGTTTGTCTCACGAGGAAATAATCCCAATTACTATCATAAAACCCGCAGGGGGTTGGGATGTTATTATTTCCGAATCTTCGGGAAGAGAGTACATAGACTCTGCCGAATCAGAAAATCCTAAAGAAATAATAGAATGGGATTCTGATGTTGGTACAAGTGTAATATTCAAGGCCCTTGCAGCGAATATGGTTTCAGTAAGCCATGAAGAACCAGATGATGCCTGGGCACAGCACATGGATATCCAATGGGATATCAGATTTAAGCAGAGAGAACCGCCAACTGAAGACCAAGTGGTTCAAGTCAATATGGGAACTGAAGAAGACTAGAAACCCATCTTTATAAGCGAGTCTTACTTCTTAAGAGAAAGAGAATCTCGTGTCCCTCATAAGAGAGTACATTGACGTCTTCGCATGAAGTTACAAAGACATGCCTGGTTTGGACCCACAGGTTGTCACGCACCGTCTTAATGTTAAGCCAAATGCTAAACTCGTAAAACAACAACAAAGGCGTTTCAAGCCTGAGTTGATGGAAGCTATACAGTCTGAAGTCAAGAAGTTGATAGACTCAGGATTCATTCGCGAAGAACAACACCCCGACTGGGTAGCAAATATTGTACCAATGCTCAAGAAAAACGGCAAGATACGGATATGCATAGACTTCCAAGATCTCAACGCTGCCTACCCAAAAGATGAATTCCCACTCCCCATCACGGATGTCATGATTGATAACACGTGTGGGTTTGAGCGGATGTCCTTCATGGATCGTTTCTCAGGATACAACCAAATTAAAATGTATCCACAAGACGAGAAACAGACAGCATTCAGAACACCGCTTAGAATATACTGCTATACAGTGATGCCCTTCGGATTTAAGAATGCCGGCGCTACTTACCAACGGGCTATAAGTGTCATCTTTCAAGAACACTTACGTAAAACCGTTGAGTGTTATGTTGATGACTTCGCTGTTAAAAGTAAGAAGAAAGAATATCACCTGCAAGACTTGAGGGTGATGTTTGATATCATGAGGAAGTATCAACTGAAGATGAATCCTACCAAATTATTTCTTGGAGTATCGAGCGGAAAATTCTTGGGATTTGTTATCACCTCGAAGGGAATCCACCTTGACCCTGATAAGGTTAAAGCGATAAAAGAAATGCAACCACCACGGAATTTGAGGGAACTCAGGGGGTTGCAAGGCAAGCTGGCATATATTCGGCGGTTCATAGCAAATCTGTCAGGAAGGTGTCAGCCATTCTCAAAATTAATGAACAAGAGAGTCTCTTTCGTCTGGGATGAAAATTGTCAACGAGCTTTTGAGGACATTAAAAATTACCTCACAAAGCCGCCTGTATTAATGGCACATGTTTTAGGGAAGCCTTTTCTGATCTATGTGCGAGCGATGGACCACGCCCTAGGGGCTCTATTAGCTCAACATAATGATCAAGACCAGGAGCAGGCAATCTACTACTTGAGCCGGACAGTGATTGGTGCGGAGTATCGGTACAGCCCAATCGAAAAGGAATGCCTAGCGCTAGTGTTCGCGGTCCAGAAAATACGACACTACTTAGTTGGTCAGACGATACATGTCTTTTCTCGGGTAAACCCGTTGAAATTGCTCATGACCAAGTCAGGATCATTAAATGGCCGGCTCGCCAATTGGGCATTATTATTGTCTCCCTACGACATGCATTGCGTGCCTCAGAAAACAACAAAAGTCCAAGCCATAGCAAACTTTCTCGCCGAGCACCCAGTTCCAGAGAGCTCCAAACTCCAAGCTGACATCCCAAATGAAGCTGTGGAAGTTAATGTGGTCTCAGAAGAACACATGTGGCAACTGTTCTTTGATGGGGCAGTAAGAAGAGATACTGCCGGCATGGGGGTCATACTGGTTTCTCCCCACAAACACAGTGCCCCAAGGATACTCATTAACCAAGCTCTGCACAAATAATGTGGCAGAGTACAACGCTCTTATCAGTGGCCTCCAGATAGCTTTGCAACTGGGGGTGAGGCATCTCGAAGCATATGGCAATTCAAAACTTGTCGTTAACCAGATGACTGGAGAATATGCGGTAAAGCATGAAGCCCTCATACCATATCATCAAACAGCGATGCGACTAGCAAACAAGTTCGAAGAATTTTATATCGACCATGTACCAAGATACGAGAATACATACGCCGATACCCTTGCATCGCTGGCTGCGACCCTGGCGGTACCGAGCGGGTCAACTAAGCATGTTACCATTGAAAGTCGCGAACTCCTACACCCAGAAGCAATCATGGAAGTAGACGAAGCGAACCAAGTTTGAATAAAGTTTGAGCCACGAGACTGGCGTTTTCCACTTGTTGAATATGCGTTGCACGGTATCTTCCTTGAGGACCCTAAAGAAGCCGCTTCCATAAGAAATAAGGCCGCAAAATTTTATTATAATGCCATGCTCCATACTCTGTATCGAAGATCTCATGATGGCGTCCTACTTTGTTGCTTATCAAAAAACGAAGCTTATGATGTGATTAAAGAAACCCATGACGGGACCTGCGGGGCCCACCAGCCTGGACCAAAACTCTGGGATCACATTAGAAGGTTAGGATACTTCTGGCCCAAAATGATCACAGATGCGGCGGTATATGCAAAGCGTTGCCATGCCTGTCAGGTCCGTGCTAACTTCATACACCAACCTCCATTGCTTACTGAAAACACATTTTAAAACATTGCTTACGAGATTCAATGTCCATTTCAATTACTCCTATTGACAGTGTTACTTCTTCTGGTGTAACAAAACAATAAATGTAGGTTTCGTTCACTATCTATACTTGAGTGGAATTTTGTATATATTGTTAGAAATATACAAATTTAATATTTTTATGTTAAAATATGAAATGTTGTTATTTTCTCCACTAATCAGTTTCATCAAAAGTTAACACTGTAGTACATAGGGATTGAATACTCCACGGGGATGATATTGTAACGTTACACTTGATAGGGGCTTCCTCTACTTACCTGAGCATTCAAGAGAGATGTGGACGGCCAAAGAATTTGAACATATTATTAAACCATGAAGGCTTCACAATGTACTTTATTGTTATCATTCATTTTTTACTAAAATTTCATGAATGAAATTTTTTGTTAGGTGGGTAGTCTGTAACGATCCCAATCTTTAAGGCCTAGTATCAGTTTATTCCGTATCTTCTGTATCAGCTTGGAAGCCTAGAAACTGATATGGGCGAATACTAAATAAATTGAGTTATATCTTTTAATTTAGCCTTCAATTTCAAATTCCATAGAGCGGGGACCTCTTATATTATTATTTTAGATTTTTTTTCATATTTTTCTTGAATTAATCCGGATCAATCAATTTTCGAATAAATATCCAATTAAAAAATCAAATTAAATCTAAAATTTCCAATTTAACCTTTTCCCCATCTATATCTATCTCCAGTAGCCCAGCATCTAGGAGTTTGACCCAATGGTAAACTTTTAAATTAAATAAGATAAAGTTGAACGTTTTTAATATGACAGCATGCTCACGTTCTAACTACTGTTTGACCCCTCAAATAAATTTAGAAAAATCAAGATTCTTCCTCTCGTGTTCCTTTTTATTTTCTCTTCAAACCTCAACCTTAATTCCTTCTCAAATTCCCTCAAATAAATCACCAAATACTCAGCCTGAGAGTGGGTTGAAAATCCACAAAATGGCTATATGAGCCTTGTTCTCGAGTTTTTCTTCTTCAAATCAGCTCTGAACTTCTCCTACAACGCGAGGACATATCCGCCAGTATTTGTGCTTCTTCCCTAGTAAGATTTTTGGTAGATTTTTCAATATTTGAAGAGTAATCGCATAATATCAATTCTTTTCCAATTTTGGTTCAATAAGGGGCAAGAATACGATTTCAAATCTTTTAAACTTATGATTTCTTAATATAATCTCCTCTCATATAATACCAGATGTATTATTAACCCAATTTTAAAATTTTACATGCTCAAACTTGTATTTATATTGAGTTTCATTGCACGTGTCACCGTGCATGTTAGATGTGCACAAACTGTGTCGCTATGCAAACATACACAGCAGTCTATCTTTAAACTACCATAACTTTTGCATTTAACTCTAATTGACCTCATTCAAGTGCTATTAGTAAGATGATTCACTAAACTACAATTCATCCAACTACAGCTGATCCGAATTTAACCATTTATATACCCAAAAATAGTATAAAAGTTCATCACTTGCTACTGTACCAGGTCTGCAGTTCATCAGCACCATGTTTATAGTAAAATAGCAATAACTTTTTCTATTGAACTCTAATATTGCTCAT
This sequence comes from Dracaena cambodiana, assembly GCA_036321105.1. NCBI lineage: Eukaryota > Viridiplantae > Streptophyta > Magnoliopsida > Asparagales > Asparagaceae > Dracaena > Dracaena cambodiana. The sequence continues at coordinate 27,362,931 of JAYEPQ010000012.1, read as the reverse complement.
TCAAGATTCACTAGAAAGATAATTAAATTATATAGAACTGATTAAAATATTAGAATCTAAATCAAATCCTATCAGAGTCAAAAATAATAATTTGGAAGTTTCTTTGGTGCTGCAGTAGCTCAGTAGTAATACGTCCATATTAAAAAAATCATAACTTTTACTCTAAAATTCCAATTTAGCTCATTAAAGATTCATTGGAAATATATTTGAATTATCTAGAACTGATTTAAATTTTAGACTCTAAATTTGGGTTATTCATTTGCCGAATCAAATGTAGAAGTTCATTTGATATTGTTGTAGCTCAATAGCAGAGATCCGTGATAAAACAACCATAACTTTTGTTTTAGAACTCCAATTTGACACCCTTAATATTCACTAAAAAGATAATAGAATTCTCACAACTGTACTAAATCACAACTGTACTAAATCTTAACATCTAATTCCATTTTTACCCTAGTCAAACAAGACCTGAAAATCTGACTATCCTCCAAATTACAGTAATATAGGCATATATGCTATGTCCGTGCATGTTCTACTTAACGTATAATATAATACACGTGCACATATTCAATCACTCTTGTCATTATGTATATGGTGAGTTTAGACCTATCATAACTCATATTTAGTCATATATGCCATGTTTGTGTATATAACACTTGAATTAAGATATGAAATACATGCACGCATATATGTTTACACATTTTATTGCTTATACATGTTATTCTTAGTAAGAAATGATATCTCATGCATGTAAATATGTTCCATAACTCTTAAGCTTGCTAGTATCATCATGCATACTATTTCACTCTCATGTAACTATTGATACATGTTTGGTGTGGAACTAAGTGCCACATGAAACTAAAAACTAGTAGGAACAAAGTGCGATACAAAGAGTGGGGGCACATCTTGAATCTGTGGGAGCTAGCTCTAGAATACATGGGGTCACCTATAGAATCCAATATCGAAAATGTTTGAGACTAAGTGCCACATGAAACTAAGTACCACCTCTAGAATCCGACATCGGAAATAAAGGGAACAAAGTACCACATAAAGAGTAAGGGCGCACCTCTTGAATCCATGGGAGCTACCTCTAGAATTCATGAGTGACCTCTAGAATCCAACATCAAAATTGTGTGGAACTAAGTGCTAAACGGAACAAAGTGCCACAGAGAAAGTGGAGGCTATCTCTTGAATCCAAAGAGAACTCTAGAAACCATAGGGGCCACCTAAAGAATCCGACATCTTCTCAGAGCCGCATACCAGCCAGAAGTGTACGGAACTAAGTGCCTCATGGAACTAAGTGCAACACGGGATAAAGTGCCATATAAAAAGTGGGAGCCACCTCTTGAATCTATATGAGCCACCTCTAGAATCCATTGGGGGCCACCTCTAGAATCCGACATCGCTTAGTGAAGTATTATATTTGCTTGATCATGTTTTCTTATGCATATTGTATACTTCATGATTCATATGCATAATCATGTCATATTATATATACTATATATTTCATAATTCATATTATATTATGCATATCATATACTTTACGTTTTATATGCATACATATTTTATATTTTTCCTACTAACATGTCACAACACACTTTTATATTGTTTCTTTATTATTGCACAAACTTAGGTTTGTATTCTTGTTTGGGCTCTAGCCCATGGGATTGTCACACCTCAAATATATCAGCTGTAACTGTGGTACCTGAGGAGGACTCGCCTCTCAAGGATACCTACTTCCAATAGCAAGCTGAGCACCAGTAGCCCACTTCGCATAGGATCTCCATCTCTTTTGTGTATATATCATTTTGCTTTGTATGTTCATATGTATCCTACTTCCTAGTTCTGTCGTGGTATTCGGACAATCTTGTATATATACAGTATTTATATTGCTCTGTCTTGATACAATATTTGAGTCTACATGAGCAATATTTGATATACATATTGCTTGTTATTTCCACATACTTATTTTTGGATATTGCTATATTAATGCCTGTGATGTTATGATAGAAAGATTCAGACCTGTGATATATATATATATATATATATATATATATATATATATATATATATATATATATATATATATCTTATTTATGTGTGCTTCTATATCTCTTGCCTGTGATTGTATGAAAAAATGGGCTCGTGCACTCTAGTATTGAGAGTGATCGTTAGTGACACCCTACCCATTATTGGGACACACTCAGATCCACCAGTGTGATTTGGGGTGTCGAATCCTTTTAGTAGGGAGGTTCTAAAACCTGCCCACTAATTAAATCGGTTGAATTTAGGTTGTGCAAGCCAGTCTAGTCATAGGGTCTCAACCCAACCCGAACCATTGCCCACTACTTGCCATTACCTTAAGGAAACACGACATGCTAAAAACTGAAGGAAAGTTGTACCCTTTCAACATGTCTAAAAAAATATAAGGATTTCCCCCGTATGCATTCAGAGGATACATTATCTACACAGATGGACAATAGTTACAAGTTGGAGTGGATAATCTACCTGTAGACATTCGGAAGATGAAGAGAAACAACTGCGTAACACGTAAATTTTATAATTCAAACTTCTAGGATTACCATCAATTACCTTTCGTTGTTAAGTTTGATACAACAATAAGTTGTTGTTCCTGCTTTCCATTGATGTAACAAACAGTAAGATGAAGGGGTCCGAGAATTGAACTTGTAGCGAACCCTAACTTAATATGAATAAAATGGGTTGGGTTGACTCACTAGTTCTGCTGAAGCCCAATCCAAGGCAACCAGTTTTTAATGAGAACAAATAACACCAGCACCCAAAACAAGGACAAGTTATCCACTGCCAGCTCGTCAGTAGCATCAATATTTTATTCTACAAACACTATTCTCCTTTGTAATTTTGACCACATGGATAATAGGAGTGGAGATATGGCATCACTTATGTAGTGAAGAGAAAGTGTTTAATCTATTTTTAACTAAAAATATAAATAAAGTTGTATACGAAGAACTACCTCATAACTATAATACTTTATTTTTTTTTTAACATAATTGGTGTTTCCTAAAAACATTTGAGTAATTTATCAATAGGATAAAAAGCAGAAAACAACACACAATTATTGACGCCTTTTGTCAGAGAGAGCCTACTATGAAAAAATAGGAGGTATTTATGCCCTCAGGCCACCGACCGAGATGTATGCAAGCTAACTGAAATTTAATCACTACTCTTAATCTCAAGTAGAGATAAACTCCAGTAATGCACGTATTGTTATCATCCATTATGCACATATTCCACAAGCTGAATTTAGAAAACTTTCACGTAGAGAAAAGAGAGATTTCTGTATGCAGCTAAAGATAACTGTAGGGAGTGAAAGGGCAAATTAGGCAAGACATGTATATTCTGATGTTTTACAGAGTAGTCATCAAATATGGCCTTTTCAAAATCCCCAGCCCAGTTGGACAAGGTTACTTTTATTTCGAAATAGTAGGCACAAGTACACAAAAATAGAGGATCATTCAACAAGGTTGTTCAAGTTTAGTAGATAAGTAATTAAGTATTTATCTAAAGATCAAATAAATTTACTCTCTTTGGACGATTCAAACATTGAAGCCCTGCGCACACATGCATGCTCTGTTATACCATATATCTTTGTAAGTTTCTATAAGTTTTTTTTTTGAAGCTAATTAAGTTTGTTGAAGTTCTCCAGCAAAATTTCCTCATCTAACCAACCAGCTGTATTCATTGTAAGAAAATAATTTAAGAAAAAAAAAAAGTTGTTTCTTTCCGCTCACAGTTTCTTAAGTCCTAATATTCCCGTAAACCACCGAGTAGTTTGGCTTAAAATTTTGGCCTCACCACATTAAGTTCCAAACTGATAACACAAATCATTTTGCACTAGAAATGGAATTGCTTGTACTTATCTGTAGTATATAATCTTTTTGTGCAAATATGTAATTTTTAAAGATGTTTTGCTGTGCACTAATCCAATTAAAATCCTAAGAAGTATCTTGTGCAGTTCAATTATTGGCGAGGACTCACTCTTCTACCCCTTTTAATTCAATTAATCAAACTGGAGATCCAACATTCTGCCATGCACGTGAGAGGGGCCTCTTGCATTGTAAATAGAGAACTCAGAGATTTAAAACAACTACATATTGGCCCTGGAATGCTTGAAGCTTCCCTATATTTGCTGATCGGTGAAATGTATCACGTAATTACAATTCAACATAAATACATAATTTAAAACATCATAAATAGAAGCAACTGTCTAATTAGGAACTAATAATTCTTGCTGACTTTGTAAAAACTTCATAAGCATCCTAGACAATGAATAAAATGAATGCTCAACTTGAATAAAGTATCTTCAACATAAACAGCCTAGAATTGTTATACATGATACAAACCATATTAATCAATGATCATGTTACTGAGGAGCACACTTGTTTAAAGAGCATAGAAAGCTAAGATTACATTAACAAATAAATGATCTATACATAACTGAGAAGCTTAAAAATGGGGCATCCAACAAGCAGTGTTATTTCTTTGAAAATGCAGCCAACCAAAATTAAATTAATAAATACAGTATTACAATTAATGTATAGAACTAACAAGACTTGATTAATAACCATCATTCACCAGTTGAATAAATTTATATAGGAATTTAACCAATTACGTCAACATATGTCAATTTATGATCAACAAAACATCAAGCATGGCATCCCTAAGTTGCTTTCTGAAAAGAAACCAGAATTTCATATCTGAACGAGAAATAACAATTAAATTAAGTGTTTTTCTAAAAAAAAAAGGAGTACTAAAGAAATAAATTAAATAGATATTGTACCAGATGATCTACTTACAGGGAATTTGGCAACCCCAGAGCGGAACCAGTCCTTTGTATAACCTACAATATCAGCGTATCAACATACAACAAACTATGGTAAAAGGGACACTAGAAAAAAGAAAACAAAAACACATACACAAGCATATCAGAAGAGAAATAATCATGAACGTTACCCCAAAGAACCTTCACATTTGACAAATTTGGGGAATCCATCACTCAAACCCCTAGCAAATCCTGGCTGTCTGAACTCGAACCTTCACTGCCTCCATAGGGCAAAGAGCTATATCAGCAATCATTTCAGTTGGCACCCAACCCCTAAAGAAACCTATCAATCCTTGTTCATTTAGCAACATTCCAAACCCTGATGAGATACTCTTGTATTTTGATGGGTCGATCTGTAATTAAAAGATAATTGTTAAACATATTTAGATTAAATTGAAGTTGGCTAAAATAATTCTCAATTTAAAAAGTTGCAATCATGAAAATGAATATACCAGTCCAAGCCCCAGTAAATAACATGTATAACAGAATAGAAATGAGTACTATTTTCAACAGATATTTCATTTTCTATTAGTTATATGATCTTATCAATTATTTTAAACCAGCCCTTTTCATTTAGGGCACACTTGGCTGTCAAGCAAAAGCATAAAGTGGAAATTATTGTCAAGAAAATTATAATTCAAATCAGTAATCTATAATTTGGTATTAGACCCAAAAAGCATTTAAAATGTTTGAATTTGAATATTATGTTAGTAAAACAAGTTTTTCATAATTATTAACTTATAAACATGAATATCCAGTGCACATGCAAATTCTATGTCAACCTTGGAAGTTATAATTCCCATCATTCTCTCCCCCTCATTCACCCACCTTCCACCACCTGCACCATCACTAGGGATAATGGAAAGGTCCAGGCCCAATTTTGGGCCCACCCTATTCAAAATTTTGAATTAAAAAATAAAATTTATAATTTGGTGTAGACCTGAAAAGCATTTAAAATAATTAAGTTAAAGTTACGTTAGTAAAACAAGTTATTCATAATTATCAACTTATAAACATGAATATCCAGTGCACATGCAAATTCTATGCCAACCTTGAAAATTGAAAGTTACAAATTCCCATCATTCTCTCACCCCTCATTCACCCACCATCCATCATCTGCACTACTACTAGGGATGATAATGGACAGGTCCAAGGTGATCCGCCTTAATCAAAATTTTGAATTAAAAATAAAAGTTTAATTTTTTTTAATTCAAAAAATTGATAACGGTGGGCCAAGAATTGGTTCTCGGACCTGACCATTCTCATTCCTAACCACCACCGTTATTGTGTACCTCCACTGCTAGCATCACCACCTGACATAAAGAACTTTTAAGGAGGAAATTTGATGGATTTGGAGAAAAATAAATTAGGATTTAAAACAAAATTAACAAATAAGAGTCACATCTAGGTGAATCACACGCATGAGAGATTTAAGAGTAGCAAAATGACATTCTCTAAGGAAAAACAAATTTGTTCCTTAATAATTCTTTAATCAACTAATAGCTCATACATGGCCAAATTTAGCTAAAAATAAATGCAGCTCGTTTACGATTAAAATGAACAATACAATAAAATCTCAAATACAATCAAATAAAAATATGAATAATAAATACTAATAAATCATGACCCTTTAGTACCTTTTCTTTTTCTCTTCTTTTGATTCTTTCCTCTCCTTTTTTACTCTTTTCCCTTTTTTCATATTTATTCTCAAATCCAGAAGATGAAGGTAAAGAAGATGATAAAGATTGAGGTTGATGAATTTTTGGACTCTGATACAAAATATGATGCAGGATGAAAGCAATTTAGAATTTTGTTGGGGGCTTTGAGAATTATGTGGATTTGTAAAACAACTAGGTTTTGATAAAAGATAAAATATTTGATTCGGGCCTCACATAGGTGAAGAATCACATATCCACTCTCACATTACACCCAAAAGGTTTAGGGTAGCAAACCCCATAGGGATGAGAATTTGCGGGTCCCAAGGCCAGCCCTTAGCCTATCTTATGCAAAATTTTTAATTCAAAATGAAGTTTAATTTTTAATTAAATATTTTGAATACGGCAGGCCAAGGACTGACTCTTGGATCCACCCATACTAATTCATAATTAACCACATGTTCTCAAAGAAACAAGACTTCTTCCATAGTAGTTCTCTAATACACTAATAATTCACATACAACTATATAAAACAAAAATACAAGCACCATAGTTGGAATTAAATTAAAACAAATATCCTAAAATCTCAAATAAAATCTAATAAAAATGTGAATAATAAATCTTAACAAATTTTAGTTTTTCGATGTCCCCATCAATTCTCCCCGTCTTTAGAAGATTTACATTCGACGAATAAATGTTATGATGCAACTGCAATACGTTCAGATTCGACGAATAAATGTTATGATGCAACTGCAATACGTTCAGATTTAACTTTTGGAGTGCTTCAATCATCTACCATGACCGATTTAAATGCAAGATCACCATGTCACTGAAAGCAATAAGATAATCAAAAGAGCTCACATATAGAATCAGATCGTGATGTGAACACCTAAAAGTAGGCTTCAAATCAATATATGTAAGATGCAATTCCAAACTTGTCTATGGTGACAAAATGGAGATAATGGAATTATAGACTGTGGATAGACTCATAAACGTTGGTTTCACCATCGTAATCAAAGTAGGCTACATAAGCATGGATGGCACTAAAACAAGAGGTGTAGTTGTGACTTAACGTATGCATGACAGTACAATAGATTCAAACTCGGATTAGATTCTGGTTACAGCTTTGATGCAGTTTCAAACTTATGGTGTTATTAATAGTATATAGAAATATTATAAATAGTTACTGATTAGAGGAGATCCCTATAATTATGGTGTATTAATGGTATATAGAAATATTAGGGGAAGGTACAGATTAGAGATGATTACGTAGATATTCAGGCTTCATTTTAAGACATTTCTTTCTTTCTTTAGTTGCTTCCTATATGATAAATAAAAACCTATATTGTACAATTTCATTATTTAATGATAAAAAATTATTCATTCTGATTTCATGGTATCAGAACCGGTTTTTTCTAAACCAAGCTAACAATGGCAGAAGCCTCCATCAGCAATCAAGAGTCAGTGATTTCGAAAACTCATACGAGTGGAACCGAAGCCAACTCCATCATGGGTTTTATGGGACTATATAATTTCTCCGATCAACTCATTACAGAGAAATTCAATAGCAAGAACTTTCGGGAATGTGCTCAACCCATCAAACTCAAAACTGATGACAAGAGCAAGCTCGGGTATCTTACTGGTGAGTCAAGGCAGCCAACATCCACCGATGTTGGGGTTTTCCGAAAATGTAGGCCATCCACAAATATCCCTTCTAGTTCCTTAGTCCATTGAGGTAATTTTTTGAAAGCCTTAACCACCTTCCACACTCATGCTCCCTGTATTATGGATTCTGGAGTATCTGACCATATGACTGATTCTTACCATCTTTTTTCATCATATTTGTTGGAAATCTGAAGATAAAAATTGCAGATAGATCACTCTCCTTTGTTGTAGGCAAAGGGAGTATCGGTATCGGACTTGATCATCCTAGAATCTGTCCTTCATGTTCTGAAATTATCATGCAATTTGTTGCCTATCAGTCAGTTGAGTAAACACTCCAATTGCTCTGCTAAATTTCTTCCCCCCCATTGTGTTTTTCAGGACCTATCATAGAGGAAGATGATTGGCAGTGCTAAGGACTATAAGGGACTCTACTACTTTGAGGAGGCTAAAGTGAGTGAACAGTATCAAACTGTTATACGACGCTGGATCTGTTTCTAGGAATAGTGAAATCTTCTTATGGCATTCTAGAATGAATCATCCAGTTTTCAATATTTGCAATATTTATTTTCTTGTTTTTGCTAAAAAAAGATGTCCTTTGATATTCAATGTAAAGTGTGTGAACTTGCAAAACACCAGTGTACTTTGTTTCCAAAGTCCAAATACAAACCCTCTAAGCCTTCACTATAATTCATAGTGATTTATGGGTCCATCTCATACTCCTAATTGAACCCACACAAAGTGGTTTGTTACTTTTATCGATGATCATACATGCCTTTGTTGGGTCCTTCTCATACTCCTAATCGAACCCACATAAAGTGGTTTGTTACTTTTATCGATGATCATACACGCCTTTGTTGGGTCTATTTGTTAGTGGACAAAACTGAAGTTCATTCTGTGTTTATCAATTTTCATTCCATGGTTTAACACAATTTCACACAAAAATCCAAAACTTGCATACTGATAATGGCACTGAATACTTCAATCATTGTTTGGGTCTCTATCTCATGAGCGTGGCATCATACACAAAAGTTCATGTGTTGACTCCCCTCAACAAATGGGATTGCTGAACGGAAAAATAGACATATCTTTGAAGTAGCCCCTGCCTTAATGTTGGTATGTTCACTACCAACATGCCCAAAATGTTCTGTGAGGCTACCATCTTAACAACAACATATCTCATCAACAGAATGCCTAGTAGAGCTATCTCCTTACCATACCTCTCCAAAAATTTTAAGATGTCTTTCCTAACTCTCAGCTTAGCTCCACTCTTCCTCTCAAAATCTTTAGTTGAACAACATTTGTATATATCCATGCTCATTAGCGGACTAAATTGGAGCCTAGGGCCTTAAAATGTGTGTTCCATGGCTCTTCTCCCACTTAAAAAGGCTACAAATTCTATGACCTAGTCTCACACTAATTTTTGTTAGCCTAGATGTCAATTTCTTCGAAACGACTCCTTTCTACCTCAAGCCCTTACTTCAAGGGGAGAATTTGAGTGAAATTCGGACATTGGATAATTCAAGTGATTCTTTGTTCATGGACTTCCATCTCTCAAACACTAACCCTGTCCCAAATACCGACCCTATCACACCATCTTCTTTCTCTCCTCTACCAAGTACAGAAGGAAATTTGCAACTGAGGGAGCCGTCGAAAAACATAAGAGCAAGGAGATACTTGTTTACTCAAGAAAACCAAAATCAAGGCACAATGAGAATCTCATACCCGAGGCACCAAAAAAGTCGAAACCGGTGATACCTCCAAGCAACCATGAGTCCTCCGAGCCAGGTGATAGAACTCCTCCCTGATAATTCTAAATATGATGATATTGATCTACCTAGTGCACTATGGAAACACGCTCATTCATGCACTGTCCATCCCATTTCAAAATTTGTATCCTATGATACTTTGTCAAGGGAATATCGTGCTTTTACTTCTAACATTGATAGCAAACAAATTCGAAGACTATTCAAGAAGCATTGGATATTCCCGAGTGGAGAGAGACAGTAATGACAAAGATGAGAGCATTGGAGAAAAATGGAACTTGGGTTGTAATGAATTTGCTAAGAGGAAAGGAATCGATGCGCCACAAATAGGTATTTACCGTGAAATACAGAGTTGATGGGACAGTTGAAAGGTACAAGGACCGTCTTGTTACGAAAGGTTACTCAAATTTATAGCATTCACAAAATGGAGACATTTGCACTTATGGCAAAGTTGAATACTATCTGAGTACTCTTATCCTTAACATCTAACTTGGATTGGTAACTTCAACAACTTGACACCAAGAATGCTTTTCTAAATAGTGAGCTAGATGAAGAAGCTTTCATAATACTACCTCCAAGTTTTTGTAAGAAGGGTGACGAGAATAGAGTATGTAAGCTTAAAAAGTCCTTATATGGACTCACACAGTCTCCTAGAGCATGGTTTGATAGATTTGCAAAGGTGATAAAAGGACAAAGATATTGATAGACAATCAGATCATATTATGTTCTTCAAGCGAGAGAATGGGAAAAAGACAATCCTGATAGTGTATGTCGATGATATTACTCTAACTGGAGATCATATAGAAGAGATGGGAAGATTAAAGGTCTTAACCACAGAATTTGAAGTAAAAGATTTGGAGCAAATGTGGTACTTCTTAGAAATGGAGGTGGCCAGATTGAAAAAGGGGATCAGTGTCACTCTGCAGAAGTATGTTCTTAATCTCTTAACTGAAACGGACATGCTTGGCTGTAAGCCAAGTGATACACCTATTGAAGCAAGAAGGACAGAAGGTGTTGGAAACTATCAAAAATGAGAGATATCAACGATTAGTTGGCAAACAAATCTACCTATTGCACACTAGACCTGACGTTTCCTTTGCAGTAAGTGTGGTAAGCCAGCACATGCATTCCCCAAAAGACGATCCTCGAAAGCACGATCTTGGGTTACCATCCTTGTACTACTTACCCATCTCTTACACTTGAGAGTACACGATTTAGATCGCAGTCAAGTTTTAGCATCTCGTCGGGAATCAATACTATTGTGTTACATTAGTATAGATTTTGGTTTCTAAGTCATTAATTTGTGTAATTTTGAAATTGCATGACCAATTGGAGGAGAGCTTCCAATGGTAGATATTCGATCATACTCAGATCCACAAATACGTCTAATCGACCAATTACATCACAATGTGAGCACTAATAATAACATGAATAATGCTAGTAATACCGGATTTGGAGATAATAGCATACACGATAACAATAGCCATCAAAGAGGCAACGAGAGATTCTTACGCAATTATCTACAACCTGATAGGACAACCAACCTTCATGTATGGTATTTCCTTTGAATATGTGACACTTCGATATTAAATATTAAATAGTTCAACTTTTGCCTAAATTCTACGAGATGGATTCGGAGAGCCGTATTTGCACTTTCGAGAATTCGAAGAGATTTGCTTTACTATTCATCTTCAAAACATTACTGCAGAATAAATAAAGCTTAAACTCTTTCCGTTCTCCCAAAAGGATAAAACGAAGACATGGCTACACTCATTACGTCCAAACTCAATAGGAAGGTGGGATGAGTTGCAAAAATAATTCTTAAAGAAATTCTTTCTTCACATCGAACCAATTATATGCAAAAGCAAATTCTCAACTTTTGTCTGAAAGAATATGAACATTTGTTTGAGTGTTGGGTTAGATTTAAAGAGTTGCTACTCTCAGGCCCACATCTTGGCTTTGAGATATGAAGAACTGCAAGTACCTTCTATCAAGGGCTAAACACTACAACATGCAATTTATGAAAACTATGTGCAATGGTGAATTCTTTAGTAAGAACGCTAATGAAGCATGGGAATGCCTTGACTTGCCGAGAAATTCACAAGCCTTGGAAACTGGGGATACTTCGGAAAGAAATCAATTAGTAGTGAAGCCTCAGAATAGATGTGCACTTATTAAATTGGGAGAAACCAAAGACATAATTGCACAATTAATCATGATCATGAGGAAATTTGATGATTTGCTTACTAAGAGAACAAAAACGGTAAAGGCAATAGAAAAAGTTATGGAAGTTTGTGACATTTCTGAATTATAAGAATATATAACTCGCGATTTTCCAACTCTTCCCGCTTGTAAGGAAGTACTAAATGAACAAATTAATGCCTTTGAGACCATTCCACAACCAGCAAATAACTATTATCCACAAACTTATAACACTGGTTGGAGGAACCATCCAAATTTTCAATAGAAGCAAAATCCTCATCAACAAATTAATATCAAAACAAGCAACCCACTAATCAGACCCAATACGTCCAACCTTCTAATCAACCTTTGGTATACAAACCACCACCGAAGCGAAATCTTGAGGATAATGTTATGCAAACGCAACAAAGAATGGACCAAATGATCCAAATGTAATAGCAGTTTATTCAATCGCAACAAACGATCAACAGTCAGAATGCGATAGCATTAAGTGATATACGATCTCAGATAAGCCACTTTAGTTCTGCTCTGCAAATGAAGAAAAAAGATAAGATATCATCTCAACTGAAGGCCAGTACTTAACAGAAAGTTCAGGGTATAAACGCTATTACTTCTTCACTTGATAACGATATACCTAAGATAACTCCTGCGAATAGTTTGCAAACTGGAAAAGTACTTGATGAGCCTATTTCAAAAGAGACATTGAAGAAAAACAGGGCAATAATTCCGTACAACAAACTAAAGACGACAATCCCAAAGAATCCACTTCCACAACTTACAAGCCACCTGCACTGATTTCCCAACATTTGAAAGCTAAAAATATTAATGAATCTTATGTTGATATTTTAGAAATTTTCAAACAGATACAAATCAATATCCTTCTGTTGTAAGCAATTAAACAGGTCTCCTCATATGCAAAATTCTTGAAGGATTTGTATACAAAAAAAAGACGTCATAATGTACAAAAGAAAGTATTTCTCACAGAGCAAATAAGTGCATTATTCCGATCTGACATGTCTTTTAAATACAAGGATCCTGGATGTCCAACTATTTCATGTGTGATAGGTCAACACAAGATGTGAGAAAATCTTTTACGATGGTTTGGTCATGTGCAACGTAGGCCTACAAGTGCACCAGTTCGAAGAGGGGAGTTTATCAATGTAGGATAAGTTAAAAGAACGAAGGAAAGACCGAAGAAAAATATAGATAGAGGTGATACGCAAAGATATGGAGTTTAGAGGTTTAAATAAGGAGATATTACTTGATAGAAATGAATGGAGAAGTAATATCAAAGTGATCAATCCGGCGTGATTCTTTTTTTGATTCATGTAGCCTACCCCAAATACTTAGGATAAAAGGCTTAGTTGTTGTTGTTGTTGATAGGTCAATACAATATTGAGAAAGCTCTACTAGATTTAGGAGCTAGTGTAAATATTTTACCATATTCGATTTACAAGCAACTGGATTTAGGAGAACTTAAACCTACCCCCTCACACTACAATTGATGATAGATTAGAAAGGTATCCTAGAGACATTGTTACAACTTCCATGAATGAGAAATCATAGATCAAACTGCCAAATTGGAAAAATTGGGTGTTTTCATAGTATCAGCTAACGTTCACGAGCTGGAGATTGTTCGTCGCAAAACTTTTGCCTCCTTCCATTGAATACAACTTAGATTACAACGAAAGTGAAAAATGAAAAGAACAAACGAGAGGATTTATAATTATCACTCTTTTATAATAAATAGTGGGTTCTCGTAGCGATGGGATCTATCTAGTAGCTCCTTTGGACGATCTAATGTCGATGATCCTCTTGCTCGATGAAGACCATGGCCGACTTGATCTTTCTCTATTGATCTTAATTCGTTCAAGGCCCTCACGCGTAACTTGAACTTCTTCAATGGTCCAAAAAGATCCTTTAAGGCTTCCTTAAATAGGTATTTATAGCCTTTAGCTAATATGAGAGTTTCTAATTGAATAGAATTTGTATTCATCAAGGATTCTAATCAAATGTTTGATTTTGATTTAAATCTCTTGATTTGGAATTCTGATTGGACTCAATTTGGGTATTGGATAAGTCCAAATCTCAATCATAATCAATTTTAAAATTCTGGTTATCTGCTTATGCGGAGCTAATCGCGTCAAAACAAGGGCTAGAACACCAGAACACGGAGCTATTAATTAGCTCTGCGTTTTGCTCAAATACAAGGCTAAATAGCCAATATGCGGAGCTACAGAGTTAGCTCTGCGTTCTATGTGGAAAATTCCTTTTAAATTCTTTTTACTTGGAAATTTTTACTACCAACATAACCCCCTCCAAAGTTTTCAAAATGGCTTAGAATTTAGCAAATTTTGAAATACTTTGGATCTTCAAACCTGAACACGGAGTTAATAAACCAAGTTATCTTCGCATTTCCATTCAACACGAGAAGCTAATAGCCTCGCGTTTCAGTAAGCAACCGCTCCGATTCTCGCGCCGAATACCAAGGGGCGGGCCTTTTCATTTAAATAGAGTTCTAACTCTTCTTCTTCACTTCATTCGAAGAACTCTCCAGAGATCAGAGCTCCCAGACGATCAGGTGACCGACAACTCGAGCAATTCCGATCGAATTTTCGTCAATCTTTCGAGTTTTTCTCCGAGATCAATGGCACCCAAGAAGAGCACGACACCGTGCGCCTCCTCACCATCGACGACCGATGCAAGCAGCGGCGGCAGCGGCCGAGGGAGTGGCCGCAGCGGCGATCCAGTCCACGCCGCGCCCTTCGGAGGTAAAAACCTCAATTTTTGGGGCTTTTAGGATGATTTGAGGGTGATTTGGCTCGGTTTTAACCGGATAATCACTTCTTTCACCGGAGAAATCGCCGTAATCCGGCCATACGTCTTGGAGAAGAAGAGACCTCTGGTCTTCTTTTACGCGAAGCTATCGCATTATCTTCGCATTTTGTATGCGGAGTTATTTTGCTAACCGTCGCATTTTTACGCGAGGTTACAGATTTAACTTCGCATTTTGAGAACTCGAAGTTATCACCTTAGCTTAGTGTTTTATGCTGAATGCGAAGTTATTCCCTTAGCTTCGCGTTTTTAGCCTATTAACTTTGAGTTTTAACAGAACATGAAACTATTTTCTTAGCCTCGCATGAGGTTATTCTTAACTCCGTGTTTCTACACTTAGGAGATTTTTTGGATTCTAACTTTGATTCTTTTTTACAGTTAACTATTCAGTGGACCCAATCCCAACCGGGCATCATTTCGGATATGTAAGGGGCGCAGACTTGGCGACCCAATTCCGCTTCACCACCGATCTCCCTGTGTATAAGCGGGGTTGAGGGAGCGCAGGGAGAAGTTAATTGGATGTAGCCCCGCTACTGTAAGGGAGATGATCACAGATGCTCCCTTCGAGGTGACGAATCGAGAGGCATTGGAGAAGCCAGCATTCCTCTTCGGGGATGCCATGGAGCATTCGGACGAAATTTTGCTCGAGGAAGAGAGCAAATGACTCTACCAAGCTGGCGATTTGCTAATGTTCCTGCCTGATATGGAACGCAGCTACCCTCTAGTGTACCTCCAGAGGCTGTCTTCCTGTCACGAGTTGGAATGGGAGCTAACTAGCGAATATGATGGTGTTGCGACCGGCAAATTCGGCACAAATGGGGGCTTTCCAAGATGGTCCTCCTAGATGTATTACTAGGCTTCTTCTGGACAGTCACCATGGAGCACCCGATTGGTGAAGTCCCGACTCGTGACAAGACCTTTCTTAGCGAGTTCATGGCCAAGAGTGGACAGTACCCTGCTAAGGATTTCCGGATGCCCGAATGGATCCATTCCTCTGGCAACATGTGGTGGTTCAGCCTCGTCAAATACGTGCTGGACACTCATGAGCAAACTTTGAAGGTGATCGACTTATACAAAGCCATTAGGAATGTCTAGTTTGGCTTGCCTCAAAGTTCATACCATCTATTTAGCCTGCTGGAGATGTATAGCCCTAAAACCGGCACCTTCTTCACACCAGTGGGTGAACTGGGACTTACTCTCTATGAGATGTATGATGTGTCGGGCCTCTCCATGGGCGAGGTTCCTTACGAAGAAAATATCCCTACCGCCGAGGAGCTGAACATGTTAAAGGCAAGGGATGAGCGCATCTTTCAAATTTACTGGGAAATGATGTACCATTACCGCATCTGTGCTGATTTAGTAGGTGTGCGTAATCAAGGGATTGGCCATAAGAAGTGGGCAGACTATCTCTTCATAAATTTAAAAGAGAGTCTCCCTATGGTCCGAGGGCGCCCATCTTTCGGTATCGAAGAGATAAAGGAGCGCATCTCCAAGTTGGAAGCCACGACTTACACTTCTGAGTCCAACAGAGGGGGATTCCACCCAGACATAGTCTTCCAGAGCTTCCATTATCAAGCACAGTTCCCTATTTCAGATAGGGGTTTACTTGCTGGCTTCCTTATGTTGTGGCTAAAGAGATGTGTCGTCCCTTCATTGCCCAAAGAAGCGATTGCCGTCAACGTGGTCTATCTTGCGGTACTACTGGCATGTGGATGACCCTTTGGACTTCTGCCAGCCATGGTGAGCAATCTCCAAAGCGGGCTTCGGGCTTTATGCAATGGATTCATCCCTGCGGAGAAGGGAAAGGGAAAATGTGCCAAAGGAAAACGCACAAAGGAGGCAACATGGTGAAGACGCCAAGTCCGAGGGTGGAAATGCCCTACACTTATCTGATGGCATGGCTTATCATGCACTGCCCCTCTTTAATGAGTGCGGCAGAGTATAGTCCTATTGACAAGTCATTCTTTGTGGAAATGTACGAGCACTCCACATGGAAGAGTCACTACATGTCTGTCATTCGAAAGATACTCCGTCATCATCAGAATTACGAGATCTTCCGGTGCTTTCTAGATTTTCCCGGTGGAGAATATGGATCCAAGTTCAAAGACATCTTAGGACCCAATAACTTCACCAGTTTATCTTCGGGAGCATTTTTGTAGCTTCTCAATATTCGCCCCAGATACTTCGTGTACAGATAAGATACCATGTGCTATATAAAGCCATATATTCCTAGCCGATTTGCTCATCAATTCGGGTATCCATAGCTCTATAAAGGGAATCCGAACAGGGGGCTAGCATATGAGGGCAACCTGTATGCAGGAGTGTGAGGCTGCTTCCACTTCGTGGCTGGAGAAACCGAAGCCGAGTTCGCACTTCCCTAGAAATCGCCGGAGCTGAGCATGGTGTTGAGCTTCTGCACCTTGTACAACATCGCCAACACTGATGTGCCAACTTCTCTATCAACCACAGCTATTGCAAGGAGATAGAAGCTTTTTACTCTTGCCGTAAAGGAGGCAAAGAAGGTCCGAGTAAAGGGAATGGATGAATTCTTCGGTACCGCGGTGGATCCATCCGATGCAGGCGACGTTGATGGTGACAATGATGATGGTGATGATGATGCTGATGTTGGAGGTGCTCCCCAACCCGTCATCACTCGTTCCCAAAGTCCGACCATTAAGCGTCGTGGACCCGCTAGGGGTGGGCCAACCAAGAAGAAGAAGAAGCTGGCTGGGGACACACTGGTGATCTCCCACAATGCGGCAGTCCAATTTGCTACGGCTTTGCTTGCCTCGACTCTGCCACCAGCAACAGCACAGGAGAGCAGGCCCGTAGAAGCTCCTAGTGCCCCCGAAGCTCCAGTTCTGCCAATCACGAAGTATGCTAAGCACACTATAATGCAACCTATAAGTAGCGAAATGGGTGTGCTCCTGGAGACGGCCTCAGCTCCTTCAAGTCCAACCACAGGACTTGTATCCACTGGTATGGTTCTACTACTTTTTTTAATTTTTATATTCCAACTCCTTTTTCCTTCTTACATGTATGTGACACTTCCTGTTTGCTTTTTTGAAATCCAGGTAGTCAGCTCCACTCGCCCATGCACTCGACTACCAAGGTGGAGTTCGAGGAGCTGGTGGACTATTCTGGCACTACAGGCTCGGTGGGTGGATTGAGTAATTCTGCAAACGAGTTTGACGTAGACTACTTCACACCAGCCCCATGTTTTGTTCCTTCATCAACTCCTCCAATCGACGAATTAGGGAGTGATGGCAGGACAGACATTGCTGCCGTGTCAAGAGATGCGCCCGTCTCTGAGCCTACCATCTCCAACACCAGTGATTTGCTCCAAGGACACTTTTCCAGTCATCATTGGTGTGCCCTCTGCTTCTCAGTCAGCGATATTAACGCTATTAACAATTGTGGCTGCTGAGACATCGGTGGCCCCTCGTGCTCCTCGCTTGCCAACAGGAGATGAAGACCATTTGAAGTTCTCGTTTGAAGCCACTCGCCCAAGCAGCTCCCGAATGTTTAGAAATCTTTGTACCAACATCAGCAATTATGCTTTCAATGAAAGTTATTTGATAGTTGGTTTATTGAGGAAGAGTTCATTTTGGTTAATCTTTTTATCAAATATAATATCACATCCTCCACAACAACAAAATTATATTCGAGAAACGTAGTGTTATTGAATATGATTTGGAACGGTGCCTCTTCGATGTCGCATCAATCATGCACTCCACAGTAATTCAATCATGAGGCAAGCCAATTAATGTATCCAGCATCCGAGAACGACGAAACCAATTCTATTTCTACCGTCTCTAATAATGAAGATTTGCTTCAACAACAAAATCGATTTATCAACTGACACAATCACCCGTCAAATGCTGTCATTATTGGATACGACCATTTGAAGGAACATGAGTGCCTGACAGGACCGACAGGAGCAGCAGGTATAACAAGAGTAAGAAGAAGAAATTGCCACGTCAGTCAGTCATGGAGAACAAGATCAAGGACAAGGAGGTTCAACAGCACAAGCAACCCAACCGTTAGAAATTACACCACAAACTTTGAATGAGTCAATAATAAGAATGACCAACATATTCAATGAAAGGCTGCAAGTCATCAAGGCACAGTAAACTCGAGTCGAGCAATGTAAAGAATGCAACTTCCAGCACCTGATCAAGGTGTACCAATGTTTAGCTAGTTAGGATGCTACCATTTCTGCCGATGAAGATGAGCTGACGCGCTAAGGAAAACATAGGGTCCCACCAGTGCAAAAAATGCAAGTGCAAAAAAGGAAAAGATAGAAACATAGTTGATATCGACTATATGTACGAGTGACCTTTCCGAAGAACTAACAAAACCAAGTGTTTTTTTTATCCTTAGCCTCTTATATTATTTCTTATAGAGCATTGCTAGCATATTTATATTCTTAATCCACTGAGAATATTGCATAATTTAAGTTGGGAGTAGATAGATAATTTACTTTACGGTATCATATGTATCACAATTAACTAAGCAAATCATAAAAATTAAGAAAATTAAAATTTACCAAAATTTTTTGTTTCTTTGAAATAAAAGGTAAGATTAGTAGTATTTAATATGGTGTATTTATGGGATTGATATCTTAATAGATGCTTATATGATAATAGTTTTTTTTGTAATCTTGATTGTGAAATTAAATCCGACAATAAGACATACAGATACTTAATATTTGAATCAAGTATGTACTCTAAACACTTTCACAATGAGTCATGAAAAGTTGATAATGAAGAGAAAACTTAAAAGGAAAGCCTATCTTATATAGATATAAAAAAGTGAGCCTGGTATTAAGGCAATATTTTTCGAGATAAAAAAATAAAAAATATGGAAGTGAGCCTGGTATTAAGGCAAAAATCTTCCCAAGAAAAGAAAAAGAAAAAATAGGAGTGAGCCTGATATTAAGACAATGATATTCTAAAAAAAATTAAAAAATAATATATAAATATATATTATATATATAAAAAAGGTTCCAATAAGTTTGATTGGAATTTGAAACTTGACAAGACTCATACACGATCACAAGAGTGCATAGATGAGGATGATTGAAAGTAAAAATATATCTACAATACGATTTAAATGATCTTGATAGGTAAAATATAAGATTATAAGTGATTTGTCAAGGTTGATATCTTTGTAAATATCCATATGCACATATCTAATTGAACTTGATATGAAAAAAAATGAAAAGCAAAAATAAATAGATAATAATAAAATAAAATATTTTTTTCTTTATTTTACACTTATCTTTATTTTCCATTTTATTTATTTCTTTCAACCCAACATTTCTTGATGTTTATAGGTAACATTACTGCAAACGCTCAAAAGACAACACTCGTCCACTAGGGTAATCTCTGGATCTAACAACTTGTTGCTTGCACTCATAATTCTGGCGAAAATAAGTTAGGATTTATTTTCTTTTTAGTTAGGACTTATTTTATTGTCTCTGTTTGAAAATTTTGCTAAGAGACTAGCAAAACTCAAGTTGTAGTTGTGATTACGAGTGAAAGGTATAGTTATTTTAGTTTATTTTGTGCACTCATAAATCAATTATGGTAATTAATACAAGAAATTGATGATAAATAATTTCAATTGATCAAACACCCCACTTTAATATTTTTCTAGTGTTTTATAGTCTTCTATAGGGTTCTATGTGGAAGGAAATTGAAAAATCAAACCATATCTCAAATATCAACCCAGACTAACCATTTTACAGGTTTGGCTACAGCAGATACCTGAGAGCAGCTGTTCATATGGCTTTGTACAGCCATGGTCGCAAAGAGTTATTTGAGAATTTATGAAGAAAATAAAGTTTCCTTCTAAATAGAATTATTGCTAGAGTTTTTGAGAGGACATAAATACCCGATATAATTCAGAGTTTTACATATAGAGATACAGGAGAGAGAGAAAGAGAAAAGAGATATTATAGTTTTTATATTTTTAGTTTTGTACTCTTTTATAGTTATTAATAAGATAATCTCCTTTATTCACATATTGATGACTATAATGAATATGAGCGGCTAAATTCTTGCATTGGTTCACATGAGATAATGAACTCTAGGAAATTTACTAGTATGTGTATATTTGCTTATCATGCTTGATTGATTTATGTAAAATTGATATTTTTGCTTCTCTATTATCTTGTTAGGATTTAAATATGATTTTGAGTCTTTGATAATATATAGTTCGATGATATACTCGTTGCTTAGTTTTTGATATACCATAGATTTTTTAGGCACAATATATGCTTAGATTTTGAACGTTTAATTTTATTATTCATATATCATACTTAAATAAACTCAAAATACATATAGGATTAATTGGAGGAGTTAGGCAAATTATCAAGTTTACAACTTTATTTGATTTTATGTTTTAAAGATATATTTTCTGGTTGTAAGAAGGCCACGTGATTTATGCAACTGAGATAAACACGCATAAGCATATCCAATAAATTTGTCTATGAGGAGTTAACTTATCTTACCACAATTTGTTTTTAGTAATTAAAAATCTTTCAATCTTTAGTTTTAGTTAATTAAAAATTCAACTTTTTTATCCCGTAATTTATTTCTTTAGTGCCTAGCACAATAATTAAAACAATACTCAAGAAGACAATTTTCGGTTATCATCCTTGTATGACTTATCGATCTATTGCAATTGAAAGTGTACGATTTAGATCGCAGTCACATACAAGATACCAAACCGACTCCGGGGAAAAGATAATGTCGGATCAGGTATGGACATCCAGATCCATTTGTTAACAATTTTATAAATTATGTATTACTTATATAATCATATTAATCTAACTAATTTAATATCAATTTAATCTAACTATGGCTAATCTAAGTCACTGCTTATGCCAAAAATTGGTTGACTTGATTTGCTAAGCCAACCCAAGCATCAACTCCAGTGTTTGGCTTGAGACGTGCTCAAACAAGGTTGAGATTACGATATTATTGTCAGAGATAAAGAATCCTTGATGAGTTACCCGCTAAGTTGTCATTAGAGAGAGATGGAATAATTGAATTCAGAAATCAAATAAGACAAAAATTAATAGGTTTGGCAGAATATTCTCTATTATGTATAACATGCATGAATATAGTCCAATAACCTAATTTAACTGAGTAATAATTTAAAATATCATTATTTTACCTCTTAGTGAGCAATTAGAGAGTTCTCTACTTATATGAAAATTCAGGTTAGAGCATATGTTGTAAACTTCTTGCCTTAATCAAAGGATGATGGAGACAACTTCCGGAGGCAGCTAGAACTGGATGAGCTTCTAATCACCAAGAGGAAGAGTGACCAAACTTCCACCTTTCTAGCAGCTAAAGCTCAAGGCAAAACTGGGCTTTGAAAGAAAAAAGATTTGAAGATGAAGATGAATTTAGAGTAGCATATGAGTTTGGGATTTTATAGGGTTTTTACGGATTTGTTGTGAATTGTTGAAACTTAATGATGATGAGGGGAAGGAGTTGGAGAGAGATTAAACCAAAGGAGCTCTTACATGAGAATGGACGTGAAGGAGTTGGAGACAGCTTAAACCAAAGGAGCTCTTACATGAGAATGGACGGCAGAGAGAATGAGAGAGAACAAGAGGACATGGTGGCTTTTAGTGAGGCATGGGTGTTTAAGAATGAAATAAGCAAAGATATCTCCAATCTCTCTACTTTATGCAACTATAACCATACTTATAACAACGCGATTCCATAGTGGGAAACTTAAATGGAGTGCACTACCGATAGACACTCATTGCAAAGTACACACGGCCAAATATATTCACAAAGCAATCAACAAACTATAGTACCAAATCGAGACAATACACATAGGACCAAAATACAATATATTCTGCTAAATAACACATATGAGAAACATCATCCGTGAGGCATAAGGGAAATATATACATATAAGCAGGAGCATTGTTTAAAATAGTGATAACG
The DNA here is from genome assembly GCA_036321105.1 of Dracaena cambodiana. Taxonomy (NCBI): domain Eukaryota; kingdom Viridiplantae; phylum Streptophyta; class Magnoliopsida; order Asparagales; family Asparagaceae; genus Dracaena; species Dracaena cambodiana. The sequence continues at coordinate 27,339,977 of JAYEPQ010000012.1, read as the reverse complement.
GTAACGCAACGATTTGCCTCTGTTCGGTTATATCGCATATAATATAATGCATAACGTGAGTTATGTAATTTCCTATTTATTTAGTAAAAATAAATATAAAATTATATATAATATATTTTATAAATTGAAAAATAAATTTAAAATTTCTAAAAAAAAGATATAAAAAATTTGTAATATAGAATCTAATTCTATATTTATATTTTTACAATAATTTTCACATTTAATTTCATAAATTATTTTAAGTTCGCAACTATAATTTCAGTCATCATCTAAAAAGAAAACAAAAAGTTAATTTTTTTTATTTCAATTCCAGTTATTATCATTGCTGTAATATATATTGTAATATTTAATTTATCTTATCTGTAATTGTTGATTTCAATTCAGCTAAAAATTTAATATAATTAATATATAAAAAATTTCAGTAACCGAAGAGGAATTGCAAAAAAATAAATAAATAAGAAGACAATAGTAAATTAGCAAGTTAACAATTCCACAAGCAATTAAACAAGCTAAGAAGTAATCAAGTACGAAAATTACAACAATTAGCTAATAATCAAAATAATAATAAATAACAATATTAAAAATTATTAAAAAATAGTAGTAAATAACGTAACATAACGTAATTTAACGTAATATTATGTAAAATAACATAAAATTACATAAAATAACGTAAAATAACATAAAAAAACGTATGTTACAGTGCATTCAGCTATTTCCAATTGTTACATAACATTGGGATTTCATTAGATTTTGTAATGCAATATAACGGGCTTCATAATGCGTTATTTTCAACATTGAGCAGGAGAAATTCAAGAAATTCTACGCAGGTATGGTCTTGATGCAAAACAATATATAGAATCACCAAGTAAGTACTGATACAAAAGAGAAGGAAAATAATAGGCTGATATATGCAAAAAAGAAGTGTCTTAAGAGCGACAAAATGAAATAAACAAAGGGAGAGTCGGCGAGATGATCATCGAGCCTCCTCTCTCTAAGATGCATCGCCTATATACCTCCTATACGATTCTGGACTATGCCCACATATGTTGAAGCAACGGGATCCTCCAAGATGGATCATTTACAGTAAGATTGCAACGCCTCCGCTTTTCAGCTATTTTCCAAATGGAGAATGCTACTAAGATTACACTAGGCTACCCAATCAGCACACAAATATTGAGTAACCATAACTACTGCTACAACCAAATTAATAAGTAACCCAAATTAATAAGTAACAAGTCTGGAACTGAAACATTTCATTTATATAACTTTCAAGCTGATTACAAAAAATGACATATTGTTCTAGTTATATATAACAAATGAATAAAAAAACAGTGCTCAAACAGAAGAAAATATGAATACTACATATAAAGTATCACGAGTCTAAATCCACCTTTCACTGTCATTCCGCTTGGTCAAGGAAATAAGGGTCTCTGGTCGGTACTGGCTCCCTTTCCTTACCCTAGTAACCAAGGTTAGGAACCCAAGAAATTTAACCCAACTAGTAACATATAAAAAAGATAAGCATACAGACATGTAACTAGAAAATGTGTGTAAACATAATATATCTGTGTTATCATAAATTAGGTAAGTATGGTTTTACAAGATTACACAAGTAAAACATGAATAATAACAATCATTTATTAAGGTCTCAGTTAACGTGCCATGTTAAGCTATTTGAAATCAAGTGATTGATAAGATATCATTTATGTATTGTACATGTTTACATGCATACCAAAATTCTGGTCGCACATGGCCGTCGAGTCATGTTTTATTGCTAAGTACTACTAGAACACACCTTATTCTACAAAGCAGTAACGGACATGCCACAACAGGATACTAATCAATCACACAGTAGCCCAATACACTCGTGCCGCTACAATAAAAGAAATCGACACTAATCACGTCAAGATTTATTTATATGATTCATGGGACGTGATGACATAGATAAGTAGTTTTTGCATAGCTTGTGTAGATATATGACACACGATTTGTCAAGACATAATGACATATCCAAGACTTGAGACATATCCAAGACTTGAGGATGCACATGTTCTTTATCCAGACATCTAGAATTAATTATCACATTAGCACAGACCATGTATACGATTCCTATAAATCATGTAATTCATATACATGCCATGTCATCACGTCCCATGTATCATATCCATCATGTACCATGCCTGTAGTTAGTATATCATGCACCAGTAATCAAGTGTCATGTATCATATATAAATATGTCATGCAATAATTCTAAGAAAATAACAATTTATCAGTTAGCCTAGAGAGCAGAGTTAGTTCTGGAATAGTAGAGATGGTTCTACGAGAGTAGAGTAGGTTTTAGAAGAGCAGACTTGGCTGAAAGAGAAATCTTGCTAGAAGAGTTGTCCTGACAGAGTTTCCTTGGAAGAGTTGCATAGGAAAAGATACTTTGAAAGAGTTATCTATGAAGAGTTGCCTTTGAAGAGTTGCCTTGGGAGAACTATCTGGGAAGAGTTACCATAGAAGTTACCATAGAAGTTGCCTTGGGAGAGTTATCTAGGAAAAGTTGCCTTTGAAGAGTTACCATAGAAGCGTTATCTAGGAAGTGCTGTCCAGAAAGAGTTACCATGGAAGAGTTGCCTTGAAAAAGTTCCCTTGGAAGAGTTGCTCAGAAAGAGTTACCTTGGGAGAGTTACCCTAGAAGAGTAGTGTTGGAAGAGTTGTTTGGAAGTGTAGACTAGGAAGAGTAAACTTATAAAAGTAGACTTGGAAGAGTAGTCTACGAAAAGTAGACTTGGCGAGTAGAGTTGCACAAGAGTGGTATTGTTGAATGAGTAGTCTTAGTGGAAGAGTAAAGTTAGACGAATAGAGTTATCTAAGAAAAGTAGAGTTGGACTAGTAGAGTTGTCCAAGAAGAGTAGAATGAGAGTATAATTGGGTAGAGCAGAGTGAGTAGAATTAGTAGTAGAGTTGGGCAAGTAAAACTGGGAAGAGTAGAGTTGGACAAAGAGAGCCCAGTTGCCAAGTGCGAAGTGATGGACTTTAAGTGCGATTTTAATGAAGTAGTGGAACTGGCTAAAGTGTAAATATCAAAATTATGGATTATTTAATTACCTTTCCAACACGATCAAGATCAGCTCAACAAAATAGCTATATTTATGGATCAAATAATATGGCCAAAATACCGAGAAGGTATACAGATGACAACAGAATGGCAGTTGCACCATCCACGACTTCGACTAAGGTTTTGACATGATTAAAATCAAGATTAGCAAAAACAATACAAATGAAAGTTGTAGAGGACTGAGTTCTCTTCGTACAGAAATTTTACTGGAATTATTTGAGGTCATATGCTATTTTTGGCATAACTACAACTAGAAATTATCACTACCTAACAAAGCAAGTCAACAATTGAGTGTAATCCAGTACAAACTCTAGGTTCTCTTAAGAATTATGAGAAAAGTTCTAAACAAAAGTTTTGATAACTCGATCAATTATCCATCTTAATCTCTTTGGAATTTATTGACTTAGTATGATAATTTTTAATCAATTCAAACCCTAGACATTTAATCGAATAGTAAGAAGAGAAAAGAGATTATGCTACTGCTCTGCATCTCTATAGCTAAGCATGAAAAACCATGGAAGAGAGAGGAAAATGTGTTACTTGAGGTTTTATCACTCCTAAGCTAGTTCCTATACTTCAGTATCCAAGCCCCTTGTGGCTGCTCTATTGGCATGAGAAAAGACGACTGAAATCCTCTTGAGGAGAAATGAGAGAAAATGTCACATCCTGCTCCCGATATATGGTATACGAGTACGTACAACAGATACCTACAACATATTCGGTTTGAATATGCTAAAACTTAATTACAATATTATAGCCCCAGAGGATGTATAAACGTAGATAAATAAACTGACTTTTATTACATCATGAAGTTTATTACACAATGAAAAATAAGAGAACGGTACAGAATAACTTAAGATAACTTATATTAAGGAATGATAGGTTCAAAAAAATGAAAAGACAATATATAATATAAACTAAGTACATAGATAACTACTGATTTTCGGTCACTTCAGCAAAATACTCCAAGTCTTTCATAGCAGAATCAACAAGGTCCATCTCAATCTCTAGACATACATATCCAGGTCGTCGGATAGCGACAAATACAATTTATGCAGAAAAATTTACTGATTTGAGCATTATAGAAATATCGACCAAGCAAGTGTATGAAGACTTGGAGGTTTTACATGTGATGCACATTCCATACTTAGAGAACCAGCATACAAGATAATTTTTCTAAACAGCACTACAAAATGATATCATAAATAGTATTTTTCAATGATGATAACCTTTTTCATGATTTATTAAATATTAAAAATCTAACTATATTATGTAATTTTAATAAATACTCATTTAATTTCTAACAGCATAAAAAAATAATAGGAATGTCAATGATTGCACTTGTAATACAAAATTCATTGTCTACAAATTAAACCATATATAAAATTGAAATAATATTTCTCTAAAAAAAATAGCATGTTTAGTCAGTCGAAAAAAACTCCTCTCGATTCGTGAAGCTCTTATCTACCAATTAGAAATTATGCAAAGCAATCTATACATAAATTATAATATATTTATTAAAAATTATTTAATAAGAATTTAGTTTATTTTTAGAGATTTTTCTAATATTTATAAAGCACTCAGGATGGATTTTATACTTAAATAGTATTAGCGGGTCTGAAATCAATAAACAAGTTTGAGTCTATCTTATTATATCTATAAGATGGTGGCTGTAGTTTTTAAATTTATTAGGATTGCTGGATAGGAGATGAGCTAATCCTAGAGTTTAATGAGATAATCTAAAAGAAATTAAAGAAAATAATTTACCAACGTCAATTAATAGATATGCAAGGAAGAAAATGGAGGTTCCACTGACAAAGTTTTAGCGAGAGGGTGACGACTCAGGTAAACAGTGGCCCAATGGTAGCGGTCCGATGCTCCGACGAGATGAGAGGGAAAGAAAATTTTTAGAGAAAGAGATTGAATTGAGAAGAAAGATTGTGTTTATATAGTGTTGAATTTAGAAGTTATAGAATGTGAAGAGTTTAAGAAGTTATAGAATTTAAAGGGTTTGAGAAGTTCTGGAATTTGGATGGTTAAAAGAGCTATAGAATATGAAGTATTGAGGGAATTAAAGATCCACTACTATGTGTCCTTCAGCGAGACACATCTTTAATTAAGACACGTGAAAAATATCATGCACAGACTCCATCCCCGATAGTAGTGATAATCTATAGGCAAAACTTCTAACTCAATCTGTGATCTCAGACCCGCGGTACACTGTTGCACAAAAAGAAAGCAACATTTTTCGGCCAATGACAATTTTAATAACTCAACATGTCTTGGACCATGTATCTTGGTCTAAGTTTCCTTTTCGTCCGAACTTGACTATGCCTTTTATCGGGTATACCTTGATAAATATCCCGTCTCTGAACTTCAAACTCTAATAGTTTTCTACATTGGTCTGCCAACATCTTTCTATCCATAACCATGTAATAACCCTAATTCTTAAGTACTTATATCGGCTTATTCCGTATCATCCGTATTAGCTTAAAGCTCGGATACTGATATGGGCGGATACTAAGTAAATTGAGTTATATCTTTCAATCTAGTCTTCAATTTTAAATTTTCAGAGCGGGAACCTCTTATCTTATTATTTTGGATTTTTTTCATATTTTTCTTAAATTATTCTGGATTAGCCGATTTTCAGGCAAATACCCAATTAAAATAATTAAGTTAAATAAAAAATTCTAATTTTATCCTCCTAGTCCTACCAACTTCAAATTTATCTTCAGAAGCCCAGCAGCCATCCTTGATCAAATTTGAATAGAATTAATCCAATAACAAACTTGTAATTAAGATAATGTTTAAGGATTTTTAACATGGCAACATACACACCTTCCATCAGCTATTTGACCCCGAAATAAATTCAGAAAAATATGAGAAAAATCAACCATCTTCCTCTCATTCTCCTCTTCATTTTATCTTCAGACCTCCAACCCTAATTCACTCTTCATTTTTCTCAAATAAATCACCAAATATTCAGCCTGAGAATGGGCTGAAAATCTACTATATTGTTCAAAGAGTTTTGTTCTTGGGTTTAACCTCTTCAAATCAACTAAAAACTTCTCCACCAATATGGAAAAATATTCTCTAGCACCTGCTTTTATTCCCTAGTGTGATTCTTGGTAAATTTTTCCACTTTTGGACAACAATCGCATCCCTATCGGTTTATTTCCGATTCGGGTTCAGCAAGAGGCTAGTGTAATTCTTGGGAAATTTCTTCACTTTTAAAAAGCAATCACATCCATATCAATTTATTTTTTATTTGGGTTCAACAAGAGGAAGAATATACTATCAAATCCTTTAAACTTGTCATTTCTTAATGTAATTTCCTTTCATATGATACAAGATGTATTGTTAACCCAATTTCATGATTATGAATGCCAAACTTGTATATAACTTGAGCTTCATTGCATTTGTCACACCATACATGTTTTATTTGCACAAATCTTATCGCTGTGCAGACTTATGCAACAATCCATCTTAGAACTGTCATAATTTTTGTATCTTAACTCCGATTGACCTCATTTCAATGCCATTAGAAAAATGATTCACTAAACTACAATTATTCTACTACAGTGGATCCTAATTTAGTCATTTTCCTAGCCAAAAATAGCTTGCAAGTTGTGCCATTACTGCTGTCCCATATTAGCAGCTCAACAATATCAAGCTATGGTGAAATGGCCATAACGTTTGCAATAGAACTCCAATTGAACTCATTCAAATTTCATTGGAAAGCTAATTAAATTATCTACAACTGTCCAAAATATTGGGTTCTAATTCAATTTTTATCTTGATCAAATCAAACCTGAAAGTTCCCTTATTGCTTCACCAGGTCTATAGCAGCAGGTCCCTGGTAAAATAACCATAACTTTTGCTCTAGAATGCCAATTAAGCTCATTTAAAATTCATTGGAAAGATAATTGAGTTATCTAGAAAAAAAACAAAATCTTAACCTATAATTCTATTTTGCGCTATTCAAATAAGACCTGAAAGTCTGACTGGTCACTGAATCATAGTAACATAGGCACATGTACTATGTTCGTGCATATATCTTTTGATTTATGAAATAATACCCATGTACACATATTTAATCACTCTTATTATTACCTGCATGTGGTGAGTTCAGACCTGTCATAGCTCATGGCCTGACATACATTCCATGTCCGTGCATATATCACTTGATACAAAATATGATATATGCACACATGTTTACTTATGCATATTATTACTTGTGCATGCTATTCTTGCTTGGAAATAATACCTCACACACGTAAACATGTCTGAAACTTTTGAGCTAGTTACTATTACTTGTACTTGCTAGTATTGATGGACGTGTTGTTTCATATTTATCTGGCCATTTCTACATGCAACTTTATTACATATGACACCTTGATACTTAGCATTTACTACATTATTAGCATGGAGTATGGAGAAATGAATAGTGGAATGAAATACGTATTGTGGGAGTTTTTATTTCTGTCTGATCTACCTGCTCTCTCTATTCTATTTGATCTTTTTGTTCTATTTCGGATGCATCCGCCGATTTGTCTATTGGCACTATTAGCTCTAAACTAATATGTGGAGGAATTGGTGATACGCAAATCCAGATCTCGTGCAGTTAATTTCAAGCATTCATAATTTTCTACTTGACATCTAAACATGCTTGGTTCATGGTTTATGTTAGACTTATGAAACGATTCATACATATGTTGATTCATGCTTAAAAATCAAAATGTGCACAAGAGATAACATACCATGCATGAATTAAACCTACTAGTTGTATCCTTTGGTAGTTTGGGTGCACTTACCTTCGATTTCTCAAGGTTGCCTTCTTTGAAAAGGAAATAGCATGAGCCGTAATGAGCTAGTTCTTCGACTCATGTAGGGCATCCTAATCACTTGTTTCACAACAACTGTGCTCCTAAGGTCTTCCATGCAATCATACATTGAAGTGTCACATTAGATTTATTCAAGTCAGTCTTAAGAGCTCATATACTATTTTCTAATTGTGCATTTTGAAGATCTATGTATTTCTTGAGAACTGAATCCAAATATCCAAAATTCGAGTAAAAATCAAATATGGAATCTCAATTTTGTGCTTGACCAACTAGGCACCCGTAGGCCTTCTGCTATGGGTACCAATAAGTCTACTAGTGGCTCCAGTGATTGGTCATCTCATATTCAAAATTGGATCCGCCTACCAATAGAGATATGAATAGGTTTTAGAGCTGCTGTTTAAGCACTCTCTATATACCAGTAGGGATATTAGTAGCTTAGTGTATCTATGCCTATGCATAGGTTTGTGCAAAGTATATTTTCCCGACCTTTCTCTTTGTGTTTTTGGCACAATTTGCCTTACATGTTCGATAAAAAATCCTATTAGTAACATGTAACTCATAATTCCAATACTCCATAATCATGCATATAAGAAATGTTTTGTATTACTTAACAATCATTAAGATAAGTGAAAACTGTGTATAACATTGACAATTGTGTAATTTAAGAAAGAATTTTAATACGAAGGTTATGTAATATAAATAACAATTGTGTAAAAGACTTAAACAGTCATGTAAGTTAATTGTGTTTTTACTTGAATCGCGTAATGTAGGCAATATATTTGTAATAATAACTATTATCATGTAGTATAATTGATGCCCATGTAACATCGAGAACAATCATGTAAGATATATAATTGTGTACTTTTTTTACGATTATTCTTAATAACTAAAATATGTTAAAGAACTTATCTCAAAGAGATGGAGAGAGATTGCATGAGAAAGATGCGTGGGAAAGAGAATATGGCATAAAAATTGTGAAGATAAAATATTAGTTATTGGGGTAAATTTGCCAAAAATATAAAATGTAGAATTGAAAAAGCACTAAAATTATTATTTTTGACTTCAAACTTTATTGGGACTTTTAGGTAAGAACTAGCCAAAATAGGGACTTTGGGATAATTCTACTAGAAATTAAACTAATTAAAATCTTCCTCTATATTATTCTATTATTTCATCCATCAATTTATTTAGCACTATATGCCCACTTGAAGAAAATCACTGCGCCAACGTGAGACAATGCAAAGGAGTTTACTGAAGTTCTTTCAAACATCTATCAAGTTAAAACCCAATACACACTATTATACCCATCTTAATTTGGATTTATTATAACATGCATTCTTGGCTTGCACAACATTTGCCACTGACATAGGATAGATAATCATGGAAAAAATAACTGTTAAGTAGTAGGAATCTTGTCATACCTAATAATTCACCATTATCAAATTTAATTTCTTCAATCTAAGGGCATATACAGCAGCTTACTTGGTTAGCACTCCACTCGCACGTAGAAAATGAAGTCCATCGTTTCTCTGATGCACTAAGTTTCCTATTTATAGAAGCATCAAAGCATCTGTCCATAGTATCATCTGCCACTAAGTGAATTTCCTCTGTATTTTTCACTATACACAATATCTTCGTCCCTGCACTAGAAAGAATTATGTGAACAAGCATACTTCTTCAGTCCCACATACATCAAGCAACAAAACTTATCATTCCAATTCTTTCATGTTTTGCTATCTAAATCATTCTCACATGAATATCAAATTATTAAAATTAAATAGAAACAAAAGTGAAGTAGTTATTTCTTCCAAAAACTTAATTATAGAAATAGTCCAGCAGATTTATACCCCCTTTAGATGCTCCAAACCATCTTTTTGATTTCTGACTATTGCAACTTGCAGGTTGGAGCTCTTTCCTGTTAGATGTATCCAGATTATTTAAACTTGTAAGCCTTCGCACTAGCTCATGATTTATTCTCCTATCTTCACTTGCATATACGTGGGGGAACTAAAGCTAGCAACAACATCCAGATGATGGTGATGGAAGAGGCAAAGAGTGACAAAATAGCGATGGAAGTGGTAGAGTAAAAAATGAACTAATCATAGAACCACTGTGAAAGTAACCGACATTAATATGAGGAATGAGTTTCTATAGTTTCATAAGTACAAGAGACTTGAAAAAAGACACTATTGTGGCGACAAAAATAGGCGTTAGTTTGATTTTCAAGATTTTCAGACTTGATGAAGGATAGGCTTGTAAATTTGAGGGGGCATACTTATAAAAAAATGCAAACACTTAAGTTGGAAAAAAAAAATAGGGGTGCGGCTGCCCACTCTAGCACAAGGTTAGGTCCACCCCTGCATAGGACGGTGCACAAGGTTCACAAATTCAGGGTTTAAAGTCTCAGGGTTTAAAGACTAAAGAATTTCAGCAGTCTGATGGTCCATAGTCATATGACACGTCCTATTTTAGATGTCTCATTCTCATCTATCAACCTCTATCAAATTTATAAAGAAAAGTAATCAAGTCAGAACTGTTAGGATTGTGCTAGCCAAACTTTTAGCACCATACATTTTAATAAGTTATTGCGTCCTGACAAATACTGGACATTTGTTATTCAATTTCATGATTTGCACATAATTTAAATCAATATCATGATATATGCTGACCACATTTGTGATGGACTATAATTTTGGATAGATATGATAATAGATAGTCCTCATCTTGACTATTTTGTTCCAATAACTAATTATGCATGTTGTATGAAGAGTCAATGTGAAGAGATTAATACTATAATAAATGTGATTATAATAAAACCTAGGGATTTTATTTGTGTTGAAATAGCTATATTAAGAAGTTAAATCCTGAACAAGCAATTAATAGAAGCTAATGTAAGGACATGGTGACATATGTGTGTATTACAATAGCTTTAAATTATCATCAGAAAGTTGTGAAACATAGATTAGCAATTACGTTAGATAAGTAGACAAGGTGTTCATTCTTCCCAAGTCAGTTACCTATAAGCAAATTCACTGTACTGGAATGGAACTTTCATAATTTTTTAAGGTTGCAATATGAATGCCACTTACCCCAAAGATAGGTCTCTAGTGATTGTGTGATAGGTTTTCAAATCCTGCTAACATGAATGACACTTTCACTTTAAAGGAATACACAATACTGGAAAGAAAAATTTAAAATATCAGTACTAGTATCTCATATACTTAATCTAATTTTGAGGTACATGATACAAAATAAACCATATAATATCTGTCTAATATAGTTTCCAACATCGCCCATGTGATAGTATAGTAACAATTTTGGCCAACTAATATCACCGAACCAAATTTCAGTACTAAACACAAATTGGACTCAGAATCAGGTACTGAGCCGAGTCAAGTTCACAGGACGAATTCTAACCTCAAATGACATGTAAGAAAGTTGTTAGATAATAAAAGAAAGAAACATTGAGCACATATATAGAGATATAACAAGATTTAATCAAGAAAAATGTAGTGTCAATTTTGGCCAACTAATATCACCGAACCAAATTTCAGTACTAAGCACGAATTGGACTTAGAATTAGGTACAGAGCCGAGTCAAGTTCAAAGGACGGCTTCTAACCTCAAATGACATGCAAGGAAGTTGTTAGATAATAAAAGAAAGAAATATTGAGCACGTATATAGAGATATAACAAGATTTGAACAAGAAAGGACCTCAGACCTACAACCTCAATGGAAGATAGTCGTTCTAGCATATTCTTTATGGTGAAATCAAGGTTATAATCTCTCTCTTTTCTCTCTTGATTGTGAGAAGTTTGTGAAGAGGAAGAACAGGGTTATATACCGTGATCTCTATGATGTAGATACAGACGATCAAGATGCTCTCTCCCTAGGGAGGAGGGTGTATTTATAGTTATTTGTTGCCAGAATCGTAGTTGAAGTCCAATACAATTTATGGATACGAGAAATATTTTGTTTCTTTACAGAGGGTGGTTTTTCTATTGCGATCGAAATTAATTTCCTTATCTCATAGGGATCCCAAATCTCATGGGCCTTGTAAGCTCTGTAATTAGGGAGTTTGTGAGAAGGATTCATGAATCACAGAGGGATCAATGTCTAATGTCCTCCAAACTGTTGGACCTTATGGTCGTATACTAAGTTATGCCATCCGAAGGATGCTGGAAAGCTCAAAACCACAAATTACACCCATAATACTTGAGAGAAAAATAGTGAAGCAACCACTAGATGGGCGCACAAGAAACTACTCTCTAAAATCTCTTCATAATTGCAACTCACGATATATAGTGCTTCCAATCAGAATCGTAGTAGACATCATCATATATAGGTGATCCAAACCAAACAAGAGACTGACTCAACTAGTCCAAATTCAACTAGCTAGAATTCATTGTTGTAATATATATTTTAAAACAACTTTAAATGGGGTATTCAAGTCAAAGTTAACAATCTCCAACTTGACTTGAATATAATCAAGCCCTAAAAAATCTCATAAAACTGAACAACTACTAGTTCAACTCGAATTACGAGCTCACTCCACCTTCTTTACATAACTCTAAAAGTTTTTATATGCAATGTAGATTAAACAAGTTCACCTTAACTTGAACACCCAATGATCATCTGAATCCAAATTGGATGAATAGGAACACAAACCCATACTAGAATAAAAAACTTTGTAGACATCGCCAACTCTGACGTGAAGTGAACTCCGAATTGGAAGATGAAGAGTATGAACTCTAATCTGTAATCTCTAAACTCTGGACTAAGTACAAATTATCCTTCTCAGCCTTGTACTTAACATGAGTACTTCTTAAAATTCCCAAACAACTATTTTCTGTCTTGAATGTGAACCCTTTTGAATTTAGGCTTCCTAAAGAGGTGGTTAAATCTTGATTTCACAACTGGTGAATGCATGAAAGAATACTGATGTTTCCACCATGCAAATGGATCTTAAATGTTCCTTGACCAAGTGATTTGCATGAAATATAATTACCCATGAAAATAATTCCATCTTAAACTAACGTGCATGTGGAAACTAGTTTCCTTGTGGAACAGATGTAAGATGAACATCCAAAGTTCAAGATTTGTCTATCCTTGACAATGATCTAGTCATGCTAAAATGAAATTCGCCTCATCCTAAATTACGCTGCAAAAATAATAAATGATCCTCGACCACAAAAATCCTATTTACTCTTAAGATGATGTTGTACATTGTGCTCCATTCTTTTACAATAGTTGCAAATAAAATTACTGTAAGAAATTTGATCATTGACCTTTTCTTTAGAAAACAAAACTAAAATAGATTTGTCATAATGAAACTATCTATCATCTTGAGGTTAATGTGATTAAGAAAATACTCTATCTTTATTGACCTTAACTGACTGTCTATCCCCAAAAGTAATATCTATAAAATTCTTAAAAGAAGGTAACGAACAAAAAATACTTTATTTTCTTTATCAAACTTAAATTTGATCTTAATGGTGAAGGCAATAAGAGATAATTGGTGTACCATGAATGGTATGAAGAGAATGGTGTCATTTCAGATGAAGAAACATCTTCCATGACGAAACAATCATCTTCACGAAAGGGATCTCATCCAAACCTTCATTTACCTGAATTAGATTTAGATCACCTAAATCCTCTCATGTATCTTCATAAAAATTAATTAGCTTCTACATCCTAAAAGCGTTTTCTTCAATCCTTGCTTGGTCATGATGGATTTCATACTTATATGTTGATGACAAACATGATTAAACCCTTGAATCTCTCGAAATTGATCTTGATCACCGATATCTTAACGCTAAAAATTCCACAAACAAATCTCAAACTAAAACCTTAAGAATGTTATTAAGAGGAAATAGAGGGCATACGGTGGAACTGAATCGACGATCAAGCACAAGAACTTGAGAAATCAAGAAGATAAAATACGCAAACAGGTAAAATACAAATATAACTTAGTTCCACCAGCCTAATTGACTGATATACTTCCCCTAGTGAAGGAGGAATTTACTAAATCTTGAAGAAGTATAAAATTGAGACTCTCACAAAAACCCAAGTTTACATCCATAGCACTCGAGAAAAGCAGAGAAGCAAATCCTAGATGGGTGTACAAGAAAATTCTCTCTAAAATCTCCTCTTAATTGTTTTTTATAATTTTATCGAACTTATGACCAATATATAATGAAGATGACTAAAACGTATCAACCCAGAAAGTACATGCAGTTTTGTACCGACTTGACAGTTATCACAAAAACTGGGTCAAATCTTTTATGATCAACACCCTTACACCTTACATTTGTCACATATGGTTATATGATTAGAAGGTTACTTTTCAGCTGAACGATGCTTACTCTACTATTAAAGCATAGACAAATGATGCTAATAGAAGTTATGCAGGATAACAATTTGATGTTGGATACATCCACAGAAATGGTATACTATGATAGAGTGATACGAATTTGGCTAAGGACAATCAAATCAAGGGCAAAAATTAGGTGTCAACTAATGTCAGTTCACTCTGCAGTTAGGTCAAAGTTTTTTGAGCTAAATTACAGGTCATAAAGTTGAGAACATGAGCATTGTAGACAATCTAGCTAATATGATGGCAACTGTACCTTTCACAAGTTAAACATACTACTGACTGGTGCTTCATTAAGTTCCTAATTTGTGTAATTCAATATGAATGGTTTTTGTTAACTATATAATCTGCATGGTTAAACATGGTAGAAACAAAAAATCTAATTTGTTGACCTTCAAATACATCATATCATGATGCAACAGGCACCGTGATGGGAAACACAATCAAAACTATTAGTGGGAGTACCAATAATATTAGGAGATATTATTGAAAGCATGTAACAAACTGGAAGATAAATTCTATACCAAGTTGAGAATGCTATTCTCTAAAATCTTTATATGATATTGTATTTATAAACAATAACTGATACCAATCATGAGCTTGCCCAAGGACCCATGAAATTTTTATATTAGATAGTTATTCACAAGAGAAAAACCCACTACCTTCGATATGTAGAAAGCAGTAGATAAACCAACTTAGTTTTGTTTATGTCATAATCAAGCTTATAAGGTGCGCATTATTTGTTAATTGCAACTAGCATCCAATATAGAGATGGTATAATGCCCAATTATTATCTTTTATATTAAGGGAAGAAATAATGAATGGCTCTTCCAAAGGATATGAACTGATGCTCAATTCTTGAGGGCTCCCTAAATCAAACATATTATTAATTAAATAAGAATTGGAGAGAAGGACATGAATAAATTTTTCGAGGGTAGACAACCATGAATACGACGTGTTAGCTCCTACAAGGAAGATGAGAATTAAGCCACTGGTGAACTCTCATTATGTTTCTCTAACTATCCAATTCTGACCCAGGAGGATCTACATGTTGAGGTTCCAACAAAAATCTAATTTTCAGCAAAAGTGGACAATAATGTAGATAGTTTTTTTGTAGATGCATTATTTATATACAAAAATGGGTAAGATAAGATAATATGCAATATATGACTCTCATCACATCCCCACACCTACCTTTTGCTAATTCTAGAGCAAAACCTAAACCTAAAAAGGAAAAAAAAATTCATAACCCACTTAGCATATGCAACAATCTGTTAAACCCCTACATTACCCTAGTAGACTTGTGTCTTGTGAGAGTTTACAACAATGTTACCAACAAACATCGTGAAGAATATATATTAAGAAATAAATAAAAGAAAAATAAAGATAACCAAAAATCAAGAAAATCAAAATGTTATTTACAAAAGAAAGAAAACATCTTTTTAATATTTTCTGCAATTAATTTCACTAATCTACAAAATCAAGAGTAACTTTAGATTACTGATTTTTCAAATCAAGCTTCATTTCAAATACACTTATTATTTTAATAAAAAATTCAAATCCTATCTTTCAATACCTACGAATAAATAATTCATTGGCTCCTATACATTTACGTGCACGTGTTATAGTCTACTTCGGCTTTGGACTCAAACTCTAACTCATGATTCTTCTCCTCTCTAAACAATTTTTTTCTCTTTTTTTTACTTTTCTTTTTTTTTCCCTTCTTTTTTGTAAATATTTCACTTTTCATGCGAAGATTCACGCTTTCTTAGGCGCAAATACCTGATTATGCGAATCATACTCTAAATATTTCACCTTTTCATGCAAAGATTCACGCTTACTTAGGCGCAAATATCCGATTATTCGGATCATACTCTATCTCTTAAAAACATCGTTCGTGTGAATATTCACGCTTATTTAGGTGCAAAGACCCAACTACTTAGTAATTCTTAAGAAATTTATTTTTTTCATTTCTAAAGGATCATTGCCTTAAATACCAGGCTCACCTCTTTATTCTTTTTTTTTCTTTTTTTTGTTTTTTTTTGTTTATAGAGAAAAGATTACTCAATCGTTATCATTTTTATCCTTAACCTAATAAACTATTGTGAAGTGAAAAATAGATGTATACTTATCTCAAAATTACTATTAGTGGTATTTACTTTTCGGATTTTAATTTTTTCATAAAATTTTAAGTGTATTATCTTATCCACTTTCATATCAAATCTCAAATCTAAATCTATTCTTTCATTTTTTGATTAGCCTGATTTCTTGTAGAAAATCATTTTTAAATTATTGGATTTTTTATCAAAATTTCTCTTTTTTTTAAAAGAAAACAAAAAAAAAATCAAACAAAAATCCTAAAAAACTAAAAGAAAATCGAAAATCCTAGAAAGTAAATATAAAAACTCCTAACTCTTTCCCCACACCTAAACTCGTGTATGTCCTCATACACGAATCAAGGGTAGTAAAATAAAGATGAGAACTATTTTAAAATAATATACAAATAATGGGAATCATGAAAGATCGTGATCTCAATTAGATCACCCTATTAATACATAGAAAGTGGTTGTGACCACTTAATCGCATCCTACTTTCATAATATTTGCATTTTAAACGTAAAGTGAGTGTATATCCTCCTAGTAGTCATGAAATTACCTTTTGTGTTTCTTTTGTCGTCCTCACTTCTTTTTCCGTATATAAGTATCAATGCTAAATATTTCAAGAATCTTATTTACTTACGGTGAAGGCTTCCTAAGTCGATTGGAATATGGCACTTTCGGATTAGGAATAGGTTCATCAGATGAGTATGTGATGACAATGGAAGTGATAGAGATGGATGTGGAGAGAGAGAGAGAGGAGATGGTGTAGCCTATAGAATAGGAGTGGGATTGGGGGGCATGGCTACATTATTGTCCACTTGTTTGCCAGATCTAGAGAGAAAAAACACAAAATATTTTTAAGCATCTACATTATTGTCCATCTACATTATTGTCTCACAAAAAACAAAAACTAAATATGATAAATTATTGCAAGCGCACAGTGTTGTTGTAGCGTAAACAGGTTGTTCGCATAGGTATCTAAGATATTTTGCAATCTCACTTTCTCTATTATCCTAGCAAGTTAACTATTATGATCTAGATGGGTTTTTAAATTATTCTAGAGTTAGCCTAAGATATCGAATCCACTAGTGCACAGCTGAACACTCATTTTATTATCTTCTTCTATATTTTTAACATAAACAATTATGATTATATAAAAAAGAAGATCTTGTTAATTTAACTTTTATTCAAATCGCCTTAAGCATTAGTTATCAAGTGTCATGCAAGTATAACTCATCAAAGTTCATGACTTTCATAATATCAAACTATATCAATAGACATTTCTACAAATAAAATTCAAAGAAACAATTTCAAACCCTCACTAAATATAGGCTATCAAAAACAAGGTTACGCATAACATATCAAAGTACTAGATCTACGAATTATTATCTTTTAATCTTATCATAGAAAAATCATGTCTTTTTAATCCTTTTAGGAAGAAGATAAATAAAAATTATACTACGGTTGATCCCTATCTTTATATACATCCTAAAACTAAACAAAATTAGTTACTCATGTTTTTATTAATCAAGATGATTTTTTTATGCATGAGAACTATTTTTCTAGGCATGAAAAAAATTGGGGCAAAGGCGGCACAACTTGCCTCTGATTCCCAACTTTTGCTACTGATTGGCAGCAAAGCCTAGGGTCTTGGCTCCCTATTTTTGCAGTACATCTTAGTTAATCCTCTTGTCCTTCTTAGCTCTATACCTATATTTCATTATCTTTGCACGCTCAACAGACACTATTAACTCGTAAGATTCAACAAAAAGCAACAAAACGTCACTATCTTTGGATGCTCAAATTATTGAGATACCAAATAATATTTGCTTGAATTTGAACTGATTCGAACCTATAGTCGATTTTATCAAATCTAGTAGTGATTTCAGTATATGAAAAATATCCATATTTGTCTCAGGAAGATGAAAATAATTACAAATATGGTAAAATACCGATGCGGAGCTCCCATCTACATCGGCTATGTTTACATCCCTAACATGTACTCAAAAGTTTAGGCTCCAGATACATATTTGTAATAGTAAACTTACAATGGTTACCTACATGCAGAAACTTAATGTATAATACATTTTTATGAATTTGCAAAAGGACTAAGCTTTGCTCATCAACTTTCCGTAGAATAACTCAGCATATCTCAGTTCTTACATTGATCATTATATATTTTAGATAAGTCAATCTTTTGATGACCTTTCCAACAGCGTACAGTCTTCAATGTACAGATGAAAATGAATAAATATCCAAATCAAGCAATATGAACAAATAACTTTGGGGCCAAGAAGTGTCCGAAAAGCATTCTAAGTTAAAATATATATTATATAATTCAAAACATATGAGAGTCCAAGAAGCACCATTGTCAAGACATGGGCACGACATCATGATAGAACCATTTGGACTATATACACTTTCAATGCTCTTTGCTTTTCAATTTTCTGTTCACACATGAACCTCAGAAAAATCTAAAAAAATTTGAAAACCTGCTCCTAAGAAATTTAGAAAAGTAAATTTCTTTTAAGCTTCAATAGAAAATTTATGGATATCAAGTTTCCAAATATACTGAACCAGCTGAGCAAAAAAAGAAGGGGCACAAAGTAAAATGCATTTTTTTTCTTTTTGCAGACTAGAAGTATAATGTATTCAATTCACGTAAATAACATCCTTTCAGAGGATGGTTTACAAATTCGAAATGCAGCTTAGGTTTTTCTTTTACTCTCCATTTTTCGCTTTAGACGTTCTGATTGTGATGCTTATCAATAAATATTTGGAGATAATACAAACCTGCTTCTGATGGATACCACAAGGGCGTCCAAGTTCAGTCCAAACATCCTGCAAAAAGAGTTCAAGCATTATGCAATAGTCACACATCTGTAAAATGAATTTGCAATAGCCTATAAAATGCATTTTGCAATAGTCAGCCACCTATAAGTGCATCACCAACAGGAAAAGAGCTCGAGAATTAATAGAGAGTAAAATATTTTATAAATGCATGTAGATAAAAAAAAACCTAGCAAGAAACATAACAATACAAATGAATCTAGGCTTAGCACATAATAATAGTAGCATAATTAATGGCCTTTCATTAAAGGAATCTGGTTAATGTTTGAAAAAACTGGAAAGTAAAATGGCTTGCCATTGACCAAAGGGTCGAAAGTTCAAGATGGGCCAAACATCCTTAGGGGAATTTCTTTTCCCTATTAGGAGTGGGTGGAAATTATCAACCGGTGTCAACCAACAGAAATACTAAAGAAGAACATATATCAAACCTACTATTCAATAGAAGAAAAGTATTTACGTGAAGTGTGTGTGTGTATTAAATGCAAGTGAATCAAGTATGAACTACATAAGCACATATATATAAAAAAAAGCCCTCATGTCATGAATGTATGCTAGAATACATAGTCAATTCTACTCATGTATCTAGATCTAAGGGTGATGAATGAACACTTGACATGAAATGAATGAAGGAGAAAGAGTTCCTGAGACCATGGATCAAAACATAGGTGAAAACCATGATCAGGAAAGCTAATAACAGTGTTCAGTTTCAGTGGCTCCTGCAAGTAAAAGACAATAAAACTGAAAAATTTCCGCAGATCACAAGAGGGGGGGGGGGGATCAGTTTCCATTAGCACTGCAATAATCACATTTAACAATACACAATCATCTGCAGGGTTTACTTTATACACTTCACTTATAACAGACATTTAATTCCTTATTCATAGATGTTAATTTTCTTTTTGTTACTTTTTTTTGGGTTACAGTACTAATCGTTTTAACAAAAACGTGAATTTTGTATATGGAAAGGAACACAATTAAAGTCAAAAAAAAATTGAACTCTCATGGACAACTCCAGAAACTTTTAATCAAATGTGTTGACTTTTAACAGATCATTAGATCATAAAGTCATAGCTAAATTATTTGGTCAAAGCGGAATGTCAACTTGTTGCTCTTAATACCCCCACGTAATTTATTGGTCTTCATATATCAAGGCTAGGTGGAGACACTACTTTTATGTACTAACTGATGTATAACTAAAATTAGAATGAATAAAATAAAGAAAACACTATATTAGACCGTGATAAGGAATACAATATCAAATTAAACATAAAAACATAAAGCAAAAAAATTAACATTTTGGAAGCTACATGGCTCAATGGTTTTGGATGTGTCCGCGCATGTGTATTTGTTGTATGTGTGTGCGTTGGGGGATGGGGTGGTGTTTGCAATGATATGATTTTATGTATAAAAGGAAAAAAGTTGATATAGCATCACATAGCTCAAACAATATGTGTCTATGCTGATGCAAACAAATCAAAAGATGAGATAGTGGATTTCAAACACATTCCTAAAGCAGATTGAAGGCATGTGCTTGGATGGACTCAGTTCTAATAATTACAATCCTAGACCATTTTGGGATATTGTATGGATTGATTGTTTGGTTAGACTTTTATGACTACAATCTCAAGGAGCATGATCTCAAAAATGGCCAAATCTCTTGGATACAAAAGAAGGATTTAATCTCCTTTTTCTAATCCAAAGGATTTATCTTGACTATTAAGTACTTTTTACATAGAAGGCTTGGAATGAAATTTTGGGACCCTAATCCTTGGGACTCTCTCCTAAAGAAACACATGCGCAATAAGGATTATCCTCCGGAACAAAATACCTGAAATCTTAACCTAACCATCTAAACAAGACCTGAATATCATGCTTGGAAAAAAGATACCTCTTTCTCATCTAGGATCAGCATTTACATAATGCTAAAGATCAACTTTGGAGGGGGATAAAGCATATCTAGTTATCCATGTATTGTAAAATGACATTTTCAATATCAAACAACAACATTGTATCATATATGAGATGTCAATTTTAAATTTATAAATGCGCTCACTTTGAGAGAGAAAGTAGTAATATTGAGATGAGGAATAGAGAAAAGATTTTAAAAAATCCAGAAGTAAATAAACCAGAATTGCGTATGCACCTCAGCTATACAATGTGCAAGTAAATGATAATATCATATTCGCCTCTTTACAAGAAGATGATCAATCTCCTCCATACATGGACAAGATTGTGACGCTGTCTGCTTTTGTTAAAGCATGTACAATTATACAATTCCATGGAGGAACATTGTGTGTTCATGCATACAAACAAGTGCAACTGAAAACTTTATAGTAAGATATACACTTCATTTGTAACTCCGAAGCACCCTAGGCACACTAGCAAATTTAATTATAACATCTGTGTTAACCAAATAGATAACAAAACCTCATCAAGGTATTTTACGTGGACCAGGTCATATATATTTGGTTGATGCTCTATTTAAGCAAATGCCTCGCACATAGACATCCCTGTACCAGAAAAGGATTGAAGTGTAAAAGTGGATAAATAATATAAAAATTTTCTGATGTTCTTGAAGTCATATTTGGAATTAAACCTTGATTTGATAAGAAAACGCAACTTCATATGTTTATGAGTCAATAGTCTCTAATTTCAAGTAAATACTTGAAATGGAAAATTGGCAGACTTGTTTTGTAAATTATTGATAGCTCAACATGCAAAAAAAAATTGTCTTACAATTTACGAATTCTTTAAGCTTGATGATAGCTTACAACAAAAATGAGTTATAATTGAGATCAGAGCTTTTGTAACTTAATTTCATAGGTCCCCGGTTTTGACAACAGGAAATAGTCAGATTAATTTGTCTGACATATTATTGCACATGTAACAAAAGAAATAAGTAGTAAATAATCAACATCAAACATCAACAAAGCCTTTATAAAAATTTTTGGGATCAACTACATGGATTCTATTTCTTCCATTCAGTAGATATCTAGGCTTTAACCAACAGTTAGAAAGTTATCAAGATAACTGCCAATAGGAAACAACCATATCATGTCCCTGCTCTTGATTTTTGGGTAAGGTTTTGATTGGTTTCATGTTTATCAAGGACACAAGCTTTTGTACTGAAACCAAATTATTTGTTTACTCTAAAACTCATAGCTACCCACATGTGCACTCCTACGAGAGTAGAGAGTATAGTAGGTAGAAGATGCAAATACGTCATAAAATGTGTGATCGGTTTCGCTATCATGCCAAAATCCATTATAGCAGTGTGTGAACTAGAAGTTCATGGTTAAAAGCTACTTCCATGTTATAGTAGCTCCTTAACTATCATTAGTTAACTAACTTACAAAAATTTAGTTAACAGAGTTGCAACTCAAATGCCATTTAAATCAGAAAAAACATCATTAGTTAACCTAAACTTTGAACACTATATAAGCTAGTACTTGCTACAATAAGTACTTTTACCCTTGCAATAATCACTTAAAACAGCAACCACTGTGTCCTTTTAGTCAATTCAAAGATGCAAACACTTTGTTTGAAACAAAATACATAATTTGTTGCCACATCCCATTAACAAAATCCAAACTATCACTAATTATTCAGCATATGAAAAATCTAGTAAGATTAGACATAATCAGACGTTAATAATATTCACCCGCAACAATTACTGAAATAAGTAATGAGTATCTCTTTTAAAATCAATTCAAACTTGCTGATATCAGGACCATCATCTATCTTAATTTCAGGACAAAACTAGTAGAAGACCAAAAAATGATCACAAATTAGGACGTCAAAAGATTAATAAATGATCACAAATTGGCCTAAATACCTAAAAACGATCACAAATTGGCCATTGATGGCTCCCTGAGAAGTTTTGCCTTGGCCGTCTCCTCCGACCAGAGGATGAGGTTGCAGGCGGTGGGGGGGGGGGGGAGGGTTGAAGGCGGGCAGTGACGACGCGGCTGAAGAATTCAAGGGGGGGTTTTAGGAAGTTTCTTGTCGACCGATTCTTGGATTGGGATTTTGGGAATGGGAATGGGAATCGGGATTCGGATTGGTGAGAGATAAGGATGACAAGGGTTTTGAGATGTGGCGCCGGCAATGGCGCTAGCGATGGAGGAGAATGTGGAGGCGAGAGGAGGAAGATTGAAGAAGATGGACTATTTTCTTGGCTCTATGCATTTTCGGGATGACCAAGAAGAGCGAGATGGGGATCAGAAGTTTAGGGGAAATTGGTATTGGGCACCACATTTGTCTTGGTGAGCACCATTTTCCCCCATGTTCACTTTACTATAGGATGTGGTGCTGACCAAGTAAAGTATGTTGCTTATTAAGAATTTCTTGAGTTGTAGGGTTTAGACGGGAAATTATTCACGCACACCTCTAATGACTGCGGACACATCTTCTCGTCTAAGCGCACACTTGCACAAATTGTTGGAAGAATCAATCTTTTTTTTATGTGGAAATTCTATTAAGCACACTGTTTTGCTCACCTCGCTAACAACTAGAAACTTTGGTGTGCTAAATTGATTTCACCAACCTAAAATAACAAAATCATTCTTATTACTATGTACTTCAACAATGGATCAAATAAATATTTATTAAGTTCTGAAATCTCTCTTACTCATGATATTTCTCATCCATTACCTCAACCAGTAACAAAATAGCAAACTCTTACGTTTGCTTGGATTAGGACGTTGCTGGGACGGTCATTGCCTACTTCCAAACCTATCATGCTCGTATTGCAAGATTTTATTTTATGGCTCAGAATATAAAAGTCAAAGTACTTATTGAACTTTTTCTTTTTTAAAAAATTAATTAGTATATTAAAACTGAAAATAATGGGAAAAAAGACAAAAAATATTTGTCAAATTTGGCTTATATTTTAACTACCATGGGACAAAAATTAATAACTCAACAAGCCAATTAAAACTTGTTCGAAGTTCATGAATCTGTAAAGGAGTATGTATAATCATGGGATATTAGTAACCCGATAAACAAACACTAAAAGAATAAAAAAAAACTTGAAAAATATTTTGTTAAGATATTATACTCATATTCTTCAATTATTTCTAAAACATGGTTTGGACTGATACCATCAAAGAAAAAAAAAAACAAATGCATCTAAAATATGTCTATACAAAATAGTTGTATGTAACATCAAATAACTTAAGTTCCACTTATACTTAGCATCGTCGAGCATTTTTCTTTTTCTTTTTGGCCTTATGTTAAATCATGTACAAGTTTGTTTATAAAGCCTAATTCTTCCCGAGGAATTACCAATAAATCCACAAAGATTTTTATGATAGTATTCCTAATACTTGATAAAGTGGATTGCTTGATTAAAAATTAGTAATGAGACACATACACCTAACATGAAAAATTTCCTGCACCAACAAGTGGTAACGATAAAGAGATATGCAAATATTCAACAAAAATTTTATTATTACTAGCATTATCTAAATAAAGTGTAAAAATTTTATCAGAAAGTCCGAATTGAAGTAATTCATGAAAAATCATTTCAGCGAGATTTTCTCCCACGTGAACATTATCAAAAGAAATAGACGAAATTACTCTTTTCTAGCATTCATCAATCCTGTAAGTAGTTTGCGAAAAAAATATACTACATCTAGACGACCAAATATCAAACGTAAGAGCTACTTTATAGTTAGAACTTTTAAATACGAAATTAATTTTTCTTTTTCAATAGCATAATATTGTAAAATATTACATTGGCAAGTTTATCTAGAAAAGGTTGAAAAATAAGCATAAACCCTCTATAATCCTTTTTGCATAGAGTGGATATTCTACTGAGAGAAATGGATCATTTTTTTTAAAAAACATATCTAACTATAGCCATGTGTTCTCGTGTTGCATTGTAAAAAAAATATGATAAAGTATCCATCATTGAAAATTGAGATAGTATGAACTGTCAGATGTCGGGTTGGCCTTGATCCTTCCTATATGACTTTTTATGGTGCGTCGCTTGGGTTGTGTTGGACGAATCATGTGCAGTTAAAAGCTTGGCACAAATGGGACACTTTGTTTTGATACCGATGATGTTGTTCGCATCATCCTTCATCTTGATGCATTTAAAGAAGTTCCATACTTAAGACCGAGGCCTCTTCGATGAAATTGGAATTGTTGCTGAAACAATCGAAGAGCTAGAACCTATTTCAAAAGACCCAAGGATATGGGTGCAACCTCCTCAGTGTTAACAAAATATGAGTATGATATCATTGCAATCTCCAAATGAAAACTTTTAAAGAATTAAATTAAGAGAGGTCTAGAGAGATTATAGAGAAATGAGAGAGGGATTAGAATGTTTTTTGTGCTTGAAAGAGAGAGTAGGGGTGAGCAGAGTTCAATTAAAATCGAAATAACTGATTGAAATCAACCCGAATAAGCAAAACACAACTGAAATGAAATAAATCGATATGTTTTCATTTTTGAGCTTTGTAACCCCAAACCAAAGCGATTGAATTATTTAAAAATTATATATTTATACACACACACACATATATATATATATTATAAAAGTTCATTGGATATTTTGAGCTTATTAAAATAATTAAAATTATAATTTTAAAAGATGTTTTATTCAAATTTCGATTTCTAACCAAACCAAACTGAACCAAATTAGTTCGGTTTGGTTTTGGTTCCCATTCTAATGTGTGCGGTTTTGCCAAAAACGAACCGAAACTGACTGATACTTACACCTAATAGAGAGATTAGAGAGTTTTCAAGTGTAAAAGAAATGAAAATGGCAAAACTGTGAAGAAAACCAAAATACCCCTCCAAATTAGTCCTTTTTTGGTTGTGGGGAGTATTGACCAAAATACTCGCCAACCATAAATAACCACTCCCACCTAGCCGCTGTGGGTTCTGCCTTCAAACCAGGCCCGATTGGATTGGCCTAGCCTGAACCTGCTTTTTTCCCATTTGGAATTCAAAATCAGGGTCGGGATGGGTAAGGTCAGTCTGGACTTGATTTCAGAAGAAGCAGCCCGGTTTGTTCTGGGCCCGAGCCAAGCTCGGTAAACAAGCCGCCACTGGGCAACGAGCCAGAATTTTTTGAACATCTTTAAACAGAGTATATTTGTACAAATATAATGTTAAACTTGTAACTAAAATTAACTTTAGGTTGATGTGATTATAGTTACCTAGAAAAGAAACACAATAGCCGGCCCGATCTGGCTCATACTGAAAAGTCAATCCAAATTCCTAAACCTTAAATCCTTCTCAGTCGGTTGTCTTGCCTAATCCATTGATGCCCAGTGGAGGTGGTGTCTGATGGCTTATTGAACCCCTCTCTATTATTGAGTAAGTTCTCTCTTTCTTTTTCTCTCTATTTTAATTTCGCAAACACTAATTTATTTTTATTTTCGCATTTCCTCTTGTCTCCATATCGTTCAACTATCCACATGTTTCTATCTTAAATCTTGTATTGAAATCTCTCTTTAATCACCTATATAATAATTTTTTGAGTTCTTTTCTTTGAAATGAAATTCGCAAGAAAATAGTCTATGCAATTGTTGATTTGATAGAATTGGCACTAGAAAACAATAGCTTTTTGCACATTTAATTTGGCATTAGTTTTAATTTGTTGAGGTTAAAAAGTTTCGATTATTTTGAGCTCTCAGTTGTAATTTCATGATTTTTTTTTTTTTGTTATCAATTTAGAATTTTTTATGGCTACAATAATAAAGATAATTTCATCATAATTTTATAACCTTCTTATCGCATCAGGCAACATAAGCTTCTACTTTTATATGCAGCTCTACAAATGTACATGCACGTACAGTGATAAACATAGGGAGAAGGCCTTGTTTTATTTGTTTTAATTTGCCTACTCTTGCTATTAAATGTAGGCAAACAGAACCAGATATCAATAAATTCAAAGTGAAAAATATTGGATAGTAACTTAATGTATATAATCATGTTTGTCTTTTTTAAGGGTTGGACAGTAGCCTCCCAAAACATGCATCAAAATCTTTAACATTATATATAGGAAAGAAAATAAAGCTCCCTGAAACATCTAGTATGGTCGTGGTCGGGGGTGCAATACCTTCACATGGAGAGGGGGGATTGGGGTTTTGCTTAAAACTCCCCAAAAAAGAAAGAGGGAGCTTCCAATTTTTCACACCCCTCAATCTTGTGTGGTCTGGTATAAGAAAGAAATACACAGCTTTGAATACTCTCCTATTTGTCCTCTTTAAAGCTGGTTCTAAAGAATATCAATTCCCCAAATTTAGGAAATTGATTAGATCACTCCCCTCTTTGATATTGTGTTTCTCGATGAGCCATTTATCAGTTGAAGCTACCCTTGTGTATGTGACAATCTTCGGTGTAATTGCATATTGGAGTGAATATATCAGGTGCTGTTCAAAATCTTGCAATTTCCTTATTTAAATTGATTTTAGAAAATAGCTTCCACAAATGTTTCTGCCTTTATTCAAAATCAACTAGACTATTTCTTCACCATGTTTGTAATATTACAGCACAATTATAAATACTACTTAAAGACAAACTGGATAACTGATTTATGCCAATAATATGTTTGTAATATTTCAAGAAACACATTAGCTCACTACTGCAAGCTACCCTCGTGTCTTGTGACTAAATAAACTCTTCGATGTCAAAGAATAGTAGGGGTTTAACAATTAAATGATAAACCTAAGAACATGATTCCAAATACTCCCACAGAAATCTACATAAAGATAAATTTCTTAACTTGTTATTCTTGCATGATATAAGAATTCAGTTTTCATTCTTTTCTTTTACTGATGACCTCTCCCAATATTGTTCTCCAGTATTTGTAAGCATGCCTCCAGTAATTAAAGTCTAAGGATGCTACTCAACATATCATTCAAGAAAAACCTCATTAAATCTTCAAATTTTTCAACATCCAAAAACTATTAACTTGGTTCTTCTTGCAATTTTTAAACAATTAAACCACCCAACAAGTACAATCAAGTAGCAGAGCAAAAAATATTACAGCAAATTAAAAGTATTAATTTTTCCCAAAGCAAAAGATCAAAAAAATCAAAAACAAACCTGCACTGCATGACATTGGAGGATCCTTTTTGCAGGTCCTTTAACTCCTTAAGAATCCTCTTTGAAGCCATTGCCAATCAATCAAACAAATCCCTAAACACAAGAAATTGAAAAAAGAAAGAACTTAAATTTAAAAAAGCCCCAAATCCCCAATAAAATAATCACGTAATTTCGATCAAAAGTAAAGAAAATACATAAAAACAAATGGGAAAACAAAACCCTTACCCAAAATTCCCGAATCGATCACCAAAAAACCCTAGAAATCGAACGATCGACAATGGAATCACAACGAATCGCAATCTGAGAGTTTTTCTCCACCTTTTCTTTCTCAAAAATAAAACCAAATGATAATAGACTCGACTTTGTTTCCGATGGGCCCTATTGGCCTACTGACTCCTTGTTTTCATTTCAGTGGTGTTTTAATTACCAATACCGACACGTAGCATTCTCAGCCGTCCGATTGGAAATAAAAGGGCTGATCCTTTCGAAGGCCCATTTTAAACACACCAAATTTTGCACTCGAGTCCAGTGAATGGTGTGGTTAGCCCCACAGAACAGTGAGAGAGGGTCTTTTTGGGGGTCGATTAATTGGTGGATATGGATTTAGATATGTCGCCGCACTTTGACAGGGAAAGATCACTCATTTTATTCCTTCTCGCGTAAGGGTACGCTGATTGCGGTGGGATACTCTATTCAGCCACACCACTTTACTCTATACACCACCTTTAAAATTTTCAAAAAAATTACATATCTCTTTTCATAATCTATTGGTCAAGTATTAATACCTAATCTAGTTTAATACCGATCAGATATTAATATCTGATCAAGTTTCATTTGGGTTCGATCAGAATGAAATGGGATGGAAAAGAAATAGGAGAGAGAAAAGAAAAGTTGGAATTGGAAAAAAAGTTAGCTTCTTAAATAAATATTGGATGATTTAAAATTAAAAGTGGGGTAGTGAGAAAAGTGGGCGTCTTAAGCAAACTGATGTGAGTGAATAGAATTTCCCTATTGCAGTGTAGCAAACCAAAAGTGGCAACGAAGACGAACCAAAAGCCAATTAGCAAAATAGGAAATAGTTGCACGTTTTTCTTTTTCTATAATTGTTTCTTTCTTGAAAGAAGAATGGGTCTAAAAAAATACAGCAGTGTGCTTGAAAGGTCAACAACTATAAAGTGTTGACCAATATG
Organism: Dracaena cambodiana; assembly: GCA_036321105.1. NCBI lineage: Eukaryota > Viridiplantae > Streptophyta > Magnoliopsida > Asparagales > Asparagaceae > Dracaena > Dracaena cambodiana. The sequence continues at coordinate 27,310,455 of JAYEPQ010000012.1, read as the reverse complement.
GGAGAAGAAAAGTAAACACAGGTCCATCTGCAACTAACTACAAACACCAAAAAAAATTGATGATGGAACTTTATAGATGAGTTTTATGGCTGAAAAGGAGTAAAACCAAATATCATAATTGCACGAAATCATTGTTTATTGAAGACTGTCCAGCAACATCCACTTTAATGCAGTTTTCACCATGACGAAGCTCAAACTGGAAGAAGTTATAGAGCTCCAAATCCTCTTTCCAAAATCGATTAAATCACCTTAACTGGAGTTCAGACATAGTAATTATCATCATTTTACTAAAGTGCTGCAATGCTAAAATTGACAGGATGAATGCCCATTAATGGCTACAACGGGCCCATCGATGATTAATCATCAATGGCTCCTAATGATCCATCACAGGGTTAACTTTCTTTTTGTTGCTATTTAAACTCACACAGGCACATATTTTTTTTGCAACATTACCCAATTTGAGTCTCCATCAGGAGTCAAACTCAGACCCTCTCGCAAACTGGAGAGAAGTGATACCACTTGAGCTGAGACTCATTGGCATCAAAGGATCAACTACAAACAACAAAAAAATGCTAACCATGAAGACCCTTCCTACAGGATATGGAGCCTTCAAATGGGGTCTAACAATAATCCATCAGATCTATCGATATGTCAATTGCATAACAAATCAGTTGTGTTTTTTAATGTGGATTATGACTCGTAAAATTTGACACTTTTTTAAGTTGGAGTTTGTTCCTAACAATCCTAAACTTGGAAAGCATGCTTGGATGATCTTGATTAGAGATGGATTGTCAAGATTATTCCTTCTATTTCTTACATGATTAAGATGTATTGAGCAGACTAATCTCAAGTATAAAGTGAGAGTATTATTTGAGGAATTTAAAGACAATGGAAATCTATAATAACTCAATCATCTCCAATTTTTAAGGGAATCTTTCTCTCATTGGAGAAGATCAAAAAAGAAAGTCGACATATTAAAGACAAGAAGAGAAATATCAAAGATCATCTTCTAACTCTTCTTCATCAAAATCCTTTATTCTTCCAGATCAAATGGTAATTCTCCTTAGTTCAAAGTACACTATAAAGGAGCATCTTTCATATCAAGCCAACTCTCTTGAAGATTAAGATGTCAAGGGAGAGTCTTCATATCAACAAAATATTTCATATCTCTAATATCTTCAATAAAATCTATTTTGTTATGCACAAAGAAGAAGGTTTTCTTATCAAACTAATTAAGATCAAGGTTTCGAATTTTCTTAAAGAAATGAAAAATCCTAAGGCTTTACAATTTAATCATATTCTATAAATTTCGCTAACTACCAAAAAGAATCCATAAGTTCCTTTTTGAACATGAAATTTAATGTGTTAAAAAGAAAGAAAGAAAAGAAAACTCTATACTAGTTATTTTGTCTTTATTTCATTCACAAAGAGGAAATCTTCAAACCTATTTCTTTTTTTGCTATCCCATTTGATCTAATATCATAATATTAGGTAGAAAATGGGTCAATTTTGATAACTATACAAGAACAAGACTCCATAAGTGGAACTAATGGAATTTTTTTAGAAATATTTTAAAAATTTTCTATTTATACTTGTTGCAAATTCGAACTTACGATGAAATTGTTCTTCATTCCTCCATCTCATCTCCGTTCATACGTATGAAATATACATATGGCGTTAGCTAAAATTTTATGTGATTCAGTAAAAAGAAATACTAACTATTATTGCTAGATCGATCTATATGGTTTGACGAATAGTGAGTCAATAATTGAATTTTGATGTCAAAAGCAAAGTGTTTTGGGGTATTTTTAAAGTGTATCTTTGGGAATGTTTTGGTAGATGTATTTTTTAGTGCTCTGATCATAGATTTTGGGATATTCAAACTTGCACTTGGGAGTTTAGTTTTCTCATAGATTTTTTGTAGGTTTTATAAATATGTATAAGACAAATATACCAAATTAGGAAAATAGAAATCACGTGAGAGAGAGTTGGAGAAGAAAACAAAATGGTATTTTTGGATAAATAATTCATAACACTTCAAAACACCCCAATTTAAGGTATTAATAACAATACAAAATACTTGTCTAAATGTTTTCAGGTGTTCTAAGAACACTTAAAAACACTTGTTCAAAAACTCACAAGTGTTTTTATGAACACTTTAAAAGACATCTTTCCAAAACACTTCAAAACTAATCTCCCAAGCATAACCTAAGGAGCTATGTATAGTTGTCATTTTCTTCATCAAATCTTCACTAGATCTTTATTGCTATTTGCAAAGGTGAGAGTTTTCACATGAAGTTCGTCGAGAAGAAAGCTCAGTAATATGTCAAGGTCTTCTTATTATGTTCACATGGTACACCTCTGACAAATAAGACTTATCTCCTTTTCTTTTAATCTTCCTTGCAACCCAGTCAACTATTATTGTCAGATCATCAATGGGGCCAAAAAGCCACTCCTGCTACATTCCATCGTTATAGGTTCTCAAATATTCATAAAAAAATTTGTAATTTTTAATTGATTAATTATATTTTAAATTGAGTATTCACATTTTGAGAAGAACTATGTATGTTTTCTCTTGTAATACTCAATTATATACAAAGTTGTAATCTTTATTTACTTTTTTTTTATAAATTTTGAATTTCTACTAGAAACAGACTCAAAAATACAATATGTACAAACATTTTGAGTAGCATAGTTCAAGGATATGGCAAAATATTATTTATTACACCCTCAATTAGAGATCATTAGTTCACAATAGTAGAATACATATGCCCAATGTTGTATAGAAGTATTTTTTTGGGAGAGACCACAAATTTTCAAAAAAAAAATTCTCTAGAAATAGTTCCTACAAAACTAGCTATGGGCAAATACCATGAGGGTAAAAGTCAGTGCCTATAGATCATATTTGAAATTCTTGGAAATACTATAATATGGGTAGAACTTATTGTAGAGGAGCATTCCAAAAACGATAATCTCAGAAAAAAGCTAGCACCGAAAACTTTTTGAAAACCTTTCAATGACCACTTAAAATGCTCTCATGGGTAAAAACTATTGCTTAATATTTTGCATTATTCCACTTTGCAAGTATTGTTCAAATTTTAAAAAAGGTCATAATTTTCCTCTCAAAAGTAGACAAAGGTGGAAAAATTAGATAATAGTTTGATTATTTTTCTTCCTTGCCCTCAATCTCATGAATTATCTCCCTCCTATTTAGAAATATAGATTCACAAACAACATACAAAAACTTTAAGAACCCCACATCTAAAAATTTAGAAAAAAAAATATAAGAACTATAAATTATAATTATAAATAGGAAATGTATATCTAATTGGAAAGCAAACAAATATAAGAAATTTTGAGAGAGATTTTTGTGAATCTTTTAAAGAATATTATTTCTATTAATTCATAATGATAATGTTATCTCAAATTATGAACAACTAACTCTCTCTTCAGTGTGTGGTATGGAGATATCCATGGATCTTACCTTATTGGTTAAGAGCTCTTCCTTTATTTTATAATTTTAATTATTTTATGTTGAGAAATTGATATTTTTATCTTTTAACTTATTGAACATGATATTTGATTTCTTCGATATATTGTTTCTTGAGAATATAATTCTTCCTTACTTTTAATTCTCATGGATGATTGAGGCATAAGTTATGCATAAAGTTAGAGAGTTTATATATCTTATGCTTAGAATTTGAGAGTTTATATATCTTATTAATAGACTTAGATTTTTATCCAAATCTACTCACAAAAGTTTTAACAAGGAACATTAATTTTTAATAATGATTATATTTTAAAAAAATTTGAAAAAGAGTTCCGCAATGCAATTTATCAATTATATTACATCTCAGTCGATCAACTTAATTTAATTATAAAAGGAGATTTTTTGCCAACTATATTGAGATTTAGGAAGTATATTTCTATTCTAGCCAAATTTTCAAACATAATCGGTTTACTCTTTGTTTTGCTAAACTAAAGAACAATCTCGGATTATCTTCCAAGTACTACTTGTATGATCTCCTATACTTAGATGTGCACTTTTGTAAACTTTCTTTTATTTCTTGTTAAAGGCATTAAGTCAAAAGAAAGTTATCTCTATTCTTTCGACTCAACCTTGGCTCCAAACATGGATGAAGTTGACAAGGAGGCTATTCTAACAGAGGGGATGACTACAAGATAGAGGGAATAGTTGCTACTTTTAGGGTCAATAAGGCAATCTTAAATATGGCAGATGGTGCCTCTTCAACTATGGTGGTGACGAAGAGCCAATTCGTGCTCCGATAATCGAGGATGCAATCACAAACACAATGGATTGTGTTATGAAATAATCAGAACCATCCAATCAATTTATTTTGAGTCAAAAAGGGATATATATATATATATATATATATATATATATATATATATATATATATATATATATATATATATATATATATATATATATATATATATATATATATATATATATATATATATATATATATTTATAGGTGTCTCAACACCATAAAAACAATCCAATAGCCGATGTGAGATTAAACCTAAATTAAATCGAAATATAAGATAGTTCGCTAATCTAACACTCCCCTCAAGTTGGAGCATAAATTTTAGTTATAACCAGCTTGTTATACATATTAGATACACTGTCTCCCTCTTTAAGATTACAGATTGACTTGAAATGAATAAACAACAACAATAGTAACAGCAGTAGACGGTAGTCGTAGTAGTAATAATAGATGAATCATTTGAATTATCAAAGCAAACCCGTATTCGAGCAACCAAAGTAACAACAGATAAAGTTCTTTCTTTGAAGCAGTAGTAGGTTACAGATAAATTTCATTTTTAGAAACAGTAGTAGGCAACAGATAAACTTCTTTCTTAGAAGGAATAATAGGCTATAGTTAAAATTCTTTTTTAGAAGCAGTAGTAGGTAGCAGATAAACTTATTTCTTAGATTCAGTAGTAGGTAGCAGATAAACTTCTTTATAAGAAAAAGTAGTAGACAGTGGATAAACTTTTTGCTTAGAAACAATAGTAGATTGTAGTTAAGCTTTTTTTAAGAAGCAGTAGTAGGTAGCAGATAAACTTTTTTGTTAGAAGTAGTAGTAGTTAACAGATAAATAAACTTTTTTGCTTAGAAGTAGTAGTAGAAGCAGATAAACTTCTTTCTTAGGACCTGAATTACACCCTTACAATAGAGGAGGGACTAATCAGAGTCCTTATAGTTACGAGCAGAGAAGAAAGAAAAACTGAAATGTAGACATAGAATCGAATTGGCGATGCGATTATGGAGTCAGAGTCAGAATCAGAAATGGAGTCGGTCATCGATTAGGATTGTTGAGATTGATAACTGAAATTTATTTCATAACGCACTCTGATACCATATTATGAAACAATCAGAACCAATCAATCTATTTATTATGAGTTAAGAGATATATATTCATAGGTGTCTCGATACCATACAAACAATCCAATAGGCGATGTCAAATTAAGTATAAACTAAACCCAAATAAAAGAAAGTTTTCTAATCTAACAGATGGTATTGCTTCTTTGGTGATGGTAGGATCTCTAGATCACCTTATAAAGTTGTTAAGGTTTTTCTTTCATTGTTCTGCCTTATTTTTATGATTTACCTTTCATTGTGATGGTAGGATCTCTTAGCAATCGTACTTGAGATGACATGTGCATTGTTCATTTAGCCCTTCCTTCTACAACCTGCAACTCTTGTGACTGCCTCTTAGTTCACTATCTCTATTTCCACAATTATATTTATAATATGTTATTACTTATAGTGAAACTAATATCATTTCTAGTTTATAAAATGTGGGGTCTATAGTCATCGTTTATGCTAAAAAAATAATGAAATTGATGCCCATCGATAAGTTGGATCCCTCAAATTTTTTTGCTTCATCATTCTTAGGGCAGATAGCGTAATGACACAAATCCGTGAATAAGTGTATAATATTTTGTAGAAATAGGCAATGAATTCTTATCCAATCCATCTTTTTTGGGTGGAGTCATTACTAAATTATGATTTTAAAAACCATTTTGCTCCATGATAATAGACAAACAAAATTTTAAATATTTTTTTATGCTTGGAAACATTAACAATCATTTCAAACAGTACCTAGTATATAAAAGTTGGACATTGGTCCAAAAATCTCTTTGCTTGGCCAATAGAATCATATGTTATAAATTGTCATTAAAATTAAACACAATAGGAATATCTAGGAATGTATTTAGGTCTAACTATAATTCTCCTAAATCTATATTGAAAATTTATGATTCATTTTTAAGTGCATTAAATAAAGCCAATTAGAGGAGGTAACAATATATTGCATGTATCACTTAAACCATAGTGGGACATGGTGAATATTCAATAATGATACAGACTTACATTATTAGAGGTCAAGAGAATTTTGCCACTAGCACTAATTTTTGTAATATAGGATTAGGTTAATTGCAGAAACTACACTAGTACGATTAGTTGCATAATGCTAATACGTCCTTAAGAATTTTATTAATAAATAATCCAAGAGAAAAAATGGTATGTATAAATGTGATGCCTCATACACGGGATTTGGGTAGAGAAACCAACATATTCTCATAAAAATATATGCTAAGTCTCTGGCAGAATAACATAAATTAAAATAGTTTATAATTAACCACAAATTTCTCCCTAAAAAAGGCTAAGTACTATTACTTTATGAATTCATGGAAATTATTATAAACTATTTGAGTTAGGAGTATTATATTCTCCCACATTTTAGGATTTGACATTCTCATTAGAGGGGTATAATAATATATCAATACTTCATCAGACAATGTGGAATTCTAGATATAGCCCTATGGATTTTAGAAGTAACTCCGACAGATTCAAGAGGTGGCCCCCAATATATTTTTGTGAGAATTTATTCTTTGTAGTACATAATTCCATATGACACTTATTTTCGCATACTTCGGCTGGTGTTTGGCTCACTAATATCATTTGTGATGCCCCCATCCGAAGAGTGGATAGCGAAAAACCAGATTCTTGTAGGAGTACCCTATGCATCTTGTAATAACAAGAATTAAAATAATTTATAATTAAAGCTAAAGTAGAAAATAAACTACCGCATTTTTTTCCAGAAACCTCCATGAACTATTTTATGTTATATAAATATCCATGAGGTTTTAAATTTCATAGAAGCCTCCAAATAGTATTAGCAAAAAATTAATATATTGATTTAAAAATGTATTATATACACACTTTTCAAACTTTCTAAACACCCACATCTTGATCTAGTATATTTTACTCAAAATATGCACATCTGAAATCACTGAAGAGTGGATAATTATTACTTTTTTAAATCAATCAATCAATCTCTCCTTATGCTATTTTGAGGTTTTTCATGAAATTTAAAACTTTATGGGGGGCTACATAACTTAAAAAGGTTTATGGGAGTTTCTAGGAAAATTTTTATACTTCATGGGAGTTTATTTTACTTTATCCTATTATTAACCGCACATTCCTTCCTTAAAAAACTCACTACGATTATTTTATGGATTCATTGAAATCATTATAAATTACACTAACTCTTATCTCATATCTGATGTGAGACTATTCGAGATAGTATTATTACAATAAACATTCAAGTTAAATTTAGGCTTTGAAACTTTTTCTAAAACTAAGAATGGGCTCTTACACTCAGTTATATGTGGGTCCTCCCTTAGTTAGGCCTCATATAAAGTTTTGTGAATTCTATATAATTCTTTCTTAACTTTTCCTGTATATGATACTCCATTTTGTGAGTCAATTTATGGATTTTTTTTATGAAGTGGTATAGTTAATAAATAAAGAGATCTCATAGAACCTACATCCAGAGACAAAATTAGGATTTTAAAAGAGAGGGACCAATAATAAGAGCTTCATCATATATCAATAAAAGTATGCTACACTATGTTAAAAGATTAATTTAAATTTCTATTAATAAAAGTAGACTATAATTCATTCAGAAAATAAGAACAAACATAATAAAAAGTAATGATTTTTTGAACATGTTAATACACACGTCTATCAAAAAATAATACGATACTCTTTTAGATATTGAAAATTTTCTATGATATTATAAATATACGCCCGAAAATTAAGAACTTCTTTACATTGCGAATTTGCTTTTGAATTACAACAATAAAAAAATTATAAAGAAATTTGGGTTACAAGAATAGGGAACGATTTGTTTCAATTCCTCTTTTTAATTTCGTGGGGTTCTGGCAATAGTGGAGCCTTACTTCATACTCTGTTGATGATCCGAGTATCGTGTCAACTAATTTTCCCAACACCAAACTCTGACCGGAAGAGAAGGGGAGGAAACTTCGCTCTTGGGATTTTCACATCTTCCTGTTTCTCTTCTTTCGTTTCCATTTTCTTTTTTTTTGAAAAGATCCCTCTTCTCTGCTTTCTCTTTTTTTTTAAACTGAGAAAATGTAACTGTTCCCTCAAAATTCTCATCGTGGGTAAAATCTACGTAACAAAAATACTCAGTCCAGGCGCGCGCATAGGACTGCGTGCGGGCGCCCCTGGGCTCGCATAGAGGCGTGCGTGGTCGCCCTTGGGCGTGCGCAGTGCTCCACCTCTTTCCTTTTTTCTTTTCCTTTCTTTTTCTTTTCTTTCTTTTTCTTTTCTTTTCTTTTCTTCCCTCTTGTATCCACATAATCCCCTCCAAAGTTTTCAAAATTTTGTCATTGATTTGTAATGAATTTCGAAACACTTTGGACTCTTTTGATTTGGTCCTTTAGTCTTCATTGTGTAGTGCATTTTTCATGGTGTACTGTGAACCATCTTTCGAAATTGCTATCTTTCAACTGTTTTATTATTAGAGGTGTACTGTTGAACCTTTGTATAACCTGTTAAATCTGATTCAAAAATTTTCTTGATCTTCATGGGTATACTTTTGAACCTCTTCAAAGTATCAAAGATTGCCTCTAGTGAATCGTTTTTTATGCTGGCTATTGTACTTATATTGCCCAGGCAGACTTCAATTTATAGCTTTGCTTTCAGAAAATTTATTGTCTATAGTCTGAAATATTTTTGATATCTGTTCAGAGGCTAAGAGCATGACAGACAAAGTGATGAATTTGAGAGATAATTGTTAACATGTCTTATGGATGATGACTCAAACTATTCAGAGGTTCAAGCATGATAGTAAGAGTCTTCAGAAGAGCTAAGTCCTAATTGTTCAATGATGTCTAGTACGATAGATTATGAGCTATAAATGATAGGCAGAGGTATGATGTTAACGTGCTATATAGATGATAAGTAGAGGTATGATGTTAACGTGCTCATAGATGATAAGCAGAGGTATGTTGTTAACGTATTCTATGGATGATAAGCAGAGGTATAATGTTAACGTGCTCTATAGATGATAAGCAGAGGTATGATATTAACGTGCTCTAGAGGATTCTGACCATTTAGTGACATCTAGTATGACGGATTAGGAAAAAATAGAGATATCATTAAACATGTTTTATGGTTCAATCTAATTAGAGGTTCGAGACTTGATAGTACTGAACCGATTAAATAGAGGTTGGGTTTAACTTGTTTAATCTACCCGTTCAGTGACATCTAGTATAATGGAATTTGAGCGAGGACAGAGGTATCATTAAACATGCCTTGAAACTCAACATATTCAGAGGATCTAGTCATGATAGGAATGAGCTGATTAAATAGAGGTAATGGTTAACGTGTTTAGTCTTGGAATTTGACTATCAATGGTAATTATTAACTTGATAGGGGGATAATTTTCATCAGAGATAATTTTCAACTTAACGATGTCAAAAACAGGTTCATCAGAGATTGTATTGTTGGACTTGATGAAGTGGGAGTTTGTCTTTTATGTTAGAGGTGAAAGCTTAATGTGACAGGAGATTTGATTGATTTGATTTTATAGAAAAAAATGATTTAATTTTGTATTCTGATGTCAGAGGTATGATTTTAACATGATAAATATTTTGGAGGGCCACTAATTTTGCTGGGAGAAAAGTGACGAGACAAGTTTTGCTGTTATAGGTAAAATCTTAACGTGACAGGAGATCGATCTCATTAAGATTTTTAGCAAACTCCCAGTATTAACGAATTTGATTATCTTTTACCAATCTACGTTTGCTTTGGGCTAGCCATGTTATTTCCCTCAACATGATGAGGTTGGCGAGGATGTTGTTTGGGTTTACATGCCAAACTTTTCCTCTTCTCTTTAATTTAGCAGTTTTGGGCGGTGATGTATCCTTATAATCGAATAAGGATACTTGATGAGTGTCATATATTGCATATTTATAGGCTCCATATTATCTATTTTTGTATGTAAATAATACTACTCGGATATTTTTAGTGTGTTTTTTAGGTGAAACCCATTCCTACAAGAAGATGGCATAAACTCAGAAACGGATTAGGAAACTAAGTCCAGAAAAGAGCTAAAAGTGAATAAAGCTATAAGAATATGAAGCTACAGAGAACCAAAGTCAAATACAGTCCTGCAGATCAAAGTAACAAGACCAGAGCTTATTTTAGAAAAATCAGAGGCAATATTTTCACTATTTTGTTGCCTATTAGTGGCATTTGCTGCCATTTGGCGGCACTATGGGGCCTCCATGTGATGAATATTTTATCAGTCTTTCTTGTAATTCTGTAGCTATCTAGCTTTACTCGTATTAGGGTTTGATATTCCGAGACCTATATATTAGCCGTATCCTTATAAGTGAGAGATTATAATGTAATTTTGTACTCTTGGTGATTAATAAAGATTAGGATTTTGCCGAAGGGGTAATGATCGCCATACCGAGCTCTAGAGAAAACTCCACTGTATTCAAGTGCTTTCTTGTGAGTAGATATATTTTTCTTTGCTTTTTAGATATATTTAATCACTTTTTAGTGTAGATCTTTAATTGCTTTATAGGAATAATATGATTTTTAGTTGCTTTCATGAATATAAATAGGATCATGTTAATTAAGAGTATGAGTAACTAATCCACTTAGTTCTAGAATGTAACTAAAACTAGGGATCAACATCATATTATTCTATTTGTGTTCTCTCTAAAATAAAAATAAAAAAAATATGATTTTTCTATAAAACAATAAAATACAACAACTCATAGATTAAAATTTCGATAGGTTATACTTAATTTAAGTATTTCGATAGCCTATACTTAGTTAGGGTTTGGAGTTGTTAGTTTTTATTTATTTTGTTCAATTTATTTAACAATTTAGTTTATTTCTATTAAAAAGTAATTTTTTTGATGAAATATACTTGCACGTCACTTGATAGTTCATACTTAGGATTTTTTAAGTAGTAATTAAACTAAAAGATCAAATTTTTATGGAAGAAAGAAGATGAAATAGATAATATTTTGTTTTGAACTAGTTTATTTCATATCCTAGGCTTTAGGATAACTCGAAATCAACTTAGAACCCATAGTTAGCTTGTTAGAATAATATGATTAGCAAGATAGCAAAGCATGTTAGATTCTTGTGGGAACGACTTGTTTGTGTTACAACTGATATTGTGTGCTTGCAGTAAATTTATCACAACAATACTATTGCGACAGATTTGTCATGCCATTTCTAGCAAATTCCCAGCTATCAACGGATTTGGTTTACTGTTTGAGTTGGGCTAGTTATGTTATTCCCCTCAGCATGATAAGTTGTCGAGGATCTCGTTTGGGCTTATATGCCAAGCTTTTCTTCTTCTTTTTGCTTTAGCAGTTTTGGACAGTGATATATCCTAATAATCGAATAAGGATACTGTTGTGAGAGATTTGTCATAGAAGTTTTAGCAAACTCCTGGTTATCAACAGATTTAGATTGCCTTTACCAACTACCATTTGCATTGGGCTAGCCATGCTATTCTCCTCAGCATGGTAAGTTGTCGAGAATTTTATTTGGACTTAGCAGCTTAAGGGCAGTTCATGCCAAACTTATCCTCTTCCCTTTGCCTTAGCAGCTTAAGGGCAGTCCATGCTTATATCCCTAATATGATGGGTTGGCAAGAAACTCTCTCTTCCCATTGCCTTGACGACATTAGGCAGTTTATGCTCTTACCCCCGGCAAAATGGATTGGCGAGGACTTCGTTTGGGCTTACGTGCAAATCTTTCCTCTATATTTAGTCATGGAGATGTATGATTCATTTCCTTTTTGTACCCCCAGTTAGTGTGTGGAGCTGTAGCAATGAGCTAGTGTTTCTTCATTTGCTGTCTTGAAGAAGAGATCGGATGACTTTATTCTTTTTAAGAATAATATTTCTTCAGGAAATTTTTCATTGATTGGCATCATCATTTGATCACCGTGTTAGTTGATCAACTGGTATGCTCCATTTGAGTAAACCGTCTCTACTACAAATGGGACATCCTATTTTGGCTGGAATTTGCCTTTAGTCTTATGCGTCAGGATCATTAGTCGTCTGACTACTAAAACCAAGTCACATACTTTGAAAGTCCATTCTTTCACTTTCTTTTTGAAGGCTCAGGATATTCACATTTGATAGAGCTCTATCTATTGTTGAAATTTTAAGCGCTTTTCATCCAACGCTTCTAATTTCTAAAGTCATTGGCTATATTTTTCTTCGGAGTTCATTCTAGTTGTTAATGCCACCCGAAGAGAAAGAATTTGAATTTCCAGCGGTAGCACCTCCTCACAACCATACACCAAAGAGAATGGTGTGGTTTTTGTCAGTGTTCTTACCTTTATGCTGACTTGTGCTGACAAATTTTTGCAAAAGCTTCACAATGGTTTTGTTGAATGCTTCTACTTGGTCATTAGCGACCAGGTTATATGGGGATGAGAATACATTCTGTATTTTGAGTTTGTCACTGAATTTGATGTAGGCATTGCTAGTAAATTGAGGACCATTGTCGCTGATGATCGGTCTAGGAACACTAAAGCAATAGATGACGTGGTATTTGATAAAGTTGATCACATCATTCATTTTCACATCTCTTAAAGGTATAGCTTTTGCCCATTTTGAGAAGAAAATAGTTATAGATAGTATGAACCGACGTCTACAAGAAGAAATGGAGTGATGGGGCCAATAATGTCCATTCCCCGTGTATCGGATGGCCAAGTAATCATGGTTGGGTGTAGGTGCTCTGCAACCTGATGTATGTAGTTTGCATGCACCTGGCAAGCATGGCATTTCTTTGCATATGCCATAGCGTCTGCCATCATCATTGGCAATTAGAAACCCATTCTTTTTATCCGGTCTCCTAATTTAGGTCCCGGCTGTTGAGCTCCGCATACTCCGTCTTGCGCTTCTTTTAGTACTTCTTGTGTTTCGTGTCTTTAGGATATATCTTGATTTAATTGTACCTAGAGAATCTGTCCATAAAAGACATCCTTTCAAATCTATGGGTATTGTATATCATAACATCCATTATTGGAAGTGAAAATTAGTCTTTAGGGCAAGCCACATTTAGATCTCGAAAGTCGATACAAATTCGGATCTTTCCATTCTGCTTGGGAAGAAGAACAATATTTTATACCCAATCAGGAAATTGTTCTTCCCAGATGAAGCTTGATTGTATAAATTTCTTAACTTCGTCCTTGATCGACTACATTAGCTCTGGACAGAGTCTTCTTTGATGCTGCTTTGCTAGTTTTGCATCTGGCTTAATATTTAGCCGATGCAAAGCAACTTGAGAATCTAAGCCTGGCATGTCTTCATAATTCCAAACAAAGATGTCGATATATTCTCGAATGAGAGTCATAAGATCTTCTATTTCATTAGAAAACAAACCCTCGCTTACGAATATGGGCTTGGGTTTTGTTTCATCATCCATGTTCACCGGAACCACCTTGTCTTTGGTAGGCGGTTCGTGCTGTTCAAAGCATATGCTCCATTGGGCATCAAGATGTTTGACTAACGCTCATCTTGAGGAGGAGTTAGTTCATCAATTTCGTCTAGATTTGGGCTGGCAGATTTCGTATTTGCGGCCAACTTGTTGGATAGTACCCCCAGACTGATGTCGAATCCCCATTGGAGTTTTTCGTGTTTTGGCAGATCACATCCTGTATATCCGAAGTATCACGTGACATGACATATCCCAACCCTACAGATTTTGTGATAGTAATATGATTCTTTCCCTTCAAATACGAAGGAGCAAAGCGGGTTTCAATGCTCTTTGCTGCGCACAGCGCTCTACAGGTGCGCTCCATGGGCGTGCACAGTGCCCTTGCAAGTGCGAGGCATTGTCACGGGCAGAAATTTAAACTTGGCATTTAGATGAAGTCATACCTCATTTTCTCTATCATTTAGAATGATTTTTGTCTGTAATGATAATAGGGGTTGCCTGATCTTTATCTTCAGCATCATCGGATAAAGTCACACATAATCAAACCCTTTGGAAGATAAATGGGATTTGATCGACCCCATGAGCATGCATGATGTGTTTGTTAATCATGACAAGCAGTGGTAGCATAACTGCAACCGATATCAATATGTCCACATGATGCTCTATTATACAGGACATGAATGACCATTAACTTGATAACTGTTTGGTATTAGAATATCAAATCATAATACCTGACTTTGTCTTTCTTGAACTGACTGAGGTTGAGCTTAGAGTGAATTAAATCTCAAGCTATTTGACCCTCAATTTGAAGAGTTGGAGGCAATAGGAGAATATTATATCCCACCTCCAGACAATTGAAACATCGACAGTTTCATCATGAATATCAATCATATTTCAAAATGATTTTCAAAAGAATATGAGCATCATCCCCAGTGATGTAGACACGATGGTCATGAGCCTCACATGAAATTTTTAGCTTTTCAGTGGGCTCACACCTGATATCATCATCACATAACTTCAATTCTAAGAAAGCTTTGGAGAGGAAGCCTCTTTCATGTGTGTTTTGTAGACTACATGACCTTAAAGATAAGGCTTGTGCTTTTAGCCTTGAGAGCAAAATGGATGCAACCCTGAAGATGAGCACGTGTGATGATTTGAACACACTAATGCCGATTTGTGGCTCTTGTGTAGAATGAGACATGCAAGTGACATGACAAAACTCATATGTGACCTAAGACATGTGAGTGTCATGACAAACCTCGCATGGAAGCCGAGACATGTAAGTGTCATGACAAGCCTTGCACGAGAGCTGAGACCTGCGAATGTCATGACAAACCTCGCACAGGAGCTGAGACATGCAAGTCTCATGACAAGCCTCGTTCAGGAGCTGAGACATGTGAGTGTTATTTTAAACTCTGCATTGAGGCTGAGGAGCTCTGTGTAAAAGTTTGAGTCGCTTGAGTTGCACATTTTCATCTTCCGGATAGATGGCAAGATGGCGTCTTGCTCGGTTAAATAAAAAAAAGTTTCAACCGTAAAGTCATAAAGTCTTAATTAGCTTTTAGCTTAGTTGAACTTATAAGAGATTTCTCACCAAGATTAATGTTTATCTTGGAATAGAGCTCGTTGGCTTAGTTAATTGCCATGCTGTAAGTCTCATGAATGATATGAGGAAATGGGGAAGCCTTGGGAACTTTGTAGATCTCATTCACAACCC